>CM055957.1:85293627-85616061 GCA_029490685.1 Schizonepeta tenuifolia
TCGCATTAAAAAACGACCAAAATTGTAATATCATCAAATTATGATACGATAATGTATCATGTATCTAAAAAAACAACGAAAACTGAAGTAGCTTTCCTCTAAAAAAGACAAGGAGAAAACGAGGATCAATCCTCGAGTATAATCGGATGGTACAGACAAATGTGCAAGCTTGTTGCTGCAGCAGCAGCTCGTTCCTCTTGAGTGACGAGAACTTTACCATCCGATTATACTCGAGGATTGATCCTCGTTTTCTCCTTGTCTTTTTTAGAGGAAAGCTACTTCAGTTTTCGTTGTTTTTTTAGATACATGATACATTATCGTATCATAATTTGATGATATTACAATTTTGGTCGTTTTTAATGCGACATAATTTAAACCTTGAGCTCTTTATATTTCTTAGTATAGTTGGAATGAGGCTGAGATTATGATTTTTCTCCGATGAGTGATATGAAAGATTTTGCATTCTCAAAGGAAAAAAAAAATGTGAGATTTTATATTCAAAATCTATACCAATTGCTTATAGACTGAAACATGAGACCTCATTGCTTATAGACTCAAAGTGTTCCGCGTAGGTATGAAAGTTATATGTATATGAGCAACTTCTCCAACCACCCAAGTGCACTTGTTAAAGTAATTAATTCGTTTCTAATAATGATGGGCTGGCTATATGTTATTTATTCTAGTGGGCTGCATTATATTTTCAGAAATTAAAGGATGCTGAAAATTGTGAGTATACCCTGCCAATGTCCAATAAAATTTCCATAACTTTTCGCTCGTTTAATATTTGTGAGATCAGTAAATGGGCAATAAAGTAGACATCCGTAGCTTTCCAACAACATATATTGCACGCCTCTTAATTCCCTCGGAACAAACTGTTCCACAATCGCTCCCAAACCTGATACATGTGCACAAATTTTTAGTTGTGTTAAAATTCTAAAGTATTAAGATTATAAATTGCGATATTTGGAATGTTAAGACGAGTAGTTAACATCGTTTATGAAATGGTTCTCCACCAGGCTTTGTAGCTGATAATAATTTCAGGCTTTGAGTGATTGATCTATTGTCATTTGTAATTATAAGTTCAACTATGCGTAAATAAATTCATTTTCTAAATTTCATTTATAATTAACTTAAACAACAACACAAATTCTAAATAAGATACATGTTTAGCATATTTGTTTTTCTGAAGATGTATGTATACTCATAAATTAAAACATAAATATTTCTCGTTGAGCGTCGACGGATTACTTACTAATTTACAAAAAAATATGTTAATGTAGATGGGCTTGCATGACATGATTTCACCAGGCGCCACGATGCCCCAGCGACAAGAAATTTTACTCCACAATCATATATTTTTCTTATTTTTATAATATTTTTTTTTTACTTTCGAAAATATTATTTCTTATTAAACACATACAATCTCGAAAGATTACTCTATTTTAAATCTCTAAATACATAATACTAGTGTGTAGCCTGTCGAAAATCGACGAGGTATTATTATTCAATAAAACTAATAAAATTAGCAGATGTAATGTGTGATATAGAAATATATATTGTTTGTTAATTGTTTTTCTTGTTTTGATTTTTCCAGAAGAAAAACCATTTACGTAATTTATAAATTTTAAAATCCTAACACTATAATATAAGATTTGGCTAGAGCTCACGTCCACCTGAAATATAAAGATTATTAAAATTATTAAAGTTATTAGACGTAATATATTTTTGTAGTTATAGAATTTTTTTGGGCTACTTGTTTCCCTACCCATTAGACGTTTTTTAACAGAGTTATTGACAACAACAGAACACATTGATTAATCAAAATAACAACAAACACGATGATTAATCAAACAATTATGAACGTGTGTTTAGGATTATCTGAGCTTGTTTCAACTTTATACACTTGTACCCGTTCCAAACCCGATTAAAAAGTTATTCAACTGCATGTTCCTTTCTCAAAAACCCGTATAGAAATACTCGTTAATCTTCCCACTTAAAATTTATAAAATATCTACATAATCACATACAAATTATTACAATAATTATCTTTTTGTTTCAATGAATAATCCACAAATTGCAAATAAACATTAGTCATAAATAGTATAAATCAATTTTTTTTCTTCAATTTTTTTCTCTAAAACATCTATATTGAACAACTCTTTGAATTTGTGACTTTTTTTTTTAAATTTTAAATTTAGTTTTTACTAAATAATTGATGGAAAAGACTTCCTTTATTCAAAATTTCAATTAGTAATTATGAAAATATTGAGGTAGATTATTTTGATAGCAATATTTCTTTGTCCCGTCTTGATTTAAGGAATCGGTCCGTTTACCCTCACGATTCTCGGTTGGAACATGCCCATTAACTACTTTTCTAATTTTTGTGGAATGTTATCTAAATAATCAAATTTATGTTATGATAATAATTATTCATCTCAATAAAAAATCCAACACGTGACATTTTATTATTTAGCCAATTAAAATATTGATGCAAAATATGAAAAATATATATTGATTTTAAGTATTTATAGGCTTTCAATAGGTGTGATTCATTATCTACAATAATTATATAATTTGGTCTTATTCTTGAACATTAATCGTTTGATATATGTTAACAATTTTAAAATGGAATTTAAGAAAATTTGAATATTTTTTTATGTTTAACTAATTCTTTGAAAACTAATTTTTGGATAATATGTGAATAAAAAAGTGAAGGATTCGAAATCTTTTAATAATTTCAAGATTTTGTTTTGTTAGATATATGTAGATCGATCCATGTTATATATAATACAAAATTGATAAGTATGCGTATGAAATCTATAATATATATATATATATATATATATATATATATATATATATATATATATAACCCATATATGGACCAAATTTATATATAATAATAATAATCTTATTAATAATAAGAAAATAAGCGATGCTCACTCCGCGGTGCTCCGTTCCGATTTTCCTTTATTCTCGTATTTTCTCTATTATTAATTCATAATACACATATATTATTTATTATATCAATATAATAACTCCTCACAAGTATATTTATTTATATTCTTATTATATCTATCCTCACGAAATACATGCATATTAATTCTAATTATCATAAAATATTAATATTCATAGTTATCCTATATAAATTCCAATATTATTCAGCTTTGATGTATATAATCACGGTTTACTGCAAATTAAGTGTCATATTATTCTCAAATTGATTTGATAAATTTGATTGTCCTTAAGCACACCTTCAAGTGCGTGTTAATAAAGAATCCCTCTGATATTTAGTTTATTACATCTCATATTTATATAATTAATTTTACGGATATAATATTTGAATCTCACTCTGATCAATGAGTCGCACTTGATATATTATAGGATCGAGACGAATAGTAATAATAGAGATAATTTTTTAATAGAAGCTACGACGAGAATGGGTAAAAGAATTTATGAATAGTTATTTTATATAAACAATTTAGTGTAAATCAACGAGACGGTTCAAATAAACATAAAAGAAGAAATTTACTAATTTTAGTTAATATTAACTTTGTAGTGTTCAAATTTTATCGAGTATTACCGACAAATATGTATAGTGAAATCACTATTTTAACCAATATGATATGTATAGTAAGATCACTATTTTAACCAATTAAGACAAGACCTGTAGAATTATTTTAAACAAATTTAGATTTAGGAAAACACTTAATGAACCAGAGTACTTGATACATTTTCATTCCTAATTACAAGTTCAAATGCATGAAATGAAAGTAATTTCTTATGTTTGATTTATAATTACTTAGAACAACATCACAACTCTAAATAAGATATAATAATAGGCTATATTTATAAGGTAAATAGATTTGTAATAAGTAAATATTACAAACAGACAATATAGCGTAAACCAACGAGACGGTTCAAATACACACAAAAGGATTTATTTTACTAATTTTAGTTAATAGTATTAACTTTGTAGTGTTTAGATTTTTATCAAGTATAACACAACAGGTTTGAGTCAGGTATGTACGATAAAGTCACTACTTTAATCAAGATTAGGATCAGAACATATAGAAAAATTTCAAATTTAGAGTTGACAAATACTTAATGAACAAGTACCCGATCCATTTTCATTCTTATTTATATGTTTAGATATGTGAAATAAGATTAATTTCCTAAATTTGATTTATAATTAATTTAAAAAAAAACATGACAACTTCTAAATTAGATATAAAATTATTTTTAAAAAGAATACACATCAATGGGATAGACAGAAAAAAGGAATTTCTATTATTTATAATTAATATTTATTTACTGAATATGTTTGAGATGGGTAAGGATATAAAGTCATTTTTAATCGGATTTGGGATGAAAACAAGTACTGATATCCTAAACGAATTTGAGTTTGGTGAATGCTTCATCAATAGGTACCCATATCATTGTTATTCCTAATTATAAGTTAAGATAAGAAAACTAAAATTATTTTTGTTAGTCAATATACTCGACAATCATGAACACTTGATAGTGTTGAGTCACTAAATAATAGTTTACTTTTTTATAGTTTTGTAGTTTTGAATAATAGTATATTTGATCATCCAAAAATTATTGAGTCACTAAATAATAGTTTTGTAGTTTTAAATAAAGTATAGTTTACTTTTTTATAAATATATTTTGTTTAATTACTTTTTTAATAACGGTGCTCCCCACGATGCTCCGTTCTAATTTTTCTTTATTCTCGTGATTTTGACATTATTAAATTGTAATAATACACATATATTACTTATTATATTCAAATAATAATTTCTCATGCATCATGTATATCCGTTATTACTATTGTTATCTCTATTCTTCACATTCTTAGTGTATTATTAATTAATAATATTATGCTAAAAAAATTCATAATATCAATATTATATACTATATCTCAATTTTTAATCGATATATATCCCCAATTTTAAAATACAAATATATAACTTATTTTAAATATTAATTATATGTTTAATAATTGTGAAAAGTAAAAATTATTTTTAAATTAGTCTACACATATATTGCTTATTATATTCATATAATAATTTCTCATATTCTTCACAATTTTCAAAAGTTTTGTGTATATAATTCTAATATTATATTATATATGATACATCTCAATTCTTAATACATATATATTCTCAATTTCTAAATACAAATCACATAACCCATTTTCATTATTACTTATATATTTAATAATTATGAAAAGTAAAATTATTTTTTAAGTTAGTGTATAAGTAGCGTCAATAATTAACTTTAAAGCAACAAAATAAGAAAATTAACATTTAAGAGGTCAATAGAAATTTTGTAATTGAAAATCTCTATGAAAACTAAATAAATATGTTTCAATATATCTACATATAATTCTCTTTATCTTCAATTCATATTTTTTTTCTAAAATCTTCGATTAGTGCTTGCTAGAAAATACCACTCATATCACATTTAATCTAATGTATGAATAGATAGCTCAAAAAACATCTTGAAAATGTAAATGTATCTTTCTTGGTGTTTGGCTAAAATTAGAGATATCAATTTACCATAAACCAACGAGACGATTCAAATAGACATAAAAACAAGAAATAAACCAACGAGACGATTCAAAAATTAACAAGACGATTCAAATAGACATAAAAGAAGACTTTTTACCAATTTAAATTAATATTAACTTTGTAGTGTTCCGATTTTTATCGAGTATTACCCAATAAGTTTTCGACGGGAATATACAGTAAAGTAACTATTTTAATCGAGATTAGGACGAGAATATGTAGAAAAATCCAAAAAAATTAGACTTGAAAATACTTAAAGAATGAGTATTTTGTTTATTGTAATTTATAATTATAAGTTTAGATAATAATAATATATATCCATCTCGAAATAATTATGAATCAATACAACCTAATAAATTGGCTAAACCAAATCACGTTGGGTCAAGGACATTGCGCCATTCTCATCAAGCAATAGGTATGTCTTCTTCCACAATCCTTTTTTTAATACTTCAACTAATTATACTTGTAGTTGCAATTAATTGTACCATATGAGATATGCATGCATTAATTTTTCATGGTGAGGTATGACAAAGTATAAATTGGCGAGACGGTTCAAATAGAAAAAGGACTTTTACTAAGTTTAATTAATACTGTTAACTTTTTATTGTTTAGATTTTTATCGTGTAAACCAACGATATGGTTCAAATAGACAAAAGAATTTTTTTACTTAATTGATACTATTAGCTTTGTAGGTTCAGATTTTTATCGAGTATTACTCAACGAGTGATGATTTATAGCATAAACCAACGAGACGGTTCAAATAGACAAAAGAATGATTTTTACTAATTTAAACTAATATTAATACAGTAAATTAATATTTTAATCGCAATTAGGATGAGAACATGTAGAAAAATCGAAAAAAAATTGATTTGTGGAAATACTTAATGAATGAGTACCACCATATCCATTTTCTTAAGCCTAGTGATAGTATAACACCCCTCAAAGACCGGTCTATGAAAAATCCGAATAAATTAAAACTTTCAAAGATAGGTCCTTATTCCCGGAAATTTTCAAAAGAAAATAAATTATTCTATTAAGAGAAGATGAAGACTTTATTTATAAAGTCAAAAAGGGATTTTATGTAAAATAAAATCTAAATTTACTTTCGAATAATTTCAGTTATCATATTTTTAAATCGAGCACGAGCATGAATTCCTGCATTTATTGCATAGCATCCTACGTGTTGCATTCTAGATAATATTAATTTATTGATGTGATTTATTGGGAATTAACTGTCGCGTAATTATGAATCCGGCCAGTTGAGCTTGACTGTACGAAATAGAATATCGGCGTCGCGTTAATAATTGGCGAGCTTAAAGAAAATAAATAATTTACAATTATTTATATGATTTATAGATAAAGCAAATTATTATAATACTGCGATAATTTGTGTAGGATAAATTCGCGTACGAGCCGGACTATTAAAATATCGCGATGGGATTAATAACAATAAAAAAAAGCAAATTTTGAAAATAAAGGAGTGTAGGCGTATGGAAGGAAGAAGGTAGAGGGTGGCCCACCTGATTCTAACTGTTGGCCAATCAAATTAATGCAGAGAAATAAAATCCCCATTCCCCATAACCCTTCCCGTCGGCCACCCCAACCCCCCAATGAACTCACGCAAATCTCAATCATTCCTCTGCAACATCTTCCTCACACACTCCACCCTTTTCTCTTCCCTAATTCACGTTATCTCCTCCATCTGCAAAACTCCCTTCAAAGTAGCAAGGGTTCCTTCCCCTTGACTCCCCCAAAAACTGCCGCCACCTTCCTCCCATTCTTCACCACCTGCTGCCACCGCCATGTGCCATCGCCGCTGCCCCAGTTGGCCCTCCGAGTTGAAGAAGAAGGGCAGTGGGACGAGGGAGGTGAGAGAGAGAGCAGGCGAGAGAGAGAGCAGACGAGAGAGAGAGGAACCCTCGCTCTAAAACCACCGCGTCCTACGACCTCCACTCGCCGCTGCCGCCGCCTCGAACCATCACCACCACCGCCGGCACGATGAGAGAAGAAGACGGAGCAGCAGTCCAAGGGAGGCCAGAGAGAAGGGACAGTTGAGAGAGAGAGGGAGACGAAGGAGAAGGGAGAAAAGAAGGGTTTCCTAAGCCCTAACCCTACTGCCACAATCTGCCATCACCGTCGCCATTCCCACCGCCGCCGGAGCCACCTCGAAGGAGCAGCCACACGCCAGAGAAAGGAGAGAGGCTGCACGAGAGGGAGAATCAGCATGAGAGAGGGAGAAATCGAGTGAAAAGAGAAAGGAACGGGCTAGGTAATTCTCATCCTTCTCCGTCATTGCTTCATCGTTTCTTTCTTCGTTTAGGAGCATGTTTAGGCTTGTGAATGAAAGAATTTTATGTTATAGTCGAGATACGAGAGAAAACGAGGGAGGGCAGCCTTATCACCCTCCCGATGAGACCTCGAAGGTGTTTTTTTTTGGTGGTTTTGATGTTCTTATCGCTTGCCTAGAGTATATATTTGATCCCTACGTGTTCTAGCTAAGATTCATGACTTAGGACTCTTTGATAATCGTTATATGAGTATTATGATCTTCATGTGAGTGTTCTTGGGGCTGGAACTCGTTGTATGATGTTATATCGGAGGGTTTGAATCGAAAGTGTGAGCCTTGCGTGAAGTATGTGCAAAAGTCGTAAATCTGTTCTTGAACTAAGTTGCTCTGTTTTTAGAGTTAGAGGACGAATTTAAATCTCATCTTTTATTATGTTGAAGATTAAGATGTTAGCTATAACATATCCAAAATCAAATTAATCCGACGAGTGTAGCTCCCTTGGTGAAGTTGTTTCGAATCTGACCTGTGATAGAACCAAATACCTGCGCAGGATTATGTTTTGGGGCAGTAGCCTTTTTTTCTTTCAAAATCTATGAAATCCGCCTCTTGAAATTGAAACTAGACATCCTAAGGTTTCTAAATTGGTATCTCTCATCTCTAGTAGCCAAACGAGTGATTTTAAAATGAATTTACGAGCGGACTGATTTGCAGCGAAAACTCGTTTTTGACAGATTCACTGTTCTGCAAACCAGCCGTTTGGGCTAATAAAATCTAATATTTTTGGGTTATGAAAACTCCTGGAATAAGATGAACATGTTAGGAGTCCCCAGTAGAAATCTCAAGGCGATTAGATATCGTTTGCTAATTATTTGGATTTTACGGTACTAGTGTCTCACTGAAAATTTCAGAAAAATGTCTTATTGCCTTTTTATGCCTAAAAATTTTGATGCTTAAAATAAATACGCTGTGAGCCCCGATAACGTGTTAAGTAATTTCCTAAGATGACATGTCGAAGTAGGATTTTAATTGAAATTTTATAGATTTATTTTTTAAGCTAATTTGATTATTTATTGAATTGGGCTAATTACTAAGTTTTGGGCCAAAATTATTTTTATTAATTGGACTTAAGGTTGTTGGGCCAAATTAATTATTTTTTTTGTGTGGACTAGCTGATTTGGCCTTGTCCAGATTTAATTCAATTGAACTTGGGCCATGAATTTCCTCTTTAAATTATTTCTCATTAAGAGGCCCAACCTATTAATTAAGTGCTATGAGTCATAAAATAATTATGTGATTAATGGACCATGCCTATTTTATTTAATAAAGCCAATATGATTTTAAGCCCAATATGATTTTAATTATGTGACATATATGTTATAAGCCCAATATGATTAGTATTTATTTCTTGGACCTAATTAATTTAATTAATAGTCCTAGATCATTAATTTATTTCTCAAAGGATAATTAAGATGTTCAGTGATTAGCATGCACTCATGTGTGATTTGATTAATAATTAATCGTTAATTAATTATTTCTATGTTAAATATTAATTAATTTTCTTTTCGTTAATTATTTATATGTTAATTAATCATGAGTGGATTAATTACCCAAGTATATGTTAATTAATAGTAATTAATTAACTAAGTATATGATTAAATACGTGTGCTAAATGACTTAAGTGTACTTGTTGAAGAATGCTAATTAAATTCTAAAGTGACATGATTAAATGATATGACACGTTGTGCATGAATTTAATTATATAAGTAAGGTATGATATCATATATGATTAATTGTGTGATATGCACACTTATATGAAGCATGACATGGCATTTCATAGCACGACATGATTTCAAAATCAAGTATTGATTAAGCTTCTAAAATGCATGTCTTGACTAAGGATCTATAATGCGATTTCTATAAAATCCAAGGCAATGCCTTAATAGATTTTCAAATGCAAATGTTAAAGACGGGAATAGGTTCACCTTTAGGATTATCGATAGACTATTTGACCTCCCCTAGAGTCAAGTGTTAAAGAATCTAGATTGTCTTGTAGGAGACACCAAGAGCTAGGGACGCAAGAGGATATCCACGACAAGGACAAGATGTGGGTTCTATTTCAAACTTGTGGGGTTATAAGCCCCACGGAGGTAATTTTTGGGTTATTAAGCCCTAACTGCTTTCATGAAAAAGTGATAATGCATGCTAAATGTTTTTGCTCACTACTCGTGTTTACCATATATGATGTTATTGTATTCGATCGGCCTTGGGACCAGTACACCCCAAGGTAGTGCGCACACAGGTACTTATGACGGTTCAGAGAGTGGGAGTGGCTCCCCACTCGAAGAACCGGGGAAGGTAACCGATAGGCGAGCTATGATGCGCACAAGGTTAAGTTAAAATGTTTTTACGTATGCATGGGTTAAATGTTTCCTTTTAAAGTTAGCCCTTGTATACAAAATGAGCATGCTTTATCTTTCAAATGTTTCTGACGTTGTTCAAAGGGCACGAACCTCACTGAGTACCAAAAGTACTCAGCTCAAAATGTTTTTCTTTTTCAAACAGGTTGAGTGAACGATCGGGATGGAGGTGTGTTGGCATCAAAGAATGTTCCAGATGACGATCACTTGGATCGTCATCCCCTTTCCATTGAACGTATGTTAAAGCTCAACGTTTCTTCAAAACTCGACTAATCCGATTATGGTTAGTCTTAATCGACGCTTCCGCAGTGCGGGGTCAAAGTCCTCATACTTTGACCCCAAGACGACCAAGCTAGGGTAATGTCAAGTTGATGAAGTATCCTTGGTTCCCTTCGAAGCCAAGCTTATTTGAAATCTCCATTCTTTATAAAGTTAATTTATGTAAGTCAACAGTTTATATTACGGTTTCAAGTGATAGTCCGGTTATCCGCATACGCCGGGTGTCGGGCTGTTTCAGGTATGCATTTCTATACCCGATCGGATTTGGGACGGGTACGGGGATATACATATTCGCATCGAACCCGCCCGAATAATTTTTGTATTTTTTAAATAATACTAATATTAATAATTACCAAAATTTATTACTCCCTTCGTCCCACTCCAGTTATCCTACTTTCTATTTCGGGTGTCCCAGTGCAGTTGTGCTATTTTGTTTTCTAGAAATAATTAGTTTTGGTTAATTACACTCGCTTTACACCTTTCAACCTACTTATCTCCTCATTTTTTGTGTCATTCACTATTCTCTCTCTCTCTACTCATTTTATTCCACTTCATTTCACTATTGACTCTCTCTCTACTTACTTTATTCTACTTTATATTTCACTATTCACCCTTTCTCTACCTACTTTATTTCAGTTTAATAACTCTACTAAATATACTTTTTACCCAAATTTATTTTCTCCTCAATTCTCGTGCCCAAAAAAAACTAGACAACTGGAGTGGGACGGATAGAGTAATTAGTATGAAAATGCAAATTTAATGAGAATCGAAAATCCACTTTAAGTAGATACATGTACATTACTTCCTCTTATTTTCTCTCTCGTTTTTTTTTTTTTTCTGTTCGTCTTCCTCAAGTTTTTTCTCTCTGCTAATTTCTCCATTGTTGATCTCTCTCCATCGTCGTGGTCGCTGCTGTCGTCGCCGTCACCGCTGCTCGGCGTCGTTGCGCAGTCATGCTCTGTCGTCTCCATAATTTTGAGATTTTTCCTCCATCATCGTCGACGTCTTTTTCGTCGTCGCCGGAGTTTCTGCTTTTGTGGTCGCGATTAGCTTCATCGTCGCCTTCGTTTATATGTTTTTACTGTGATTTTTGCAGCAATTTGATTGTGATTTTTGGAGAATTTTTTATTTGTGGTTTTTTTTATTCTGCAAATTTTTTATGCAATTTTGTTGTGTTTTATTATTTTATTTTTGTTTAGAAAGTGTTACGTTGGTTCAATTGTAATTTTCCGGCGATTTATGATTGCGATTTTAAGCTATAGATGTAATTTCCGGCGACTGTATCGAAATGGTAAAACTTGGTACGAAATAGAAAATCGTACCAACTTTTCCAAATATAAGTATAAGCTCTTGGAAACTTGGTACGATTTCCTAATTTCGTACCAAACGTAACAGATCAAACTGGTAAAACTTGGTACGAAATTAGAAAATCGTACCAAGTTTTTTTCTGTTCTTCTTCCTCAAGTTTTTCTCTCTGCTGATTTCTCCATTGTTGATCTCTCTCCATCGTCGTGGTCGCTGCTGTCGTCACCGTCACCCTCGCCGTCACCACTGCTCGGCGTCGTTGCGCAATCATCTCTGTCGTCTCCATAATTTCGAGATTTTTCCTCCATCATCGTCGACGTCTTTTTCGTCGTCGCCGGAGCTTCTGCTTTTGTGGTCGCGATTAGCTTCATCGTCGCCGTCGTTTATATGTTTTTTACTGTGATTTTTGCAACAGTTTGATTGTTATTTTTGGAGAATTTTTTATTTGTGGTTTTTTTTTATTCTGCAAATTTTTATGCGATTTTGCTGTGTTTTATTATTTTATTTTTGTTTAGAAAGTGTTACGTTGGTTCAATTGTAATTTTCCGGCGATTTGTGGTTGCGATTTTAAGCTATGGATGTAATTTCCGGCGACTGTATCGAACTGGCAAAACTTGGTACGAAATTAGAAAATCGTACCAAGTTTTCCAAATATAAGTATAAGCTCTTGGAAAACCTGGTACGATTTCCTAATTTCGTACCAAACGTAAGAGATCGAACTGGTAAAACTTGGTACGAAATTAGAAATCGTACCAAGTTTTTCCAAATATAAGTATAAGCTCTTGGAAAACTTGGTACGATTTCCTAATTTCGTACCAAACGTACACTACTAGAAAAATACACATACATAACACTACATTCATAACGGATATTTTCAAACTGCGTTATATATGAGCGCCCTTTTTATAAAGATAACGTTATTACAAATATCCGTTATGTAAAAGGTGTTATCTATACTCTATGTAACGGTATTTTCTCATACGTTATGTTTGAACGTTATCTATAATAATATATGTCACGGTCTTATGGAAACCGTTACCAAATACGTTATGAATTTTCTCCTTTTCTATTTTAATTTTTTAATTCAATTGATTATCCCAAAATTTTAAACGTGAAACCCCATCTGCTCCCCACCCATCTCTCGCTCAACTCAAACTGCGAGTCCACAACGAGAGCAATCATCTCTCTTTCATCTCCTTCTCCGGCGAGACAAACGCCGCCGACCTCGCCGCCGATCTCGCCGTCGTCGCCTCTGCTTACTCTCCCACTCAGCCAACCTCCGTATACATCAAAACCCTCCGTCAAAAACCCCTAGATCCCCAATCGAAACCTACTTCTTCCCTTTGAAACTCGGTGAATCTCTCCATTCCCTGCAACCTCGTCGCCTCTTTACTGGCCGCTACCACTACCTCGCCTCTACGGAAGCAACGAACTGTAGCAGCGTTGGAGTCACCACCTCCGTTCACTCCTCCCCTGCCTCGCTTCCGGCCACCGTCGCCACCTTCTGCTTCGCCTCTGACCAACACGGTCGCCGTTGCGGTTCTCCCGAAGGTAAGCCTTTGTTTCTTCATTTTCCTAAAAAAATATTTTATTTCTAAATTAGTCTAAATCAGGAAAAAAAAAAAGAAGGTGATTTTGTGGGAAAATTTGGCATTTGCTGTTTGCCTTTGCTTGTTTGTATATTTCGTTAGTCTGATGAAATGAAGAAGATTATTTTGAATTGTGTACTCTTATATTGTTGTTAATTAGTGCTTCTGGTCTGAGGTGAACCAATTATATTTCTGATTAGTGCTTTTAATCTCGTTATAGATTATTTTCTAATTAATGTAGCATGATTTATATATGATGCTTGTGTTGTTGTAGCAAAAATTCAGTGTTCCCCCAAAATATTTTAGTAACTTCTATCTACATAATTGGTGTTATATGGTATTCTATCCTACTCGTGGCAATTTGGCTTGTATGCATACTGAGTCATCAGTGGGAGAATACAGTTACAAATATTAGCTTTGGAAATCTGTTGAAACTCAGCTTTTGTGCTCCTTATAGAGAGTATATTCATATTCCAAGTATAGTCACTGTGCTCGGATGCATATTCTGCCTCTTCTGTTGACCTCTTGTAAGTCTTATTTATAGCATCTTTTCTCATCACTACTTATTTGTTGTCCTCTTTAGGGATGAAAATGAAATGAAGATGCATTCTGTTAACTTATTCCCGATATATGTGTCTTCATCAACTTGATATATACTTATATTAATATTGCAGAGATGAGGGTGGGTGCATATCCATGGGAATGTAAAGGATATAAATGAGGGTCTATGGATTTTTGTATTTTTTAAATAATACTAGTATTAATAATTACCAAAATTTATTACTCTCTCCATCTCACTCCACTTGTCCTACTTTCTATTTCGGTGTCCTCATTCCAGTTGTGCTATTTCCTTTTCTAGAAATAATTAGTTTGGTTAATTACACTCGCTTTATACCTTTCAACCTACTTATCTCCTCATTTTTTGTGTCATTCACTATTCTCTTTCTACTCACTTTATTCCATTTCATTTCACTATTGATTCTCTCTCTACCTACTTTATTCCACTTTATTTAACTATTCACTCTCTCTCTACCTACTTTATTTCAGTTTAATAACTCCACTAAATACACTTTCTACCATAAATTATTTTCTCCTCAATTCTCGTGCCCAGAAAAACTAGGACAACTGGAGTGAGACGGAGAGAGTAATTAGTATGAAAATGCAAATTTAATGAGAATCGAAAATCCACTTTAAGTAGATACATGTACATTAGTTCCTCTTATCCTTTTTATAACCTCAACTATCTTTTTTTCTTCCATCCATTTTCAATGTGAGACAACTTGTTTCTCTTCATTTCTCCTCGATCCTCCCTCACTATTTTGTATCCCACATTGAAATGAGAGGAAGAGAAGAGAGAAGTTGGCTTATAAATAGATTGTCTCCATGATTTGACTTCATGTACAATTTTTTCCTAATTAATTTTTAGGAAAGAATAATTTTTAATTTTAAATAAAAGTTTTAAATTTGGACGATACATATACTTTTAAATGTACACCCGTCCCCCACCGGATAATCTCCCGCCCCGAACCCATCCCGATTTAAACGGTTATGGAGGCGGGTATGGCCGGGGGTTAATATTTTAGGCGGGTATGGTGTTGGGAAAGCATTCCCCGACCAAACCCGCCCCGTTGCCATCTTAGGCTTCTCCAACGTTGCTTTGTCGACTGCTTCCCTCAGTCTTGGGATCTCTATAAGCAAGTTGTTGATGTTGGGCTTTACAGAGTCCACTGGATTCAGGAGCCTCAGCCACAACCAGTGCACGTCCGTCGTTGGCATTCTCAACAGTCTTGGGCTCCTCAGGTCAGACTCGAGTATTATCAAGGAACTATGTGGGTTGACTCGGAAGAGATCGCGTTAACCCATCCACAGTTGCTAAAACCTTGGCATGATCTTCCAATTGGTGAGGAGATACATCTTGATCTCCATCAACAAACCTCTCAATAAAGTCAGCGATCAGCTGTTCCTTGTGCTGAATCAGTTTCCCACTTGGTGGAGAAGCGGAAGTAGTCCTTTAGCAATTTTGTTTGGGATGAGAAAATGCAAAATAACTTTTCAATGTAGTTTGGACGGATACATGTGTATAAATACTAACGATTATATTTTGTTATTTGTACTAATTCTATTGTTAATGTAAATTGCAATATAGGAGTTTTTATTGAGATGAATAATCACTATTGTAACAATTTACATGTAATTATTCATATATTATAGATATAAACGGGATAATAAGCAAGTATGTCTGAGACATAAACATAATTACTTTGTAATTGGGACGTTTGGGACGATACGAGTATATAAATTACAAATAGGCCGAGATAATTCTGAAGTCATTATTGCGATTTTTAATTCAAACACACAAGAAAATGAAAAATTATAAAATTAATGAACAATATATTTCTTAAGATACTTAGTGTATCACATATCATGTCTAAAAATAATAATTCCTGTCAATTTTTTTATGAGTTGCACACTAGTTAATCATATACCTGAGTGTAACCTATTTTTTTTTTTTTTCAATATAATCATAATTTATCCATAATTTTACGACTTCGAAATTGAGCCTACGAAGATCCCAAACACATTTATTTGTAAAATTCTTGCAGAGTATGGAGTCCAGTTTCTAATGAAGTGTAATCAAACATCAATAAATCTAATTTGAGTTTCCATTATAATAATTATTGAAATTAAATCAGACCATTTTTTATGTTATCAATACAAAATTACTGTATGTAATAAGCTGAAAGAGAACAAAAAAAAGAACAATAACAAACTTAATACCATAAAATCCCGATTAAAGGCCCATAAATGTAATTACACAGAAATTCACTAGAAAAATTAAAATAACACTTACCTTACTTTCCTTTTGTGGACCCTATTACACTGTTCACATTTCTTCTAGATGTTTGTTACACTTGTCCATATTTTCTTACTAATTATTTTTCCCTTAATTCCTATACTCAAAACAAATTAGGACCCCAAAAAAATTAGGATAATGTGACAAAACAGAGAATAATTCTATCCGAGCACTTGAAGATTAGACTAGAATTGTGCGTGGCCGCCCGCGAACGCAGGCCCACTCTAACACAAATTACGACGTAGGCTCGACCGCTTGGGCCGACCTTAGCGGGCGCCCCTTCTCAGTGCAATGAAGGTCGCCAACCTAGGCCATTGGTCTTAAGGATCGCCAATTGACCCCGTCCAGGTAAGTATGTTTCACATTGCTATTTCTTCCCTTTATGAATCTCCTCCTCCCATCCTTCTTCTATCACTCTTTCGATGTGGGATACATCATACATATACTATTGCTTCTTCAACTTTACACTATTTTTTCTGTAAACGTTTCACTCCTTATTGGATTCTATCAGTGACAATTAATTTAATAGTAGTAGTACAAGTGTTTTTTTTTTTTTTTGTATTATTACAATATTACAAGAAATTTAAAGGCCGCGTGACGGTGGACCTCGATCCGTGGACCTTTGGCCCCGGGCATTAACCACTCTACTACTTGGCTAACACACGCACACAAGTGTTTCCGTGTTTTTCATTATCATTTAATTTTAATTTTGTAATTTTTTTTTCCGGTCCAAGGCGAATCCCTCGAACAAATTCATAAGTCAGGGCTTAAATTTTTAGTCGGGTTGGGTCAGTTTGAATCGCTCGAGCTGCTTCATTCAAGCCGAGTCAGGTTAGAGGTTGGGCAAATTTGATAATTGTAGATACCAACTTGTTCATATTTACTTTTGTAATAGTATAAAATAGGTAGATGTAAAAAATACACTCGACATTGTATTCTTTTGTGTTAATTCGTAAATAGAACAAAAACATTGTATTTTTGGTTTATATAGACACATTTTGAAATATTAGTGTTCCGAATCAAAGTAAACATAGTTAAACTAGTCACTTAAAAAAATAAAAACAATTTCAAGAATAAGACTATTTTAAGATAGAAATAAAATATGTTATGCATACAATTTTCTACAGCTGGGATCACAAGTAATCCTATATTTCATAAAAAAACAGATGCATATAAAAATAGTTCGACTTACAAAATTATACTTTAAAATACAAAATATATTTGGTATAACAAAGTTTCACCAAACATTAATTTTGGAGAGAGAAAATATTTCAAACAGAGCAGAATACACAACCACAGCATTTGATAGAAGGAAAGATTTCAACTCAAAATATAAAAGTGAACATATCTCAAAGGCTACATTATAGGTATATAATAGAAAGACATTCTGCAAATTGTATCTAACAAAGAATTCAACTTGATACTGTTATTTTGTGGATCAACACATTCTTTCTCTACTAAAAATGACATCAGAAAACAAGAAACTATGAATAAATTCCAGAAGTTGCTTCCATGTGAACCATTGAAGGCTGCTGCATCACATTCACAACCTCAGTCGAGCTTCACAGACGAAAACAGGTATGCACGACCAGAACGAGGAAAGGAAGCCGACTGTGCCAGTTGCAAGCATAATCGCGAGCACCATGAAGAGCGAATACCCCAGGTAAAGTGTTGCAGAGACTGGCCCGCTTAAGCTCTTGAGATCGAATATCAGATAGTTGATGGAGTAAAGGAGATGTATATAACCCGAACCGGAAGCAAAGAAAGATTTCCACCACCATTTATAGTCCTCCACACAGAGATGCATGTAAGTAAGAACGAGAGATACCTCGGCACAAACCACCACCAAAAGAATCAGCACGACAAAAAGGAATCCGAAAACATAGTACACGCGACCCATCCAGAGACTCGACATGATAAAGAAAGCTCGATGAAAAGTGTGCCAAACGGAAGGGTACCGGCCCCAAGAACCAAAAGCCATGATGGATACTTTTGTGGTGGGATTTCACGGGGAATTTGATTTGTTCGAACGGGGGATTCAATGTGAGGCGCCTTCGCACCATAGTAACCGCCAACGAGGGTAAGGGGAACCGAGATACAGAACCACAGCAGAATGAGAATCACAAACAAAGAGAAAGGAATAGCTCCTGTGCTGTGACTACCCCACAATAAGAAATTCAAGACAGTGAAAATCAGGAAAGATAAACCGGGGAAGAAACACGAAACCTTCCACGACACACCGATCCATCCCTTGTGGTCCCCACAAAAGATCGTCCTCCACAATCGAACAGCTACATATCCAGCTGCAATTCCAAGAACCATGTAGAAAAACAGCATACCTGAGATAAGCGTCCCACGCGATGCTGGGGACATAAATCCAAGGGCAGCAAATAAAATCGTCACGACAGCCATTCCGAGAATCTGGACCCGTTACCCGACCATCACACACAAGAGCGCCGGATTGGTAGGGGCACGGAAAAACATCAGCAACAACGAGCTTCCAGCCCGACAGCTCCTCATTCATCTGAGCTTGAGCTTCTTTGTCGAGCTCCTCATACTGGGTAAGATCCCGCCTAACAGTCCTCAAGAAGATCACGAGCACAATACCAGCCAAGAACGTGATCACCATAAGGGAATTCAAAATCGAAAACCAATGCACTTTAGCACCCTCCATCTTCAAATACGCATCCCACCTTGACGGCCACTTGATGTCACTCTCTACAAAGGAGACCTCATACGAAAAGGTAAGAGGCTCATTCTCCTTAATAGGCCATTGCCACTGTGCTCGGATCGCAGCTAATTGAAGCCGGATACTTCTCATACATTTTCACGTTCTTCACGGAATTCCACCTTATGCTTGAAACTACAAGGCACCACCTCAAACCCGACAACCATATACCCGGGTATAGCTGATCCCTTGTTACCCTCAGGGATCATCTCAGCAGCATCACCAGTACCCATAACACGAGCCACATCAGACTCTTCGTATTTTATGAACAAGTACGGTAAACTTCAAGTGATTAAAGATATAGTAGCCCTCATCGACCTTAGCCCCAACCGGGTAACCAGTCCACCTCAACATGAACCCCTCCTTCTTCGTATACCGGATTGCAGGCAAATTATCTAGAATCACATTGACCTGATACATCTCATCATCCTCTTCTTCAAAAGCTTAAACTCCTCACCCGACAAAGGCTTCGTTTACACAGAAAATCTCGGTCTCATTCGTGTACATCTTAAACCTATAGGGAGAGTTCTCAATCCTATCACCCATGAGAAGCTCACCAAGATTTTCTGCACTATCCTTAATCCCTTCTTTGGGTTGACAGAATGGCAAACTATAATAGCTAAAGGGCATTTCAGTGTCAATTGAAGTCAAAGAATTCACTTTCACATTCAAATAATCACCGACTTCATATTTGTGAGGGTAACTACCGGGGAGATAAAATCCTTCGCACAATTGAAAAATGACTAACACAATTAATAAACCCAACACCTTCGAATTGTGAAAAGATCCCATCTTTACCGTCACTGTGGTAGATCTGGACGGCCCAGATCAGAAGATTGACGATAATTTCCAAGAAAAATAGAGTTCTTGAACGCGGGAGATCAGTATGATTCAAGATCTGCCGCAAGAATTGACAAATTTCAGAGGTCTCATTCAAAGTGAATGTTTCAGATCAACATGAGTTCAATAACGGAAGATACAACGCAAGTTGGAATTTTGAAACGAGATTGTAACAGAAAATTTCAAGAAAACATTCGAAACGAAGACGACGATGAATTTGAGTGTCGAAATAGTAGAGATCTGAACTGACCTTAGAGTAGAAGCGGTGAAAAAAGCTCTGCAAATCTGCGTGAACAACTACGGAGAACGTGTAGATGTGGAAATCTAGAGAAGAAGCTGGGTGATGGGAAGCACGACTACATTTATATGCTGTGGATCTTTTCAGCGTCGGTGGCTGACGTCATGGCATTTTAAGGCTATGTGCATTTATATGTGAGAGAGAGAGAGAGAGAGAGATTCGGTTTATTAAGTTTTAAACCATTTGTTAACTTAATTGCAAGTAGTGAATCACGGTTGGCAATCGAGTTGGGTTTGGGTCGACCTGATAATGAGTGAGAAATTCTTATAAGAATGTATTTATACTCACTCCTCACATATATTATTTTATTACTTATTATATTATTACATTGTGATGGTGAGTATAGTACATCTATATTCTTACAAGAATTTCTCCTGTTAAGGCTCAATTTAAATTCAAACGTGTTAAAAATATGTTATCCGAACTCAATTTAAATGATAAAACTTGAACAAATATGAACCGATACGATATGAAATTGATACATTTTTTTCCAAGTTGACCCGACATAATAATGACTCGAACCCAATTTAAAAGATTTTATAAATAAAAAGAATACTTTAAAATAGATTTAATAATAAAAGATAAATCAAATTTAATAGTTTAATACATTTTGATAATTTAGAAGGAAAAATAAATATGACACAATTTAAAAGCTTGACATAAATTAAATAAAAAATATTTATATTTTTTGTACCTTATCGGATAATTCGAAGAATAAAGATAGTCCGGCCACACTGTGGCCAACCACACGCGTAAAAAAAAGAAAGTTGATTATAAAAATAGAAATAATCGCATTTCCCCTTTAGGATTTATGCTTCCCAATTAGGGTATATTTCCATTTTAAAAACATATATTACCATTTTTAGTTCATGTGTCCAGCCACAGTGTGGTTGAATATCATTACCCTAATTCGAATCTGACCAGAAATTTATCTTTATTGTGTCAACTCGAAAATGGTCCGAACCCAATAAAACTTGATCCAAATCCATTAATTTAATGTTATGTCGGGTTATTGTGTCGAAAATTGCAGCCCTAAATGAGTGTTAACCTTTCGATGACAAAGTTACCTAAAAACAACTGTTGAAAAAATTACTTAAATTTAGGGAAGAATTCTTCTCAAAATGTTTAATAAATTCCACCAATTCATAATTTATTGAAAATTCTATTCAGAAAAAAATTAATTTATCAATTTGTGAGATCATATTCCATATAGTCCCATACGGACTATACCCTTGTCTGTTAATATTGGACTTGTAAGTTTTTCAGTTAATTCCATATAAAATATTTGAGATTATTGTAAATAAATTGGGATTCAATATACATTGGATAAGTGATTAAGAATTAATTCCCACGAGATAAAAAAGATCGAATATCAATCATTAGCAATTTGGTGTATTTATCATTTCCAGAAATAATTTTCAATTTTGGAATTAAAATATAGGTGTATCGGTAGATGCCAAAGTTTATCATTCATAAAATAGAAAGTAAGTAAACATGGGCAAATCATCGTCGATTTTTCTCTTTTTAACTAATGTGACACTGTTTTATTCGATTAAATATTCATATCTTATCGTAATATCTTAAGAAAAATATATTTTTTATACAATGTGTTTACAAGGTACATTAAATCCATCTACACCTCTAAAATCTAAACTTTTTTTAAGGTATACACACGTACACATGACTCAAATCCCTAACTTCTTGGTTTGAGAAAAAGCATCTTACCACTTGAACTGCCTTTTATTGTCAAAATTTAAATTAATTTATTATCATTTTCAAATAAACCCTGAAATTTATAAAGATCGAGAAAAAAATACCTTCCACACTTGTTTGCATTTTGTAATGTTGCCTTGCATTATTTGTCTATTATGGAATTGTTTGATATGTACAATTATTCTATTTAGGACAAATATCTATTCTAATTGGACTATTGGGTTCATTATCAAATTTGTGTCAATCTTTGAAAAATATCAATTTAATATGTGACCTATTAAATTTGTAATATTAACATATGATAGAATTTCAAGTCACCCAAAAATACCACGTAATTAGTGCAAGAATCATACATGTGTGTATTATATATTTTGGATCCGATGTTATAATAGTCCAAATTTTAGAAATTATATTATGACATTACGCGTCATTTCATTTTTAAGGTCTTCGAAATTTGATCCAATTTTATGGTCAATACCGATATGAATAAAAGTGCTAAAAGAATAATTTAGAAAACTATGGACAATTTTAACAATGAATCCAAATATCTTGTTAGAAAGTTTATATGTTTATCTTTCTCTTTCTCTATATATACTGGAACGAAGTAAGTGTATGAAATTTATTTTTTATCACTCAATGGGCTTAATTGTAATTTTACGAACCTCGAGCTATTCATATACTCCTTCCGTCCCGTTCAACATGTCTTGTTTCTTTTCGACACGGAGATTAAGAAAAAAAGAATTAGATGTAAATTGTGTGTTTAGTGTAGTAAATAAAGTGATATAAAGTACTCCCTCCGTTCGTGACTTAATGTCCAGTTTGCTACAGTAGCACCGTTCGCAACTAAATGTCCAGTTCACCTTTTCATACACCTATACCCTCTTTATTTCACACAAATTACTACCGTTTGCCACTCAATACCCCACCATCAAATAATTAGGATAAAATTAACTAACTTAATTAAAATGTTAATTAAATCACTAATTAAATCCCCCATTATCCCCACCCACCCTAGATCGACTGATCTCACTCTCATTTCTGTGTGTGCCCTAACCCTATTCTCTCTCGATTCCTCGCAGCCACTCTCCATCCTCTCTCATTCTTCTTCTTCCTCGCCCTAGATCTATCGCAGCCACTCTCCAGCCACTCTCCATCCTCTCTCATTCTTCTTCTTCCTCGCCCTAGATCTATCGCAGCCACTCTCCATCATCTCTCTCATTTTCGATATGCACTCTCTGAGATCGATCTACCTAACCCTAGATCTACTGCCAATCTCCCCCAATCTCATGGATTCATCGATGTCACCGCCCTTCAATATCCCCCAATCTCCTGTCACCACCCCTCAAGTCACCTTCTCCGAATCGATGTCTCGTGTTGAGGAGACTCCGTTCAGCATCGACGATTACAGTCAGCCGACGATGTCTCCATTGATGGCGGCCGCCGCTTCGTCGCCACCGCCTGCTGGATCCGACCCTTTGAAGCCATCCTCGCAATCTGAGCAGGCGGCGACTCCTGCCATGGACACCGGAGCTAGGCGGCAGCCATCTCCTACTTGGGAATGTGAGGCCGACTCCGACAATGACAGTGAGGTCCCACAAACTCCGCCGTCAGATTTTGACGATGAAGTTGATGTCTATCTAAGCTACGATGACTGGAAGGCAAAATACCTGCACCTTGTCAAGGCTGGAAAACGCTAGGCTTGCTGTCCAAGTTCTATTGTTTGATTTTTACGGTGTAATTTGTTGTTGGGGGCTGGTGATGTCATTTGTTGATTGGATTTCTGTCATGCGATTTGATGATTTGAGGCTGTCATTATGTGATGCTTGTGGAATCTGTGATTTCTGAGATTATATGATTCTTGTACTATGCCTGCCTATGAGGAATGTTGTGAAATATGATGCCTATGATAAATGAATGATGATGACAGTGATACTACTACTTGATCTATGTCTGCCTATGAGGATTTCTGTGAAATCTGAGGCCTTATTGCTGTGATTCTGTGATGCCTATGATGAATGATTGATGATGACAGTGATACTACTACTTGATCTATGCCTGCCTATGAGGATTTCTAAGAAATCTGAGGCCTTATTGCTGTAATTCTGTGATGCCTATGATGATGATTGATGATGACAGTGATACTACTACTTGATCTATGCCTGCCTATGAGGAATGTTGTGAAATCTGATGCCTTATTGCTGTGATTCTGTGATGCCTATGATGAATGAATGATGATGATGGTGATACTACTACTTGATCTATTGCCTATGAGGAATTCTGTGAAATCTGAGGCCTTGTTGCTGTGATTCTGTGATGCCTACTACCTGTTCTATGCCCTGCCTATGATTCTATGATGCCTACTAGCTGTTCTATGCCCTGCCTATGATGATTTCTATGAAATCTGAGGCAAATGATGAATGATGTTTGCATGTGTCTCTCATGCCATGATCATATGATGCCACCACTAGGTAGTAAAAACACCTAGTTTAGAAGGTTGATGTGTGATCATTAGGTAATCAATGCATGCAATACTTCATTCCTTCTTTCCAAAAGGGGCATTTACAGTTAACACATGTCCAAAAAAACTGATCCAAAAGAGACATTTACATTCCAAACATAAGACATAATTCATTTATGTTTGTCCCTGTAAACATTATGCAAAAAAACTGCCTATGTCCTGTCATGCTAGATTCACATGTTCCATGCTATCAACAATTGATTCAATGGTTGCTACTGGCCCATTTCCTTCACTTGGCTGCAGATTTAAATACTTCAAGCTCTCATTAACCAGCTGCTCATCCACTTCAATGCACAGTGGCAGTCTTCCCTCCCTTCTAAGTCTACCTTTGCCAATGTGGGAAATTTTGTAGTTGTTCCCTCCCTTCCCTTTAATGATTTCCTCATATCATAGTTGTAGAGTCAAGAAAACATCATTAAGCTTGTAGCTTAGATAAGCCTCAAATGCTTCTGTCACATTGTTGATGAGATCATCCACTGTCATTGCATTCTTCTAATCTTTAAGTGACTGTATTGATCTGAAAAACCCCAAGTCATTGACATTTGTATCCGGGGAATTAGGTGGCTGATAGACAAGTGTGATATTGAACCCATCTGTGTGGGCTATTGCTTGAAAATCTGGATCCTTGTCACTGATATGAGGCTTTGCATTGTTTTGCTGAATTATTATGTTCTTGCTAACTCCTTGTGGCCACTTTTGTTTAATGTATGGTATGGCCTGCAGTGAGATTACAGTAAGAATTTATGAGACTAAATGATGAATGGTGTTTGCATTCTGATAGTGTTATTGAATGATTTACCAGCTCCAAGAAACTCTTCTTCATGCATTCTTTGTTAATGACTGGAATTGCCTTTGTGATGATGGTTCCTTTGGCTCTATTATTTGAATTTCTTGCTGTTGGTTCCTTGAATATGAAAGGGAATATCCCAAACTTGCCATCAAAGATTTCAGTTCCTTCTTCATCTATATGTGGTCTGCCAACCACTGATAGAAACATGATTTTTTCTATGTGGGCCTTGCTCTTGCATGTTCTATACGGCAGTTCTTCTCCTTTTACAAGGTAGTACCTTGATGATGTCTTTGTGAGATTAAACCATTTCTCATCTATGTGTATGATGTTAAACATAGACTGAAATGCAATCTTTCCATTTTGACTAATGCTAGAAAGCATACTAAGTGACCATTTAAGTTTGGACAGTTTATTTGCCTCTGTTAGTAGAGGTTTGATGGCTGATGAATGTGCACAGATTTTCTTTTCTTTGACCCATCTATGACATAAACCAACTGAAACTTTAAGATTACCTGCTAGCTTTCTAATGCTGTTTCTCTCCACAAATGTCAGGTTTCTCATTTTTTTCTTCATCTAATTCCTTCCTGTTTTTCTGCCTTCTGCCTTTCTTCATGCCAACTATGTGTATAGCTAATCCATTGCTCTGTTGTTCTGCCACAGATTTCCATATCCGGTTGATTGTCTTGATGGATTTCTGGAACAGTTTAATCTCCATGTCGAAGAACTCCACAGTTTGAGTTTTGAAGAAGCCACTGCGCAAGAATGTTTTTGTCTTCATCAGTGAGATTTGCTCCATTTAGAGCCATTTCTGCAGAGAATCTGTATTTAATAGACTTGAGAGTTTTGTGGACTGGATTTGGTGCAGAAAATGGTTGTAATCAATGCTATTTATGGTTGTAGTTAGTGTCTTAGGTGTAGTTTCCCACCAAAACTGTTTTTGGTGGGAATTTTCAAATAAATGTACAAACTGCTCATTAATTTAATGCATGATTTCCCTCTTTGAAATTTTGATCACATCAATGTCTTGTTACAGCTTTTTTTACAACTTTGTTCACATTAAAAAAATCAATACAAGTTTCCTTTGCAGCCATTTTGTGTACAGGGAACAAAATCGAAAAGAAGAAAATAAAAACTGTTCAGTAAAAAAAAAACGAACAGGAAAAAAGATAAAAAAAAAATTATTGCCTGTAAAAAAATAAAAACAGGAGACAAAAAAAAAGAAAGAAGAAGACTTGGAAACAAATAAAATAAGGATTAATTGAGAATAACAAATTAAAGAATAAAAGAAAATGGAAAAGGAAAAAGGAAAATGATTAAAATACTAATCACTATAATTAACAATACCCCTACATTCTAATTTTTACCCCACTAACTTTCACTTTTTCAGTTTCTCTTAAACTCCGTGCCCAGACCAATGTGGACATTAATTTACGAACGGAGGGAGTATTTTTTAATTGATAAAGTGAGATAAAGTGTTTTTGAAGTGACATAAAGTGATATAAAGTGATTTTGAAGTGATATAAAGTGATATAAAATGAATAAAGTGATTTCTTAATTATTTCCTTAAAAGGAAATGAGACATGTTGAACGGAACGCCAAAAAAGGAAAGTAAGACATGTTGAACGAGACGGAGGGAGTATATTTTTTGCAATTTATTTTTACCCACCGACGGTCGATTAGTGGAGTCAACGGTCAAATATTCAACTTTCTTTTTTATTACTTTTCCAAAAAAAAATCAACTTTCTTTGCATCTCACCCCTTTTATTTTATTTTTTCTTTTCTTTTTTTCGATAGAGATTCACAATTGATTTTACAAACATGTACCATATCTTAATCTAGAGTCATTATGTATACTAGACATTAAAAGTAAATTAAAATGCCGTACCAATTAGTAATTAGTCATAAGTTAGGATAAGAAACACTTATGTATGCTATAAGCAAAGTATGGAAAAAGTTGAAAAAGAAAGTTGACATGAATTAGTTGTATCATCTATATCAAAGAGTAGATTACCCATTAATCAACCATGTGAATTGCTTTGGAAAAAGAATTAACCTGCCTACCATAACACATACAAATTTACCACTAGTATATTATAAATCTAGGTTTTTTATATTTAATTAAAGTTTCAAGACATTTTGAATGAATTTATAGAATTTTTATTGTTTTTTAGAACCCATTCATTTAAAATATCTTGCTTGGATCTAGAGTTTATTTATGTGTATATTTTCAAATTAATTGTTTTTATAAGTTTGTTACACCATTTCGGATTTAAAAGAACAAAAAAAAATGTAATCTTTTATTAAATACACTCGTATATGTCACGATATTCTGTAATACTTTATATATAGTATCTGTGATTGTGCGTGAGTTTATAACACAAACCCGAGAAAGAGAGTAGTTAGTTAAAATCATACTAAATAAATGAAATTTGTAATGATGTACAATCAAAGTCCATTTGTACTTTGAAGCTTTTTGTCAAACAAACTAGTAACATTCTTTATGTTCAAATTCTCTCTCTAAACAAAATCTAAAATATTTCAAACTTTCAATCATCCCCTTATGCGATTTTTGTCGAGTCACGAACCATAATTTGGCAAATTCCACATTTGGAAATCCATTACTTGATTGTTCCATGGAGTCTTCTATGACAATAATAATAAGTGTAATAAGTGTAAGAAATTCATGAAAACACGTCAATACTTTAGAAAGAAATGATATTTACCCATAATAAAAATCTATTTATTGCTACAAGCTAGAATCGTAAAGTCGAAAAAGAAAGTTGACATGAATTTTCTATGTCAAAGACTAGTAATAGTGTATGCCATTAATTTGCCATGTTAATTGCTTTGGGCAAAGGGACTAATCTGCCTACCACACTTAAAGTTTCTTTGAGTTTGAATGATTTTGATACATTGCAACTTAAAGCACCTCGTAGCTTTAAGGTTCAATAAAGTTAAAATGAACGCAAATTAAACGATATTTTATTTACAATAATTCTATTTAGACATACTATGTCTGGATATACATATTTGAAATAGAAAAAAAACTGTTCGAATGTCTTCAGAATTCTTTTTCTACTCAGACTCCCTTCCGAAATAATCGATCTGACGCACATCCGCTCTCAAATTCTACTCTCATCTACACCCAACTCCTAAACTTGTGAATTTAAATTGGAATGAAATTTTATAATTAAAATTTAAAAGGTGTATGTTTATCAATAATCAAATTGTCGAAACTGTGAAATTAAATTATTAGTTAAAAAAACCATCAAATTTCTATTTTTACTATCGTATGTCTGGACATAGTATCCAAATAGCACTACCCTTTTATTTAAATGACAAAAACTTGGGTGGAACAGATCCACCGTGCAACACCCACCCACCCGACCTGACCCGACCCGACCCGTTTGACCTTGTCAAACCCCCATTTGACCAGTTTTTTTTTTCCCGCTTCTTCTTTGGTCAAGACTCGAACGAGGGAAGCCGAAGGCCTCGGAGCTAGCCATAAAAGTCCAAATTGTTGCCCGCCGATTATCCTTATTTTAGTAATCGGAGCGAAGGCGGAGCCGAAGGCTCCGCCAGAAAAAAACAATCTGGAAATTAAAAAACTGGTTATGGTCGGGTCGGGACGGGTTCTGTGCAGACTTGGTGCAAACGTCTGCACAAGAGTGTTTCTCTATTTAAATGTCATTCTTTTTTTTTTTTCATGGAAGGACACATATTGTTCGTTTATAATCAATTGTTTCGAGCAAGATTATATAGTTTCGAATCCTCAAACGCCTATTTCAAACAAACAAAAAAAATTATATTTTTATGTTTATTTGATAAACAAAAAGTAAGAAGTACGATTTTATTCGAATATACATTTCTCCATGATCTAAAATATGTAACTCATAGGTCTTAAGGATTTTCATATGTATCGTTCGACCAATAAGATTACTTATAATTTAGCATTACGCTAAATCTCATAATATTGACTCAATTTAGATGTTAACTTTATTTCGTGAATTGGCATCATGGGATTATGATTAATTTAATCGTTTGAGACTCCTAAAGAAAAAATGATTACATTGCATTAGGCCCAAGCCCAGATTGTCGAATTGGGGAAATTCATGGTGCTAAATTAAATACGAATATACTGGATTAAAAAATCACAATTCGAGAATTTATATATTCTTCGAATTAGGTCGTTTGAATATGCATAGTTTTATTCTTTAACACTTGAATTAATTTGGGATACCAAACTTGAAATTTGAACTAAATTAAATTTAATTTGTCTTCTCCATATAATTTGTGAAAATTGTCCAATATAAAGAGGAGTTGGTGATTTTTTTAGGCACGCTCTAGGAGACCAATCGGATCGTGCGGTTGGCAAATGTTGATTTTTTATTTTATTTTTAAATTTTTTTTTATTAATTAAAATAAATTCTAATTGGACTATAAACAATATTGATAAACTATGAGGAAATCAATAAATTATTATTGAAATTAATAAATATGGAGTCTATTTGGTGGTGGGGGGTGTGAGGATGGTAGGAGTTGTAAGAGGTGTGAGGATAAAATTTATATCTATAATGGGGTATATTTAGTGGGGGGGTGTAAGGATGGTAGGAGTAGCAGCTGTGGGTTGGATAATATGAGGAGGAAGCCTATATAGTTTCATTGGGACAAATGGTAGATAAAAGTGGTGGTAATCTTGAAGCTGTCCAACATAGTTTTTGATCCCAAGTGTGTTCCACTCCATAATATGGAGTGAAGTAGCCATGCAAATGCGGACCTTACCGAGAATGTAAGAGACGTTTCTTGTTAATATGCCCTTGATTTGCACGTGGAAGCTCAATTCCTGATATAGGCTTTGAAGCATGTCTCTTGCTAGATGGATCCTTCCAGACTCTCAATGATGAAAATTTGCAGTCAACATCCACCTCATCGTCAATAGAATTGTTGCCCATTCGTTCGGCGAAATTCGAGCATATACTATATGCTTTGACCATTGTTTTTCCCATAAATGTCTATATTCCTCCAAATTACCATACTTCTTCAAGTCCAAATGTTGATTAATCCACTTATGATCTCAATAGAGAGTCCCTACAAAAATTAGTAAATGGATCGGGCTGAAAATCAGTAAGACAATTACAATTAGGATAAACGAAAAGGTAAGACGATTAGGAACTTGATTTATATTGAAACTCATATTATGGTGTTTGTCAAAATCAAAATCCAATCCTTTCTGATTTGTTGGTTTGTTGATCTTCTATGGTCCGTAAAGTGTGAAGTACTCCAAGTCAAGATTATAGGTAAACGGATGTTGGAAAACGATCTTATATGAAACAACAAGTGTTATCGGCTAATAATAACAAAAGGTTTTGACAAATTATTAGATGATTATGATTGGATTATATTTTATAATTAAATTTTAAAATTAATTCTACTTACTACCTTTACTTGATTGTGAAAGTCGATGAGAAGGGGCGGGTTGAGAAAGGGCGCACTAGTTGGATTGAATAGGTTGAAAACTGATTTAATACAGCGGGTTTGAGTTTTTTCTTAATGATTTGTGATGAGACAGTAATTAGAGCTCTAGTAAAGAACTTCATCACATGTTTAGATTAAAAAAAAAACATATTAATATCAACATAAAATCAAACAAACAAAGATAGAAATTTAAAAATAAAATCAATCATCCAATTAGGGCTGTCTAAATGGTTCCGGTTAGACGGTATTTAACCGAAATACGCAATAACCGATTGGTTATTGGTACGGTATCGGTTAGAATTTTTTAAGTCAATTGGTTATTGGTTATAACCAAAACCAAACCATAATAACCAATTAACCAAATTTATTTATTAATTAATAATATATATTATATAATATAAAAATATATATTATTTTATGTTTGAATTGGTTCGAACTTGGAAGGGACGACTACTAATGAAGTGTGTGACAACACCGAAAACATTGTGTGAAATTATGTTCGAATTGGTTATTAAGATTGAACTTTTATTTTATGTTTTAGTTTTGAGCTTGGATATTATTTATGATTTTTAGGATTGGATTTTTATTATGTTATAGTTTGGAGTTTGGATATTATTTATCATTTTATTATTTACGATTTTGTGGTGATGAGAACGAACATGAGCAATTAACATTGTGCAGAAATATTGTCAAATTTCTTTTAATAATTTTTGGTTATTTGGGTTAACCGATAACCATACCAATTAAAAATTTTGGTTATCGGATAACCCAAATATTTAATTGGTTTGGTGTATGATAGCAATATTTAGCCTTATTCAGTTATTGGTTAATTGGTTATCGGTGCGGTTATTCCATAACCGCACCAATTACCACCCCTACATCCAATAAACCAGCAACAATTAATGATGTTAATCTCGCTCAATCTAATATAATTATCAATCCGCACGAAGAATCAGGTACAAGACAATCAATCGCAGATTAATTATTTAATGAGTTGCAATAAAATCACCAACAAAATTCAATGAATAATTAATTCAACAAAATTAATTAAATATTTATCAAGTTTAAGATCATTTTCCAACATCCTATTACCTATAATCTTGACTTGGAGTACTTCACGCTTTACGGACCATGAGAGTTCAACAAACCAGCAAATAAAAAAGGATTGGATTATGATTTTGACAAACACCATGATGGGAGTTTCAATATAAATCAAGTTCCTAATCGTCTTACCTTTTCATTTATCCTAATTGTAATTGTCTTACTGATTTCAGCCTGATCCATTTCCTAATTTTTGTAGGGACTCTCTAGTGAGAACATAAGTGGATTAATCAACATTTGGCCTGACTTGAAGAAGTATGGTAATTTAGAGGAATACAAACATTTATGGGAAAAACAATGGTCAAAGCATATAGTATATGCTCGGATTTCGCCCAACGAATAGGTAACCATTCTATTGACGATGAGAAGGATGTTGACTGCAAATTTTGTCATTGAGCCTGGAAGGATCTATCTAGCAAGAGACATGCTTCAAAGCATATATCAGGAATTGAGCTTCCACGTGCATATCAAGGGCATATTAACAAGAAACGGCTCTTACATTCTCGATAAGGTCCGCATTTGCATGGCTATTTCACTCCATATTGTGGATTGTAACACACTTGAGGTCAAAAATTATGTTGGACAACTTCAAGATTACCACCACATTTATCTACCTTCTGTCCCAATGAAACTATATAGGCTTCCTCCTCATGTTATCCAACCCGTAGCTGCTACTCCTACCATCCTCACACCTCGTACTTGTACTATCCTCACACCCCCCACCACTAAATATGCATCATTATAGATATGAATATCAGCCTTACAACTCTTACTACTCCTATCATCCTCACACCCCCACCACCAAATAGACCCCATTTTAGACATGAACCGAAGTGTAATAGATTACGACATTAACACTCACTTTTTTCATCTGATGTTGTTTTTTTGTGAGCTTAACACCTAGTTTTTTGCATCTGGTGGTGTTGTTTTATGAGTTTTTCTAGCATGTGTACATCTGTTGTAACTACTAAGCCCATAAACTATGCTATGATTTTCTTTGTGAGTAGTGATTGCTATATCTTACTTTGCCCAGCACTTTCATTTTATGGGAAAGATAGTGTGTGCAATTAAAAGAATACAGATGAAGGACATGAAGCAGAAGCGTTCTTAGCCTTCAATGCATTTATTGATGTGGAAATCTCTTCAGTCTCTTCTCTTGAACCATTTTTTGTGGGGTGCTACCCCCTTCATAGTTGTGGAATTGAAGGGACTTCTTCTTTTAGTAACATTTGATGTGTTCCCAGAGGCGTGCTATCAAAAACTACCCTTTTCTTGATAATACTTCAAATATAGCCTCTTTCATCACGTGAGATAAATCTATTATCAGCAGAATTACCCTACAGAATCCCATTTAACTTCCTACTACGTCTGCCAAAGTCATTCTTTAATGTTGTGGCTGGATTGCAATCTATGACAGTTATTTCATTACTTTTTGCCTAATAAATGAGTGAATTAATCATCGAAAGATAAACTGAACTCCATCGGTTTAGGTCTCTCAGCCCTTTTTGAACCACCCGAGATAGATAACTTTGGGACATCATGTTGAAAAACTTTCCTCTTGGGTCCACAGGAAGCAAGCAGTCATTTAAAGGCTCATCAGCATTATAGTTGTGTGCGAATTTAGGTTTCTTCCTCTCCCCGAGTCTGGAACTAATAGTGAGGAGGAACATCTATCATTCTGATTTAGGAGGAACATCTGTCACTCTTGATTTCGAATCTTCCTGCTCTTCGTATTTGCTTAATACGCTTAGCACAACTATGTTTTCATCAGGAACCTGATACTTCTTCCGGATCCATTTAACAATTCCAGAAACTCGCCAAGTCTATAATCCGAGGATAATATTGCATGAACTGAGAGGAGATTAGTTGAATGAATAGAAGTGAGAAAAGATTCTGCTAGGCTTTCTGAGTCGGATATTTTCGAAAAATCCATTTTTTGTTATTTTTTTGCTTCACCAAAACTTCGTGAGAGTCTTAAACAAGTGAAACGTGCATATTTGGGGGCGTATTCGGGTGATCTACCCGCGATCGGGGCTTCTGAACTACGCAATCTCACTTTTGAAAGCCAAAATACATGTGTATGTGTTACGGTGCGAAAAAAATATTATTTTTGTTCCGGATGCTTTTTCAGCCCGGGACCCTAAGGATACCCCTAGGGTCCGGCTAGAAAATTGGTACTTTTTGTTCGGCATAATGGATAGAAATTCTCATCATGAGGGGTCTTAGGACTTTAGATAAGGATTTTGTGGACATAGAGATCGACTGAATCACGCGAGTAACGAAGAAGTTATGGCCAAACAGTTTTTGCGTTGGGTCCCCACTGTTTTAGCCATAACTCCTAGGCTATTTATCCGATTTGGCCGAATCAAGTGGTACTGGAAAACTTATTACAAGGGCTACCCCCAAAAGTTCAAAATCCATTTTTTGTTATTTTTTTGTTTCACCAAAACTTCGCGAGAGTCCTAAACAAGTGACACGTGCATATTTGGGGGCGTATTCGACCGATCTACTCGCGATCGGAACCTCCGAACTACGCTGCAATGCTGACAGCATAATTATCTCTTTAGGAATCTCATGTGGCTGACTGCATAATTATCTCTTTAGGAATCTCATGTGAATTACTATGCACAAAAGGATGCTTGCACAACATCATAGAGTTTGCTTGAATTCCAACTCACTTGCTTCCCAAATCAAGACTCGAGGGCAAAAGCAATGCTGCCAAGGTAATTGCTTTCTCCCTCAAATATCTGTAATACAATAAATGAAACACCTAGTCATCAACATGCTTAAAACTATTGACAGTCTCCATGAAGGTTATATAATCAGAAAAGTACGGTATGCAAGGCAGAACATTGCAGTTTTTCTTGAACCCTTTGGTTCCAACAATCACATTATAAAGGAAATGAGGTATATACATATAAATGATGAAGAGATAATATTAATCCCAAAGGAAGAGTGATAGAGTTTAGGCGGAGATGAGAATAAAACTATTGAATAAAAATACTTAATAATAAATAGAACACCTCAAAACGAGGTTCACAGCCACAACAATAAAGCTGCAAATCCTAATGATTTCCAACAACACCTAAACCTAATTATTCATCAACTATTTAAAGACTATAAATAATTTGAGCCCCAAGTAATACCAAGTAATAACTTGGAGCCCAAACAAAGCCCAACCATTTATTATAATCCTAAAGCTTAACTCTATAATTAAATAAATAGAAATATAGATCTCTAAAAAAGAGCAACAATGAACAAACTTTATATATAATCTTAAAACTTTCCCACGATGCAGCAACTAAAATTAAATAACAATACTACCATTTCTTCGTTGAAATTGCTGGAGTTCACTATTATTTCCAGCTTCGATTGCTGGAGTTCACTATTATTTCCAGCTTCGATGGACATAGGTTTACTTGACAGGTAACTTCAGTTTGGAAACACAAATTCTTAGCCGGATAGAAAAGCATTTAATTGAGTTATTTTCTTTTTTAAGAAGCATTCAATTTCAATTGAGATTAACAGTATGACAACAAAGAGAGCAAATAAGTGAATTACTATTAATCATGATAGCAGCACCACTGAACCAGACCAAATGTTGTTTGAAAGTAGAAAATCTCAGCGATTCGAATCCTCAAAACTTGAACGAAAGAAAGATCGATAGCTACCTGCTATGAGAATTAACCGATCTCTTCGGAGAGAAAAATCGAGTCTTTGAAAAGCAAATGAGAATAGGCTCCTCAGCCAGAAAAATCATCCATCGAAAAATCGAATCTTGGCAATGAAACGAAATTGGTAGATAAGATAAGACACATGTTAGTATAATATACTCCCTCCGTCCACAAAACATCTCCCTATTTGGGGTTCGACACGGAAAATAAGAAAATTGATAAAATTATTTTGAGTGGGGTAAAAGTTAGAAGGTAGGGGTAGTGAAAAAATGACAAAAAAACAGTGATTTTGACCAAATAGTGTTTAATAGCTAAATACAACATCTGATCAAGCTCTCTATTAATCAAAATTTTATCGTAAATTAATGTTTCTCTTGGCGCGTGTAATACATGTGACGCGCTTATCCTATACTTTCAAAATGCACACGTCTATCAACGATCGGGCTTGTGCGGCAATCATACGGTGCGGTTGACCGCACTAGGAGTTTTTGCCAAAAAAAAAAAGACATTTCTTTTTTTTTAATATGATAGTAGTTGATTTTTAAGGATTTTCATTTTATGGCGGCAGTTTGTCCGTTAATTTCAACCGTTGGCCACTACTATCACACACTCCCACCGCTCACTGTGTGAGTTTGCCGCCATGTTGAGCTGCTCCGCCGTTGCCACTCACACTTACAATCTCTCTCTAATCCCCAATCTCTCTCCTCCCTTCAAATCATCCCTCTCTCCATGTCTCCCTTCTTCTCTCTATATTTCATCTATTTCTCTCCGGCAGCAGCTTTCATCTCATCATGCGTGCGGGAATGCTTCCATCAACACCAAACCCCTGCGAAAGGTCTGATTTGACCTTCTATCTCTCTGCATTCTTCATCCCTTATTTGTATTTCTAAACCGACATGCTAGGGTTTTGTTTGGAATCGAAAATTGAAGATATATGGAATCATCGACGGTTTAATATTTTTTTTGGGGCAAATTTTAGTTGATTTCTTCAAATTCATGCTCAATTGTGAAATAACTGTTACGTTATGACCGAATTCTAGTTGTTAATTTATTTGAATTAGCCGTGAGTTTTAGATGGAATTTAATGTAGTTCAGTTCTTGCATATATGATCGTACCATTTTAGTTTTTTTTTTAAATAAATAGAAGTAGTTCTGTTTTATGTTAATTGCTTCAATTTTTGAAAAATGCGAAGCTTTGGTTTCAAAAAATGTAAAGTTTAGGATGCGGTTTTTAACATATTCAGAGGATGATCATTGTCCCAAAATCAAATAGGAGCAGAAAGTTTTATGACAAAACAGTGCCCTAAGTATGAAAATCATGTGTTCGACATATTAAAATCTTATTCGTTCTGTGACATACTTAAAATGTGTGCAACAGACGCTCACAATTGTAAGCTCAGCGGGTGAGCCATTGAAAGTGATGATATCTGGTGCCCCAGCTTCGGGGAAGGGTACACAGTGCGAGATGATTGCTCAGAAGGTTAGTCGATTATGTATCTCGTTCATGTCATTGAAGTTGCTCCGTGTACCTCTGAAGGAAAGAGTTTCTTGGAGAGTCTGTTCTAGATGTTTCTTGTAAGTCTAGATGTTGCCTATAAGGAAAACACATTTGATACCTATTTTCTCTTGAAATCATCATCTCACGATCAATGTTTACTTCACGATATTGCCTGGATTTGAACCTGGACATGTTTGATATTTTGCAACTGAGTCCATTACATCTAGTTTTAAACCATACCTATTCTCTTACTTCAAACGACAATGATGCTTGTCAAGTTTCAATGTCTTGGCTTATTGTGGTAGAAAATGAGTCACAAAATCTTCTTCAATGATAGACTGGCTGAGGCTCCATTATATATTCCACTTCTAATTGAATATTATCAAGTAATGAAGAATTTACAAAATACTCCCCTTCTTGTATTTTGTCAGTTTGGAGTAGTACACATTTCGACTGGAGATATTCTGCGAGCTGAAGTATCGGCCAGTACAGAAATTGGAATCAAAGCAAAGGAGTACATGAATTCTGGTCGGTTGGTCCCAGATGAAATTGTGACAGCTGTATGAAAAAGGATCTATTACTATTTCTTCTTTAATTTGTGAATGGGCTGTGCTAACTGCTTACACTTTGTATTATATAGATGGTAACGTCCCGACTATCTCTGAAAGATGTGAAGGAGAAAGGATGGCTTTTAGATGGATACCCGCGAAGTTCTGCCCAAGCAGAGAGTTTGGAAAAACTGAATATTAGGCCTGATGTGTATATCATGCTTGAGGTATGTGCCTCATTGATCATAAATCCTTCATCTGGAGTTGCATTTTCTCATATATTTTGATCTATGCTGAAAATGATGGTATAGATACATCATTTTCTATATTTCTGTCAGTACTCTTGTGACTGGTGATGTTATCATTTCTTTAGGTTCCTGACGATGTTCTAATTGACCGATGTGTTGGGAGAAGGTTAGATCCTATGACAGGAAAAATCTATCATGTTAAAAACTTCCCACCAGAAAATGAAGAAATTAAAAACAGGCTTGTTATTCGTGCTGATGACACTGAGGAAAAGGTACTATATAGCTAATGTCAGTTCTTACCTGGACTTGGAGATTTTCTAATATGTTCATTGCTAAATGTTTGGCTATTCTCAGGCGAAATCGCGTTTAGAAACATATAAGAAAAATGTTGAGTCGATCTTATCGACCTACTCAGACATTATGTTTAAGGTGTGTGAAATTTGTTAATCGGGCCACTTTCAATTCAACGCTAGAACATAGATGTTTACCTTTGCTTGTTTACAGATCGATGGAAACCGTCCCAAAGAAGTAATTTTTGGAGAGATAGATTCTTTGTTATCGAAATTGCAGAAAGATAAAGAAGAAAAATCAGGTCCAGTTTCTCATTTCTTCAAATGCTTTTCACTTTTACAGGAATTGCTTGGATTTTAGACCTACTTATATATTCATGGCTTGCCCTATCTTCTGAAAGGTTTGTAGTTTAATGTAACTGTTCTTTTACTAAATTATCTTACATGTTTGCAGGTAAATTGGAAAGAAATGTGGATAAGTTGTCTTTGAAAAAGGTTATTTCATCAAAACCCTCTTACACATTTTATAGTTTCCTAATGCGACAGCTTGGGTAATTGAATAGCTATAGTTAATAGTTTTTTTGGCTGTTACACACTGCAGAATAATTGGAGAGGTATACCGACAAGACTGAATAACATTCCTCACTCTAGAGAAATCAGGGAATATTTCTATGAGGATGTGTTGCAAGCAACTAAACGTGCAATAGAAGATGGGAAAACTCGATTGAAGGTCTTATATCTACTTATGTTTCCAGTTTTTTTTGCACCAGCATAGACACTTCGATATAATTCTTTCTTATATGACTTTACCTTTATAAACTGAAGGTGGAAATCAGTATCCCGGAGCTGAATCCAGAAATGGTAAAAAACTTCCTTTCTAATTTCTGTTTCTTTTTCCATCCTTCTTAATATTTTTGAAGTGAATGAGTTTTTGCTCAGGATGTCTATCGAATAGGTACTCTAATGGAGCTGGTCCGTATTCTTGCTCTTTCATTTGCGGATGATGGAAAGCGTGTCAAGGTACTCACAAGCTTTATCCAATTGATTTACTTAAATCAAAACCATATCAGTCTTCTAGTTTCTTGTAGGTCTGCGTGCAAGGGTCTATGGGAGAAGGAGCACTAGCTGGAATGCCGCTGCAACTTGCTGGAACTCGGAAGATTTTGGAGTACATGGATTGGGGTGATGATGGTGCTATGGGCACCTTCGTCAATCTCGGTGGCATAGGTGATAAAAAATTCTTGATTTCTAACTATCTGCAGTTATTCTAGCAATGAGACCCTAGAAATTGTTCCTTGACTTAAATAACTTATACCAGAAGAAATATATTTAAATGATCTACAGGTGCCTCAGAGGTTGACGAGCAAGACGACATTTATATCTTAGTGGCTCCACAAAATGCAGTAGGAAACTGTATTATTGGTGTAAGTAATTTGAGAATATTCATGTTCTATGAAGATGCAAAACTTGTGCGTAAATTATGAGGGCTTGACGACTCATACCAATGCAGGACCTAAAAGCTATGACTGATGCCGCTGCTCATCGTCCAGTTATTCTTATCAATCCTAAGCTCAAGGTAAGTTCCTCAGAAAATTTGAATTTGCTTTGAACTTGTCCTCCTAAACTCTCAGATGCTTCGGAGTGATATTCGAATAGGGTAGCTGATATTGATATAATTACATTTCTGAATTGTCAGGATGTACCAGGTTCAAGTGGTGTCATGCAAGTAAGTAACGAGTCACCATTAAATGTGATTACGTAATTCAGCAGATCTCATGAAATTCTTATTTTTTTTTATATTACTTATGCAGACTATGGGCCGAGAGGAAAGATTAAAATATGCCGCTTCGTTTGAGATATGCTACTTCTTCCGGTTACTCTACTATTATGGAACCCAATATCCAATCATGGGTGCCCTCAGGTGAGGTCATTACTAACGTCGTTACTTCCCTATATACCCTCTCTGAATGATATTAGACATCGTGGCTCGTGCCTTAAGCAATGAATTCTATTGACTTTTTATCTTTATGAATACTATAACTAGTATGTAGTTATGCCCTCTGAGTTCTTAAGATAACTATTGATCTGTGTTTAACCTCCTAAAATAATAAGATGGAAGTAGCATTTCGCGAACTGAAATCCTCCTCGAGCATCATGAATTGGTTTCTCTTGCACAAATTTTACAAAGAGCGCTCGTGTTATCAGGATGGCTCACCCGTATGAATACCAGCTGTACAAGAGGGTCGATGAAATTGATACTCTCAAGAAGGAGAAATACGAACTGTTGTCAAAATTTGAGAAAAGGCCGAGTGGCGAAGAAATTAATGCTGCGTTTGAAGGAAAAGTCAGGTAACTCGCAACTTCAATTCCGCCATTTATAAGTGAGCCCGAGGACATCTCCAGTCATTACTAATCAGTTTTAACCATATTTACTCGCAGAAATAAAACCAAAGAATCATCAGGAATATGGTGAGGATATCTAATGATCATTGCATCATCCATTTATAACTGCAGCTGATGCTGATGAGTATTTATGACCTTATAGGGGCTTCTTGAGCAGCATATTTTGAGAGAAACGACACAAGTCGCCAACCAATGCAGAGTATCGCCAGCATATGTGCACGTTTGAGGTGGTATTAGTACGACATTTGAAGATTGAACCGTGTTTGTACACGAACAATCCACGGTACGTGCTATTCTTACAGGATCATCCTTTTCATAGTTTAAGGATTAGGAAGTCCATCCTTATCAGTGGTGTTTGAAGGATGTATTTTGTGCTTGAAGTCTTTGTTTGATGTGAATATGTATATACATAGAACAAACTATTGGTCTCTGTATCAAATTTTTGGACTGAGAAAGGTGAAACTCAAGAGTTGTCTTTGAATATGGGTTTAATTTTTGTGGTTTCTAATTTTTTTTTTTAAATTTTCTAAGAACATGCAACAATCAATTTGATGTAAATCGCCTTGAATATTATTTTCGAGCACTAGAACGAAATCCATTCTTACCTCAAGATTTTAATAATATGGTTGTGATCTGTCATTACATCCGACTAGCTTCACTATAGAAGTCAAAAAAAAGGAAAACGAAAAAAGGGCTTTCTACATATGCTGATATGCATAGTCTAAGATAAATAATTTTATCAGGTGTAGCAAAGACAGAAATTGGGCAACTCTATTTAAATACATTTTCATAAAAGTTAGAAGTTTTTTGCACTTTTTTATAAAACTATAAGTTTTATACCAAAATTACTAAAAGACTAAAATACTCCTACTCTAAATAAAATAAATAAAAAAGGACAAAACGGGTTTGCCCACGGTGGTGACCACCGTGGGTTGCCACCGTGGGCATGCAAAATCTGCAGAAGAAAACTCACAATAGTTGAAAAGAAGGAGGTAAAGCTCAAATGGAAGACTTTCGTGCTTTTGGATTCATAAAGAAGGTATGCACTATATTCACCACGTAACATATGTTTTTTCTGGACGAGTTCATATACATACGGTCACTGCACACGTTGGTAGAAAATTTCATGTAAACGAATAATATGTTGATATTTAGTCATAAGATAGTATATTTGCATGTTTAAAAATATTTTTAGAAGCAAAATATCTGTAAATATATCTATAGTCGTGTGTATAAGAATATATGGTTTCTTAGGCACCTCGGGCAACCCACGGTGGCAATCACCGTGGGTTGCAGATTTTGCATGCCCACGGTGGGCAACCTACACACCGTGGACGCAAGAACACCTTTAAATTTATTTTTTGGCTCCATTCCTTCTTCGATTTAGTTATTTAATGATTCTATAATAGCTTATTTTTCAATTTATAACTTCTTAACAATAAATCCAAACACCCACGTGTAGTCTTCATCCAATTCATTAGTAAATTAGGTACTTCGTACAAATGTTGAAGTTAAGTATATATAATCATTATCATAATAATCCCAACATTATACATAGTATAAGTTACTTTTTGCACGAAATGTAACATACTTGCAATAGTAAGCATTGAATTAACAAAATGTATTATATACTATGTACACAAAAAAAGGGCTTTCTACATATGTTGATATGCATCGTCTAAAATAATGATTTTTATCAGTTGTAGCAAAGAAAGAAACTTGATATGATAAAAGTTGAAATATGAAGAAAATAAATAGCTATATATCTAGCTACTACTTTTTCTGTGGATTAAAAAAATTTAATTAGTAGGGGAAGCATCGTACAAAATAATTGGCCAATACAATAATAACTGTGTAGTAATAAACTTTTGTTTCTTTTTTCCAGTTTCATATCTATTCTCCTCAATATAACCAATGATAACTGTAAGAAAGAATTAATGACTAAACATACATTCTAAAATCTCGTACACAATTCTAGAGTAAGATGATTGGCAATGTTGTATACTCAAACACCAATCAGATTGGTAACGGTAGATCTATTTGCTATGCTGTAACTAAGTATTAAATTGTTGTGAATCGCTTAGCATATCACAAGCGCCTGTAGCTCAGTGGATAGAGCGTCTGTTTCCTAAGCAGAAAGTCGTAGGTTCGACCCCTACCTGGCGCGTCTGATAAACTCCTCATTTTGCTTTTTACTTTATTGACTTTATTCATCTTGGATAGTGAGGAAAATTATTGGAGCTTTTAGCTATTTGGAGACTATGCAAACAAGAGATCAATTGTTGAGTCAAAATCAATTTTCATTTGGGAAGGCTTATAAAGCTTTGAGAGGTGAGATTCAAAGAATTCCTTGGCAGAAGTTATTGTGTAAAAATATTCCTCCTACTAAGTGCATCTTTATTTGTTGGTTGGCTACTTATGATCATTTGTTGAGGTTTGGAATACAAGTGGAGCCTTGTTGTTTATGTGAAGTTGAGAATGAGACTCCTAACCCTTTCTTTTTCGAATGTCCATTCTATTCTGAAATTTGGAATGGATTGAGACTTTGGTATGGAGTAACTAAACGAGTTGCATGTTGGTAAGATGAGAAGGCTTTCTTAATCTCTCAATGCAGGTCCAACATTAGCAAACAAAAGATGTACAGACTCCTTGTGACGGTAGCGGTGTATCAAGTATGGAAAGCAAGAAATCGCAAAAGATTTCAAGATTCTCAGGAAGCGGGGACGAAGGTTTACCAAATGCAAAAGACACTATACTGCCAAAAGGAATTTAAACCTGTCAGATATTAGCTTCTTAGCTTTAGATGTTGGCTCGTATTGTTGTTCCTTGTTTTGGTGTTTGTGGAGTTTTCTGTACGTACTCGTTAATCACTTGGTAAAATAAAATAACTTTAATTACCTGAATTAACCGATAACTGACACTAATTGATTTTATAACTTTAGGTGTGTTCACTTGGGAGTATAAATTTATACCTCTAAATGGAGGATAATATTATGAGATATAAATTTATACTTCATTGTGGGGACCACAAGTTTTATATCTTGTTTAATTTTGAGCAATAATATACTTATCTCTACTCTCAAGGGGGGACCGCGATGTTTATATATTGTCTATTTGGGATGAAATTTATGGAAGGAAGAAATATCTAAAACACATGAGAGGTACAATATTAAACCTCCATTTTAGAGGTATAAAATTATACTCTGGGGAAAGGAAAAGGGGCAGCCCAAAACTTTATACCTCATACCTAAATTTTTCTTAAATCAAAACCAAATAAAATATAAGAATATAAAATAATATTATACTTTTTTTTTTTTTTTTACTCCAAGTGATAGCAGCCTAGGGAAAATTCGATGATCAAGTTATTATAATTCCAAGATTATGCAAAAAGTGATACGTATAAACATTTTGGAAGAGTCCAAACAACCATGCTATATGTTTATCTGTAGAGTTGTCAAAATTGGTTTGCTTGATGGGCCGGCCCGAATTACCAAAAAGTATTTAATTGGGCCAATAAATATAAGTCCAAAGAATATCCGGCTGCATAAGCCCCCAACTGCTCGGGCTTCGGGCCAAAAAGTTCGGGATTTTCAAACTTAAAAGGGCCGCCCGATTTTTGTATCTAGCTTTAACTAATGCCATGTGTAGTAAGTTTAGGCTTCGTTACAAGACATAATCGTCAAAATTTAATGTTGATAATTTTGGCATTTAAATAATTATCCTTTTAGATTGTCACGAAATTGTTAGAAATCGAATAATTTGGGAAAGGGTTACTCCCTCCTACCCATTGATATTATTATATTACTGTTAAGTATGGAGATTAAAAATAAAGGTAAAAAGATAGAAAGTGAGTAGGTCCATCACTTTTAAAAGATTTTGAAGGATTAAAACTTTCTTTATTTAGAATGTGATAATATGAATGCGACACCTAAATAAAGAAATGATGACAATACAAGTGAGTCGAATGAAGTATTATTTCCTTTGAAGTGACATTGATTTGTAGAATATGATACGTAAGATTGATATGATTGAGGAGATTAATAATACCAAAATTTAAAATGATAAATTATCATTTAATTATAGGGTATGAGCATGGACCATATTTTCCATCACATGTGAAACACTCAAATCTAACATGCGATTAAATTAGATTATTTTATCAATTAAATTTGATGCTAGTCATGACTCAATCTTTACTTATCCCATATTATATCTTACTTTATCTTGGCAATCAAAGGGGGCCTTAATTGATAGTGAGCCCCTGCAATTCTAAGCAATCGCCCATCAAGCAACCATAAAAGAGAGCATCCTTTAATGCCTCTATTAATTCATAGGTCCCTCTCAATTTAGCAATCTGCTATTTCATGCTTAACCCCACCTTCTCTATCATTTTTTGGCCCTCCTCATCCCCTTTCATTGCTTCCTCAATCCTTATTAAATCAAATCATACTTTTACTTTAAACTTCTTTCAATTTTATTCATATTAGCAAATATTATTCATTTTCAATAAATTCGGGTTGAAAAGTATTGTCGAAATTCGAACTTAATTATAACTTTCAACTTGGTCAATTGCCCACCCCTATCAATAAGGTATTTTACATCTTTCATACTCATGTATACTAGTATTTAACGCCCGTGTAGTATTAAAGTATATGAAAAGAGATTAAAAATTCATTTTTTCCCCTAAAAAAAGCCTTCGATCTCAATAAAATTAACAAATACAACATATTACATTTATAACATTACGGAATACTTCATTATACACGATATTAACAGTAGTTGCTGCATTAATAGAGTAATAGCTTCAATATTCCTTATGATTTGTAACTCTTGAGATGATAAATTTTAAAAAATGATTGTGTATGTAAACAGTAAAATCCAAATTCTAATACTATAATATTATATAACTATATACAGTTCCTCGATTAACTTATAAATATATTATTTTAGCCTCGTTTATTTTTTATTTATTTTTTTGAACGAAAAATAAATTTAAGCGCAATGTCAAAGATTTTTTTCTTTCTAGAAATGTCAAGCAAGATTTTGAAGGCCCTTAAGGCATCCGTTTACTAAATATGTTGAAATTAAAACAAACATATATTTAACTTTTATCATATAAAAGTGACTAATTTCAATAAAATTAACAAATACAGATATATTACATTTTAAATATTATGATTTACTACTACATCTTTATACATTATATTTTAGTAGATATTAGTATTAACAGACAAATAACTTCAATATCATTTACAATTTGTAACTCTTTGAGACAATAAATTTTCCAAAGTGATAGTGTATATGAACAATAAAAATGCAAATTTGCTTCTATTGATCATTATCTCCACATTTGGCTTTGTTTTTTTATTTATACATATATATATTTTTTTTTTTCAGTTGAAGGTTCGTTTATAGATTTTTCTTGAATTTGTGTGTTTCTAGTTTAGACATATGTATATTTCATTTTATATTTAAATTAATTTTTATATTTTGCTAATTGAAATTGTGGCATGAATATCAAATATTTGGCTTGTTTAAGATAGAAATATTTCGAGCTAATTATGTTGGACAATCAACTCAAATTTTAACAATCAATGAACAATAGCTAATGATGTTTAATTTTTGTACCTAATGAGCAAAGACCAAAAAGTAGAGAAAAAACTACACAAAAACCTAAGAAAATGGTTTGAATGGAAAATGGCAAAGTTGTAAATAAAGTCACAATTCCATTATTAAGTATAGTATTGATTTATGATTTATTGCGAGCGCATTACTTATGATTTATTAAATGTTTACTTATGATTTAATTCCAAATAATTAAGTGTTGCGGAATGTTTAATTCCAAAATTACCCCCTTCATTCTAATATATCTTTCTACTATCTTTTCTTTTCAGGTGTCTCCATATATCTTTCTAGCTATTTGTGAAAATTATCCTACAACAAATTATTCTTCCTTATCCTTACTTTATCAACTTATTTACCTAAAATACTACATATGATCCACCATTATTTCAATTAATTAATATATTACTTCTTTAATGTGATACCCTTTTTCCACTTATAACAAACTTAACCATCTTTTACCAACTCAACAACTTTTTTTTTTTAATTCTCGTTCTACTCTTTCGTAGAAAGATATATCGGGGAGAGAGGGAGTATGTGATTTCATATAAAACATTAACTAACCGAGGGCGTCAATTTAAATTCGAACTTTGGGAAACACACTTATATACATTTGAAACCGAACAAAAAGTTTGGTTACTCACTCCAATTCATAGATAATAGTAGTAATAAATTTGTCGGTCTTCTTTGATATCACAAAACATCAAATGAAAAGAAATATTTAAAATCATACTATCCAGTAGTTCTATCTGCTTCGTACCAAGTGTCAAATTTGAAGGTCACAATTCATTTTGAAAATGAAATGTACTTATGTTACACGGACTAGTTTTAGATTTAACACATCACCAGTTTTGTCCCTCTCAATCATACACACTTCTTTTTTATTTTCGGCAGAAAAAATGGTCATTGAATCCCAATTTTTCATCCTTAAATAATGACGAATATGACTAGATTATATGTTAGTAGTACTTTACACTAGTGAGATAATATAAGTACTGCAAATTATAGTTTTTCGTCGGCCTATTTATAGTTTCTGGCTCGAATTTTCAACATTATATGGAAAAAAAAAATAGAGTTAACGCTACAAATTGTAAGAAATTTAAAGTTCGATCAGAAACTATAAATTAATATTTTTTCTTTGTTTGCTAACCATCCACAATAAATATATATATATGGAAAAAAAAAATAGAGTTAACGCTACAAATTGTAAGAAATTTAAAGTTCGATCAGAAACTATAAATTAATATTTTTTCTTTGTTTGCTAACCATCCACAATAAATATATATATATATATATATATATATATATAGTACATATATATGTATACTAATTAATTGGGGTTGGTTCACACACAAATCACTTTTCCTGTAAAAAAAATAAAAATGATGCATTTTGTGTACTAAAACAATGCATCTTGTGTATTATTACAATACATCATAATAATAAAGCATTTTTGGATTAATACACTACATTGTTACGATAAGGCACTTTATGTTCAGTTACAAGGCATTATTCAATCACAACCGTAGATCTACTAAGATCAATTGTTCAGATTGTTTTTCATTTCTTACGGGAGAATGAAGTTACATATAATCTTTTCCGGTAAGAGTAATGATATTCGGATACACTGTGGCCAGCCACATCCATGAAAAAAAGGAAAGTTGACTGTAAAAATGAAAATAATCACATTTCCCCCTAGGGTTTATGCTTCCCGATTAGGGAATATTTCCATTTTCAAAACTTATATTACCAATTTTAGCACGTGTGGCTTGCCACAGTGTGTCTGAATATCATTACTAATTAATTAAAATTTAACCCATATTATATTTATCAAATAAAATTTAATGAGCATATAATAATAGATTCGATTATGAGTGCAATTATATGTATTATGTACACAAGCGCACAATTTGTAGCCATTAACATTTTAGCCATATTTTAGTTGTACTTGCTTCTTTTGTTCAAACATTTAGCAAAATGTTGCAAGTGATGAATGACATTAGCTGTCGATTCGTGGGCACCACATTGTTGCCGACATCTATCCAATAAAAATTATAAACCTATTAAACCATTTATTTATAAAGAGTATGTTCACCGTTAAATGTTTATGACGGAATGATATTCTAACATTACGTGCATTTCTTTAACTTATTCAAATTCGTTATAATGAGAACATTAATATCTTATCTTTGTCTTAAAGTCGTGGAAAGAGAGTTGTGGGTTATGAACCATAAATTTTTCTACATAGAGAGAAAATCTTTACATTTTGAATGTTCCAGAAAGAAAATACTACTATTCCAACTTTCTAAGCATTTCTTTAACCTGTTTTAATTCGTCATAAAGAGTTCCTAAAAGAAGGTTAAGCGAAGTCTAGAAGGAAAAATTCAAATACAATATTTTTCGTTTTCTTACGTGATAAACACAACTTAGTTTGCTCTTTAGTTGGAATTTATCAGCCTCATTATAAATATGCACATTCATAACTATAAATTTTTGTATGAAGATAGTAGGCATGACAGATACATGAGATTGATGTATTGTCTTCATAGGTTAGAGTGAAAAATTCTAACTTGAAAAAAAAAAAAAATTGGCCTTAATCACGTGGCCCCTAACATGATGAAATTATTGAAATTATTCGGGATGGAATGGCTTGATTGTCATTTAAAAAATAGAGATTTTTATGGCAAGATACAAAACTAAATACTGCAATTAAAAAAAAAGGTAATGTTGGAAATGTTTATTGGTTCAAGAAAAAAAAATCTAAAATGTCACTTTAATTTGTAAAGATGTCTAAAACATTCTTAATGAATTTTTTTGAATCTTTTTCTCTCCCTAGTACCTACCTTCACTCTCATATATGATGTTACTGTTTTTTGCAGATTTTCGGTGGTGGTATGATTTTCTGACTACAGCGGTGCGATTTTCGACGACAAATATTCAAAATTTGTAAGCATGACATTGAATTTTTGTATCACACACGAATGCTAACTTTTATGTATAAATCTTCTTCTATGTGGTGCCAGAACGAAGGCGTGACGGAAGGGGGTGGCGACCTAAGGAGGATCAATTTCAAGAAATATTGAGATTTTCGTACATGATGATTTTCGTATATGGTGGATGGTGGCTGGTGTGAAGAAGGGATAAGGGTGTAAATTGTGATACTTAGACTACCTGCAGTGGTAGTGTTTCTAAGGGTGTCTCTAAGAGTTTTTGGAGATAGACAGTGAGATGGAGTGGAACTGTATCTAAGAAGTGTCTTTATCTAATTTTTGAATTTGTATTTTGCATTAATTTTAATAAGAAAATTTGAAATTTTCATTAATTTGAATAAAAATACATTACTACAAATAAAAAAAACATTACTAGAAATATAGAAAAACATAGTTGTTGTAGGGGAAAAAAATAACTAAGCCCATCCTCAACGTCGCTTGATATCGGCAACCATCATCATATGGAGCTGGTACTACTCCAGCGTGTAGTTTGACGTATTTGTGTTGATGATCTTTGCATCGGTGGCGTCTTATTTCGCCCGAGCACGCTCCCTCATTGCCTTGGCGAGGTTGTTCTTTGCCACGATGATGCCGCTTAGCCTTTCATTTGTTGAGTCGACCATCGACCCGAACTCGGTGTCCTCACTCCTCGCTCACTTTCTTTTTCCCCTTTCCTTTGGCCGCCCTCGCCTCCGCCTTGCCGTATCTCGTCCCTGTGGGCAGGGGGGAGCCCGTGCTTTCATCTTCTGTTGCCTCGCTCGATTCGTGCGGCGTTTCAGATGAGGTGTAGGCGCCTTCTGCAGTATTCTTCGTCCGCTTCATGGACGGAACGTCGGGAAATTTTAGGTGGAGGAATTTGGGATAGTCCTACAAGATTTTCCAGGCACCAAAATGCTTGAAGTGGCTCACTTCATGGGCGTTGTATATCTGCTGGGCTTGCTCGATGACCATGTCATCGGAGGCGCCGTTGGACCTTTTCTTCGCCGCCTTGTCGTAAGCGATCATCCACTCCTTCACCCAATGTGAGATCCGCCCGAACAAACTCTTCACTGTCTTTGAGTTGAGGTCGTCATCGAACAAGGCGTTGTACCTCGCCGTCACTTTCCCCCAGTACGCCTCGCCATGTTGATCTTTGTCGAGGATGGAGTTGCACGTCTCCTCTTTCCAGATTTGAGCAACGGCGGTGCCTTATTCCACCGTGTAACTGTGCCTCTTTGGTTTGGCGCCGGCGGCCGGAGGAGGAGGAGGGACATTTGCGACGGTGAGATTGGCCCGTGCCTCGCCCTTCCCTTTGGTTCGTGCCTTCCTCTTTCCTTTGGCTTGTGCCGCCTCGGACGGGGGACTGTCTTCGTCGCCGAACACAGTGTGGAAGGACTCGCCGACGGACGAGTTGAGGTTGATAGAATCAAACCCCGTCGGCGTATATCCTTCGTATGTACCGTCGTCCGCCATTTTAAGGGGACACCACGACGATGACCATGAATTAGACGGATCCATTTGAGAGATGATTGTGTAATTTTGATGTGGAAAAAAGAAGGAATTGTGTGAGAAAAATAGAGAGAAATGGTATGAATATGGTGTGAAATGTGGTATTTATAGGTAAAAAAAATTAAAAAGAAAAATTAAAAATCGGCTGAATTTAGCCGTTTGAAAAGTTTTAGCCGTTGCACAATTTTTCCTTCTTTTTTGGTATGGCGCGTGCAATGTACGCACTGCATTAAAAAAAAAACTCCGGCGCGTGTATTACACGCTTCTGCTCGAAGCGGTCTCGAAGCCACTGGACGGGCTCGAGACGATGGTGGTTGCAGCGGCGTGGCTCGTCGCCGTGGGTGTCTCGAACCCCCTCCCCCCGTGAGACACCCGCTGCGTGCAGTCTTAAGGATATAAAGATAAAAGTGGACATTCTAAAAGTTATAATTTTTAAGTGACAAAATTATTATTATTTTTTATTTTATAAAAAAAGGACCATTTCGGGTTTTTGCTTACAAAGAATAGTACTTAGAGCATTTACAACACGGAGGGCGTGGCCCGGGCAAGGAAGAAGAACGCTCGCCTGCAACGAGGGCGTCGGCGTTGGAGCAGCGGCGGGCGGGTGCGGCGGATGGCGCCCTGGCGCTGTGAAGCCCAGGGGCGAGGCGGCTGTTTTGATGGGGAGGAGGGACACGCGTCGCCTCCTCCCATTTTTTGTATTCTTTTTAAAATCTGAAATAAAAAAAATTAATAAAAAATGCAGTAACGGTAATAACAAACGACTATTTTTTTTTCTACCTATAAATACATCTCATTCATCCCTCAAACATTCACACCTTCTCTATTTCTTCATTCTCATTTCTACATTTCAAATAAATTCTCTTATAATTTTATTTGTTCTTAAAAAATGGGGGATGATGAATTCAACGAGTGGTACTCCCAAAATTTTCCACAAAACCCTTGTCCCTCTTCCCAATCGCCCAATCCAATTCCCTCACGACAATTATTCACAGGTAATAGTCCGTCGTTTTCATCCCAGCAAGGTACTGGATATCGGCAGTACTCCTTGCCTTATGGATTTGGGCAGTACTCGCAATCACCGGGCTTCAGCCACTTCAGTCCTTCGCCCCCTGTTGTCGGGTCCATTCCAGCAATTCTCGTCGCCGCCTGGTGGCTACCAATCTTTCCAGACACAACCATCTGCATATCGCCAGTTTAGAGGATTCAACCTCAATGACGACGACGACGATGTCCCTGAGGATGAAGAAGAGGGCGAGGAAAATGAGGAAGTCGAGGAGGAGCCGGAGCTGGAACCACGTCGCAGAAAGGAAAAGGCACTGGCCAAGGGCAAGGGAAAGGCCTCGGCAATGAACCACGAAGTTCGAAGTGACAACTACACGCCAGATGAAGTTGAGTGGATTGCCAAGTGCTATGTTGATATCGGGCTTGATGCGGTAAATTCAAACTATCAAAAGCTCGATAAATTTTGGGAGAAAATTACCGATAAATTCAACGAGTTCATAGCTCCTCAACAACCTCGTGGTGTAGAAGCCATTCGGTCGGCGTGGAAACGCGCCAAGACCGAAATTACTAAATTCAACGCGGAATACATCAACTCTGAGAGAGAAAATGCTAGTGGGCGGAGCGACCTCGACCTCTACAAGCTAGCCGCCGATGCTTATCATACAACCCGTGGGAAACATTTCATCCATCGGAAGGCGTGAGAGGTCGTGAAGGATATTCCCACTTTCTGCAATCCGGATGCTAAAACCCAATCGAAGCGCTCCAAGACTAGTGCAGATGGTGGCTACACAAGTCATTCCAGCAACTCCACATCTGCAAACGAGGCCTCGTCGATGCTAACCCGCCTGACCGGCATAAAGGCGGCGAAGAAGGGAAAGGAAAAAGTCAATCTGAAGGTGGAGGCCGCGCAAAAAATCGGCGGCATCGAGCAACATATGGGCCAAATTGTGGCTACTCAAGATTTCAAACAGGCCTACGACATCTACACGAGGAAAATAAGCGACATGGAGTCGGAACAATTGAGGTGCCACCGTGAAGTGTGCACATTTCTCAAGCAAAAATACGAGTTTCCGGATATTGATATGTAATTTTTATTACTTTTCAGTTTTTAATTATCAGTATTTAATTTTTAGTTTTTAATTTGTATTAATTGTATTGTAATTTTCCAATGTTTCAATACAATTTCGTATTTTATTATTCTATTGCTATTTTAAAATAGAAAAGTAAAATTAAAAAAAAATAAAAAATCAATTATTGGATAGCTCTAGGAGTAGGGTTTTACCATAATAAAAATTTCACCCTAAGGCTATCAATCATTGGAACCCCATCAAAATACTCATAGCCCTAGAGTTTCGGAGCTAGCTCACTATTGTGAATGCCCTTAGGCTGAATGCATCGCGGCTCGAGCGGAGGTGCTAGAGTGCGGATCGAGCAGGGGGTGGCTCGAGCACCCCGCGTGGCAGGCAACGAGAGCTTGAGCCGTGCCCGAGCGCTCGAGCGCTGCTCGAGTCCGGCGCGTGCTCGGGACGCGCGACCAATTTCAAATAAAATATATATATATATATATATATATGGCGCGTGCGATGCACGCGCCTAATGTAAATTTTTTTAAAAATTCGACCGTTCAACGGCTATGGCCGAAATAAAATTATTTTTAATTTTTTTTATTTTCCTCTACTATAAATATATCCTCAATCCTCATTCTTCTCACACGATTTTATCATCCTCTTTCTCTCTCAAATTCAACTACAAAAAATTGTCTTCATCTTCGTTGAGTTTTTCATCTTCGTCGGTGGAATATGTCGAGGACGGCACCGACGACGAGGTAATGGAGATGATAGCGGACGCGGATCGCTACATACGTGCACACCTAGTGGAGCAGAAAAAGAAGAAGAAGAGGGCGCAGGGGTTCCGACCGCGACCGAGAAGTGGCGTGTGCGCTCCTACACGCCGACTACTTCGCCGACAACCCTACCTACGGCGAACACTTTTTCCGACGCCGTTTTTGGATGCATAAGCATCTGCAGCACGTTGGAGAAAAACGTCCACTTCTTCACGCATCGACAAGATGCACTCGGGCGTTGGGGGCTGACGTCGGTGCAAAAATGCACGATGGCAGTGCGTCAACTGGCCACCGGTGGTGCTGCAGACGCCTTCGACGAGTACCTGAAGATTGGCGATAGCACGGGCTGACTTTGCCTCAAAAAATTTTTTCGGGCAATGATCGACCTCTTCGGTGAGCAGTACTTGAGGAAGCCCAACGCTGCCGGCACTGCACGTCTGCTCCAAATGCACGAGGAGCGGTATGGGTTTCCGGAGATGCTCGGGAGCCTGGATTGCATGCACTGGGCTTGGAGGAACTGCCCAAAAGGGTGGGCGGGTGTCCACACTCGCGGCGATCGAGGCGTGCCTACCTTAATCTTGGAGGCGGTGGCGTCGCAGGATTTGTGGATCTGGCATGCCTTTTTTGGATGTGCCGGCTCCAACAACGACATCAACGTCCTCAATCAATCACCCTTGTTCACCGACGTGCTTGAGGATAGAGCTCCGCTGTGCAAGTTCACCGTCAACGGAAACTGCTACGACAAGGGGTACTACTTGACCGACGGGATCTACACTTCTTGGGCAACACTGCTCAAATCGTCGAGGGTTGAATCTGACGAAAAGACGGCGAGGTTTAAGAAGATGCAGGAGGCGGCGAGAAAGGACATAGAGCGGGCCTTTGGAGTGCTCCAAGCCCGATGGGGAATAATACTGGCTCCGGATCAGTGTTGGTACAAGAAGCATCTCCGAGACATCATGTTCGCGTGCATTATTTTGCACAACATGATCATCGAAGACGAGTGGAAAGATGTGGAGAATTGGAGAGACGACTCCGAATCTCCGTCCACTAGCGGGATATCCTTTCGGACCACTCCGATTGCCTTTAGAGCACCCACAACGGTGTGGGTGTCGCCCGGGCTCTTCCTCCGTCGCCCGGGCGCGGCGAGGGTGCCGCCCGTTGGAGGAGGCGAGGGCGGGCTTGGCGGATGGAGCCCTGGCGCGGCGAAGCCCGTGGGCGAGAGGAAGAAGATGGAGGGGAGGAGGGACACGCGTCACCTCCTCCCATTTTCTGCCAATTTTTTTTTTTTTTTTTTTAAATTCTGAATTGTAAAATTTAATAAAAAAAATGTAACGGTAATGTGATAAAGATAAAATGGCTATTTTTGTGTTTTTGCTATAAATATGTCATCTACCTCCTTTCAAACATCCACACCTTCTCATTCTTCATTCTCATTTCTACATTCCAATTACATTCTCTTATAATTTTATTTTTTTCTTAAAAAATGGGAGATGATGAATTCATTGAGTGGTTCTCCAAAAATTGTCCACAAAACCCTCCTCTCTCTTCCCAATCGCCCAATCCAATTCCCTCACGACAATTATTCACCGGTAATAGTCCGTCGTTTTCAACCTAGCAAGGTACTGGATATCCACAGTACTCCTCGCCTTATGGATTTGGGCAGTACTCGCAATCACCGGGCTTCACCCACTTCAGTCACTCGCCGCTGCTGTCGGGTGCATTCCAACAATTCTCGTCGCCGCCTGGTGGCTACCAATCTTTCCAGACACCTCTGTCTGCATATCGCTAGTTTAGAGGAATCAACCTCAATGACGAGGACGACCATGTCCCTGATGAGGATGAAGAAGAGGGTGAGGAAAATGAGGAGGCCGAGGAGGAGCCGGAGCCACGTCGCAGAAAGGGAAAGGTCGCGGCCAAGGAAAAGGCACCGGCCAAGGGCAAGGGAAAAGGAAAGGTTGCGGAAATGAACTACGGAGCTCGAAGCGGGAACTACACGCCGGATGAAATTGAGTGGGTTGTCAAGTGCTATGTTGATATCGGGCTTGATGCGGTAAATGCAAACTATCAAAAGCTTGATAAATTTTGGGAGAGAATTGCCGACAAATTCAACGAGTTCATAGCTCCTCAACCACCTCGTGGTGTAGAAGCCATTCGGTCGGCGTGGAAACGCGCCAAGACCGAAATTGTGAAATTCAACGAGCAATACATCAACTTCGAGAGAGAAAATGCTAGTAGGCGGAGTGACCACGACCTCTACAAGCTAGCCGCCGATGGTTATCATGCAACCCGTGGCAAACATTTCATCCATCGGAAGGCGTGAGAGGTCGTGAAGGATATTCCCTCCTTCTGCAATTCAGATAAAAAGACCCAATCGAAGCGCTCCAAGACTAGTGAAGACGGTGGCTACACAAGTCATTCCAGCAACTCCACATCTGCAAACGAGGCCTCGTCGATGCTAGCCCGCCCGACCGGCATAAAGGCGGCGAAGAAGGGAAAGGGAAAAGTCAATCCGAAGGTGGCGGCCGTGCAAACAATGGGCGGCATCCAGGAACGTATGGTCCAAATGGTGGCTAATCAGGAATTTAAGCAGGCCTACGACATCTACACGAGAAAAACAAGCGACATGGACCCGGAACAATTGATGCGCCACCGTGAAATGTGCGCATTTCTCAAGCAAAAATACCAGTTTTCGGATGTTAATATGTAATTTTTAATTTCCAGTATTTAATTTGTAGTTTTTAATTTGTACTTTTTAATTTGTATTTTTTAATTCTAGTATTTAATTTGTAGTTTTTAATTTGTATGAATTGTATTGTAATTTTCCAATGTTTCAATACAACTTCGTATTTTATTATTTTTATTGTCATAAAAAATTTAAATTAAAAAAAATCAATCATTGCATAGCCCTAAGGGTCGGGCTTCACCATAGTGAAAATTTCAAGCCCGGGCTATCAATCATTGGAACCACACCAAAATACTCATAGCCCTAGGGCTTTGGAGCCCACTGTTGTGGATGCTCTTAGGACCTATCTCGCTCGGGAAGCCGACTTGAGAGATCAACGAAAGCACACCCGACTTACCAATGATCTCATCGAGCACGTTTACCAGAAATTTGGACCTCTACGGAAGTAGTCGAACATTTTTAATTAGTGTAATTTTTTTTAAGTAATGTAATGTTTTTTATTTTAATTAATATAAAATTTTATTTTATTTGAATTAATGTAATATTTAATGTTATTTTCTCATAAATGGAATTTTATGAATTAATTTAATAAATGAAAATAAAGAATTGTTTAATATTGTGCTGAAACACTCTTAGAGCACTCTTGAATATACAAAGGTAGAGGTCTCTAAGAGCACCCCTTAGAACACCCTTAAAGTGTTCTAAAGGATGCAGATAGCCTAATGTAGTAGGAGCATCCAACGATAACAGCCAATGTAACATGGGGAAAAAAGGTTTTAGCGAAATTAATGTGATTCCCTTTCTTACTTTATTATTAATTATTAATACTTTTTAATAATTTTCAGAAAATCTTACTTAAACAAGAAGATAATTTTCAGAACATCTCTCTCTCACACGCACATGAGAGAGAGAGAGAGAGAGAGAGAGAGAGAGGGCTTTCCTCCAGCATGCTTTCTTGGCTGATGGCTCCCTTCCAATTTTTAGCACATTTGACTCGACTTCAATCAAATTCTCCGCTTCATTATTTTCATACATTTATTACTTTTTTTTATTCAACATACATTTATTAGTATTTAGTTATATATATATATATTTTTACGTACATGTACAACATAATATAAACACACGTAGGCAATTTCAATTCAATTTACAGCGTCCCTCCCCCCACCGGCCACCATACCTCTCTCTCTCTCTCTCTCTCTCTCTCTCACACATATTCGCCTCCGCCTCCTGCAGATCTTGATCCTCGACAATGGCCTCCGGTCCCCTACCCAACAAGGTCGGTGGAGACGGAGCCTCGCCGGAAAGTGCCGCGTCGGATTCTGGTTCCGAAGAGAAATTGCAGCCGGCCAAAAATCCCCTCAAGCAGAACGGCCTCGACACCAGTATCAGAAGCCACAGCTCCGGTAGCGGCGAGAGGTTTGAGTACTCCGGCTGGGTTTATCATCTAGGTTCCAATAAAATTGGGCACGAATATTGCCACTTTCGCTTTCTCTCAATACGCGGCAAGTATTTGGAGATGTACAAACGCGATCCTAGTGAGAATCCTGGCATCGTATGTTTCGCTCTCCGTCTCTCTTAGCTTCCGTTTGTATTTTTTTTTTGATTCTCTGTTCTGTTTCAGCTGAGAATACGATATATTGTACGGATTATCACTGAGCTTGAGAATTATGTTTTATGAAATGATTTTTACCTTCTTAGGTTGAGCTATGGAGTTTCTTCTTTTGGTATTCGTAATAATGATTGGTATGAATGACGATGATATTGATCTGGTTAACGCCCATGCTGCCACATGGCATGTTGTATTGTTAGGATTCTGTCGTTACTGATTTAGCAATCTCGAGGTCATGCATCAATTGGCTACTGCAATTCAGACGTTTTGATCAATAGTATTAATTTCTGTTCCGTTAGGAAAAGTGTTTTTCAGTTTGTGCTATATGTAGTCTGAGGTGCGGTCTCTACTTCTTCATGGCTGATTTACCTTAAATTTCTTGATGAAGAAAGAGAGGCGCCGCAAAGCATGAAATTGCCGTCTTAAGCATAATTGGCACTCAAAAATCTTTCATGCACTTCTTGCCTTGAGCATGTGGTTTAGAATTGGCCAAACTACCGATGGGATCAGAACAGAGAATGCAGGGGACCGTATAGGATTAGGCACCCTATAAATCAAATCTACCCGAGTTAGTCCAATCTCATGTTTAAATTGGAGGCGCACTTATCTGCTTATTCTACACTGTACTGGAGGGCCTTTCATGATCTCAGCTTATTCCATTGAATATTACTGATTTGGTGCAGATTTTTGATGTATCACATGCAACTCATTTGGAATAAATATAATTTTCTTTAAGCAAAGTCTTTGATATTCAATAACGCTTGCGTATACATTTATGGCAGAAACCTATTCGAAGGGGTGTCATAGGGCATACACTTATGGTGGAGGAATTGGGTCGACGGAAGGTGAACCATGGTGTAAGGCCTTTGCAGTATTCATTAATCTTCTTCTTCTTGCATTCGGACTCTATCTTATAATTTTAATTTTGACTGTTTTGTGATGTCGTTGCACATTATCGAACTTATATGATATTACAAAGAAAAAATTTGGGGTTTCTCTGAAAATTTGGTGGTTTTGTTGTAGGACGTGTATGTGCTAAGGTTATCCAATCGTTTGGATGAAGCAAAAAAGGGTGAAGTAAGTGATATTTTATTGTATTTGATCTTTCAAAGAGACTGAGATTGGTTAAGCCCTTTCTACAGTTTCACTTGTGCTCACTTTTGAATTCAATATATTCAAGTCAGAGAAACTAACCTATGTTAGCTGAAAATGCAGACCCTTTTTGATCTAATGGAACAACTGTGTGAAAACGACAGAGTTGCATATATCTAAACCAGACCTCTTTTATAATCCTCACTGAATTAAATAAAAAGCAATGGTTCCTTAAATGCTCACATGAAGAAATAGCAAATGTGTGTGTGTGTGTGGGGGGGGGGGGGGAGGGATGTTGGGGGGTTTTGCCAGATGTTCTAGCTTTTCCTCTGTTTGATATGGGACACAGTTATGCTTTAAGTTTCTCACATTGAATTTCGTTGCTGCAGATTGCTTGTGCTACAGCTGGTGATGCCCGAAAATGGATGGAAGCATTTGATCACGCTAAACAAGTGGTACAAGAGAAATAACAACATAAGGCATCTATAATTTGGTTTTTGAGAATGAAATATGTTCAAAATTCACTGTTCTTTGTTCACCATTAATAATCATGTTGGCTTAGTATTTTATGGTTACATTTGTACATTTGTTCAACTTTATTTCGATAGGAACCTGATGCACTTTGTATTTGGCTGGCAATGTAAACGGTGTTGAAAATTGCTGTTGATTACTCTATGATTTAATCTCATTTCAAAAGATGATATAATACTTAAATTACATTTAACTTTTCTGAGCAATTCATGCTTTTTATCCTTTTTAGTTGGTCGAGGGCATTTTTGACAATATTTTTCAAGCTTGACCTTAGATAACTTTATGACATTACACAAAATTTGCTGCGATTTTGTCTCTCTTTTTTTACTGCTCCAGAGTCTCACATTATTCTAAAATTGTAGGTCGAGTATGAATTATCAAGAGGTGGTAGTGTGAGAAACAAGCTGAGTATGGAGGATGAGTATGTTCAGATCTCTATACTTAAATAGTTTTTTACTTGTAGTGAATAATATATTGGAAATTCACATTTTGGCGTGTAAAAATTGTCATCTCTTTTGTAAGATGAGCATCATATTTTGTTTACATATCATGTCTGCTTCTTCCCCGAGATGAAGCCATAGAGATAGAAATTCGTAAGAAGAGACAAGTTTGAACTGCTTTTTATTAGCTGATTTTTTCTCAACATTAGTGTTTATTCTTTCACTAATGCCACAATTTCTTTCTGAGTATGCTATTTTACATGTGATGATGCCAATTTGCTGTGTTATTTAAGAATAGTTAGTTGATCTCTGTTCATGCAAAGTTGGGCCATTTTACTCTGTGGTTTTCAATGTGACAAACGTATTCACATTTAGAGTTGCAGCTCTCCTACAAACTCTGAGATTAACCATTTTCTTCATTTTTTGTTTAAGGATTAACCTGGAGGGCCATCGGCCTAGAGTACGGCATTACGCTCATGGTCTAAAAAAACTAATAAGGATAGGGCAAGGTGAGGTTGCTCTCTGTTATTCACAGTCACTGCAAAGCTTTTTTTATTCGCCTGTTTTATTGTGGTCATGTTGCATATTTTGTTTGGTTTTTTCTGTGTGTCTGTATAAATATGTATTCCTAATATAATTTGTTATTGCTACAAAAAGTTATTTAATATTTGTTTGATGGTATTGTTCACAGGGCCAGAAATGCTTGTGCGCAAAGCCTCAGGCTTAGGTGGGAATAGTGTAGACATATATTATGATGCAGATGGTGGAGATACTGTTCAAGCACATGAATGGAGATGTGTCCGTACAGTCAATGGTATATCTTATATATCTCTATTGTGAACCCTTCACATTTACAACTTGGTTGGAGTTCTTTTCTATACCTCTGCAGGTCTCTGATATTAATTTTGGACTTCAGCTCCAAAAGTCATAGCTTATGAAAAATGATGAATTTCTTAGTTGATAACAGCTGGTCAACAGGCTCCTGTAGGAGTCTCATTTTGCATGTGCTTTATATTTCAATACTATAGTTCAGTTGCTAAAAACTACTATTATATCTTATGTTCTTCACATTTCTTTTGGTTTCAGGTGTGAGATTATTTGAAGATGCCACCAGCTCAATGGTAATTCATTGATTAAAAAAAAAAAAAAACTGTATTCTGCTTTCTCTTAGTTTTACTATAATGATCTGTTACTCTTGAAAAAATCATGATGCGCGATGTGCTTTTTCTCAGTTTTGAACTTAGAAATGGCAAAGTTTGCTTGAAAGCCAAATAGGAGAAATATGCCAATCCATTCTTCAAATTGAAATCCTCGGAAATGATTACAGACATTGCAACTCACCTTCCTGTGATATGTGTCTTTTGAATTCCAACAATCCAAATGTTTTTGTTTGCTCTGGTTAAAGTCTGCAGGTAGAGTTGTGGTTGGTTATGTATTATAACTTCTCAAAATGCCTTGTTTTACAGAATGGTAAAGGCATATTGGTCAAAGCAGTAGGTGTTGTTGATGCGAGTGCAGATACTGTTTTTGAAGTTTTGTTAAGTCCTGATCGACATAAAAGATTTGAGTAAGTGAGACAGCTTTTGTTTTGGTGTTTGCTCGTCCAACTGAAATCAATTTAATGGTTCTTTCACAGGTGGGATACTTTGACTGGTGACTTGGAGTTGGTTGATTCTATAAATGGACACTATGATGTTGTTTATGGGACTTTTGATCCACGTTATCTGACTTGGTGAGTGATTCTTGTAAACATGGTATATCATTTTCACTTCTGGTGCTAAAGGAATTGAAGACGAACAATGGAACATATGAAGTTTATGTCTCTTAAATAGTCATTCTTCTTGTAAGATTGAAGTTGAATTCATGTAAATCTTTGAGAATGGTAACATGTTCACATTGAACTGGACATGCCCTTTCTGATTCTATGTGATGTTTGTTGCATGCAGTAATTCATTTTTGGCTTTACCTATTTCGAATAATGTATAACACGTTTTTCAATGATATATTATATAGCAAATTTAGGAGCAGCAATCTCTGGCTCTGGCTGAAATTATATTCTCTTGTTTCTTCTAAGTTCTCAAATGGAAGTTTAGGTTTAAGTTAGTGTTAAATTGATTAATGAGTTTAACTGTAGTAAATACTGAAGATTTTTACTTTTGCAGCTCTCATGTAATGTTCAATGAAATTTGGGACATAGAAGATTGGGTTGGGAGTTGGGAGGTTACTTTTACTCATTATAAATGATTGTATCTTTCTTAATGCTGCTTTATTATTTTCTGGTGCGGTTGCTATAATTATCTAATTGTAATTTGAAATGCAGAGTTATTTTTGATATATAATTGGCGACAACCTACACATTTGTTATGTGAGTGCAATTGTTATTGGGGATTTGATGTTAATTTAGGCAGTAATTAGACCACAGGCTTGGCATTCTGTTTGAGTTTCTGGTTTCTTTGAAGTTGATTTCTTAGTTGCCTTTTTTTCTGTGATCATCTTAATAGTTACATTCTTCTCTCTCTCTCTCTCTCTCTCTCTTGATTCTTGAAAGGGTGTAGTGATCATATTTTATTTTATGTTGATCCAAAGATGGTTTTTATATGCAGGTGGCAGACAAAGAGGGACTTTGTCTTTTCAAGGCAATGGTTTCGCGGACAAGATGGAACATACAGTAAGAAAATCTGTATTTCAGCTTAAATCATTCCAGTTCTCCTATTAATGTTATCCATCCTGTGTCTTAGACGAAATGCATTAAGGTCTAATGCTGGTGTTTTTGAGGATTTTTGAGAAAGTGATGGGATAATGCATATATATACTTCACTGACTCCTAAAGTGGTTGCTCGAGTCTCTAAAACTGTTTAGAGAAAGCATGTCAAACATGTCTAAGCGGTAAGGTTGTCGACTAAGGGAAGTTTAGAAAGCAAAGCTTATAGGAGTCAGAGCCACAAGGAAATTCAACAGAAACATGGAGAAAGATCGATTAATAGGTTATTAACATTATATTGTGCTCTGTGTACTCCTGAATTCGAAGATTTTGGGCCTGAACATTGGATGTAGTTATGACTTCTGATCTCACCTTTCTTTAAACTCCATAGAGATGATTAAATTCTATAATGCTAGCTGAGCGTTTACCCTGTTCATATTCTTTAGTTTTGCATACTGGTTCTTGATTGACTTTAATTTTAGCGTTGATGCATACATATGTTCGGTCCTTCTAGTTATGAGAACCTATAGACGAACTTTTTACTGTTGATTCTTTTCAGATAATATTACTCTTCGAAAGATATAAAGGTATATGTTAGTACCAGAAATCAAGAGTGATTCTTTAATAAAATTACAAAATTTTATCAATGTACATCTAATTGACTGTTGTGGACCTGTGGTATTGTTAAATTGATATTGGAGTTGTGTGAGTGCTTTCCCCCTTATTGTTTGATTACATGCTATTTACCTATAGGAGCTCATTGTTAGATCATATTAATAGTAAATAATACAAGTGCTGCAGTCCTGTGAGCTTTTCGTCTGTCCATGTATGCCAGGTAGCTGAAGCACACTGTATATGTGTTTCCTTCTCCATTACTCTTTTGGTTAATTTAAAAAACTTAACAATTTTATCTGTTATATAAATATTATGGAGTAGTAATGTATTGATTGGTGCATATATAATGAATGGTTTCCTGTTGCAAATAATAAGTTAAACATTCAGATTATGTTTCTAGAGCGGGTGCTAGAAGCTGACGGTTGTTGTAATTAACAGTTTGATGTACACTTATTGGTGCAGCAATCCTGCAGTTTCCTTCTGTACACATAAAGCGGCCTCCAAGATCTGGCTATGAGCGCACAAAAATTAACCGTAAGAAAATTTGCTTCTGAACAAAGGCATTTAGTTTGAATTTGCATTTTGTACATTGATTTTAATATAAATAGAAAAACCGGGAGAACTGTCCTGAGTGAAAATGGCCATTTGAAAAAGCAACAGCTCAGATTTTCAAACCAAATTCGCTGGATTCTTCTGTACGATGTTAACAAGTTCTTAAGGTGTTCAATGTTTTATTTGGTTTGAAAGATTAAACCTAAGTACACTTGTCAATTCTTTGCTATAAGCTTTTCACTATAAGTTGTTCTAAAAGCAATCTAATTTATATTAAAATCAAAATTTACCCTCACCATAATTTCCTACTTTTGCAAGCATATGCATGGCCCAAAATCCTTTTCTGGCTCATGTTCATGGCTTTAATATACTTGGTTAGCATATTTTATAATTAGTTTTATGTATTTGTACGTTCTCATTGCTCTTCTTGGCATAATGTCTGTCAAGTCTTGGCCACCGGATTTTTATTTTTGAATTTTTGAATTTTTGAATGTTAATGAAATTTGTTATTTCTTAATTCCTTTCTCTTGCCTTTTCCTCTGTAGCTTCCACTTGGGAGATAAGTAATTTAAGCACATCTTCCTCGGTAAACAGTGCCAGATGTCTCGTCACACAAACACTAGAAATAAGCCCCAAAGGTTGGTTCAAGTGGAGGAATAAACACTGTCCGAAGTTTGAAAAAACTGTTCCTTATGCGTTACTGAGTCAAGTGTCAGGTTTGTAATGCTTAAATCTAATTTGCAAAATTGAAAAGCATTTCATTTGCCGAATGTGCAAAAATATGTGTTTAGACATAAATGTAGCATATGTGTTATTCTGAATAGTACACGTAAAAGAAAATTTACAATCACTTAACTACCATCACTTAATGGTATAATTCGCTAATGAAGATTGCCGGTGAATATAATTGATTAATCAATTAACTAAAGTGTCGTATCTTCGTATGTTTAATATGGAAAACTATCACTTTGTATCAGTCGTATATTTTCTTTTAGCTCTATGATATTATCCTAAAACAATTCATATCACACTAATATAATGATGTACGGAGAAGTTTCCCACGACGAAACCCAATTAGATTATGCAAAATGGCCTGTCTAGGTTTTTTGTAAGAAATAGCATTATCATAAAGTAAAACCAATTTACTTGAAATTTAATGTATTTACTCGTAATATATGTTGGTAGCTGTTAACTAGATAGAAGTTTTGTATCTTTTCTTCATGTTACTTCATTTAGGGTATGTTATGACTGATTTACTCGTAAATATCAGTGACAGCTATTCACTTAATTTTAATAGATGGCGATGCAGCCAGTCTGATCCACCTTCAGCTATGAAATAAAAACAGTTTGTCTTTTTTGTCTGATTTACCAATAGTCTTTAAACCCCTGAATAGAGCCTTGTAACCAGTATGCATGCTCATGTTTTGCTTCTCTTTCCTTTCTCCTCCTTGAGTGACCTTGTACTCAATTTTGTCGTTTTGTTGTGATGCTATCATAATACGTTCAGGTCTGAAGGAATATATTGGAGCAAACCCAGCACTTGCATCTGTATACACCACCACAATAGTTCATTCCAAATCATCTGATCTTTCCGAATTGAATAGTGAATTTGAGGAGCCGGAAGGAGCAGATCAGTTCTATGATGCAACTGATGATTCATCTTCTTCTGAAGATGACGACGACGGTAACAACAATGACAAGGACAATGACAATCAAGTAGAAGTCAAGAAGGTTTAGTTCATTGGATGGCAGTAAAAAAACTTAGTTATTATTCTCACAAACTTCCACAAATTTGTTATTTTCTTGTTTTATGTCAGGACATGAAGGTTAAACTGAGGAATGTTTCCTGGGCCATATCAAGTTTAGCTTCAAAAAGGGCTTCAGGTACTTTTCTGCATGGCATTTCATTTTATAATCCCGGTTACTTTTCTCTAATGTGTTGGACCATTAATAGGTATGTCTGCTAATTAGTGGTCATTCGAATTACTCTGCAAAGTATTAATTTGATCATCTGGTACAGCGCAAGGATCAAGTGTGTTGGAAACAAAAGTACCTCCTATTGATCTCAATTTGAATGAGTTTCATGGAACCATGAGGAGAGCTAAGGATGAATTTGACAAGAATTGCTGGTCATGCCCTGATGGTTCTGGATTCATGATCAGAGGAAAGACATACTTGAAAGATAGCATGAAGGTAGGTTGAACGTCAAAATATAACACTTTCCTAAAATTTACACTACCTTTTTGGATAGATAGTTAGATCTAATAGAACCAAATGCGAGTTTAATATGTATGACGTTATTTCAACTCTTGGTAATAAATGGGGTGAGGTTTAGTGCGATAAACTTGTAAAGTCAAATTTGAACTTTGATTGTCTTGACATTAATCCCTTCGTACAACTCATGAATTAAGAGTTGTCACAATATGTACTCGGTACAAATTTTTTTGGCGCTAACAGGAATCTCCTCTGGAATATTTCTCTAGCTTCTAAACTCCAGTACTAGCATCAACTAATCATGATGCTTGATTGTCAATCCATATGTTATGCTTCGTGCTTGTTCTTTTAGAACTTTTGAATCACGTATTTTAGACTTGGTCAACCAATCAAGAAGGATCATATACTTCCCAAATGAACTAAATGTTTCCTAGTTCTCAAACTAAGTTTCACTGATCTGTGTCAGGATTAAATTGTTTTAGGACAGCTTCTATTAGTATTTTCCATATTATATGAGATCTGCAATCTGTTTCATGATTATTTATTTCATTTGATCCACTCATTTGGTAATGATAGCCGTTTGATTTTATGGAAAGTTCTGTTGCTTGACGTCCCTTTAGGTGAAAGGTGGAGAACCTCTTCTCAAGCTAATAGCAGTTGACTGGTTCAAGGTGGAAAATTGTGCCTCAAAAGTTGCATTGCATCCTAAAAGCCTTGTTCAGGTAATATGTAGTTTATGTGATTAAAATACTCGTTCTGATATAAAAATATATGTACATATATATATAAGGGAAAAAAAAAAAAAAAACTCTCACTGCCCAATACTTATCTTACTTGTGTGATCTCATTTCTATGCTAGAAAATTCTCAGCTATTACTACTTTAGATTAAAAATATTAAAAAAATCTGTTATTTCATTTTTTAATGTAACGCTTTTAAATAATTTTTGTTGTACTACGTCTTAACTATTTTTCCTTTGTATTGTAATGCTGTATGAATAATGTCTCAAATGAGCTTCTTCCAATCAAAATGCTGTTAGGTCTAAAAGCGAGTGCCCTGTATAAAAGCTTATTAGGTTTTGGTATCATGATCAGATAAATCTCAATTTTCTCAGTTCCTGTTTATTCCTTGTTGTTAAGTGTTGCACCCGAATCAAGCTAGATGAGAAAGCTTGTTAGAGAGAGCATGATTTAGATATTTTCTAATTCTTCAAATGTTTGAATGAAGCTTACATTACATTAATTTTAATCAAGAAAGTACTATCCTTCAAATCGCACACATTTACTATCAGCATTCATCCCATATCTAGATAGTAAATTGTTAAGGCATTTAGGATCTCATTGAAACTAAAAATGGACTTTTCCCCCTTAAATTTGAATTATTTTCCCTAAATTCCCTCTCAGTAAAAATTTAGATGTTGCGTGTAATAAACTAATTCTCGACCATACTTATGATTATAGCACAAAATTAAATTGTACAATTTTCACTTTAATTAGTGTGACTGATGGGACAAACTAGAATAAGAAAGTGTAGGAAAAATACATGTTGGTGGTCAGTAATTTAGGTATCTTTTTTGTTGTATCTGTACTCTCTCACAATATCTCAATGCCAGTATTAGAGTTTTTGCTTGCAAGTTTCTGATGTCGTGAAGTGTTATTATTTCTCTCTTTTGCTCTGATGTCCTGAAAGTGTTATTCTTCTCTGTTTGCTCTTTCAGATGTTTCCTTTAGTATAGCCTTTTTATATTAATTTTTTATTTTTTAAATTTCTGTCTGATGTCATTACTAATTGCAGAGTGCTGCCGGGAAAAAGCTTCCATTCATCTTTGTTATCAATCTTGAGGTGTGTGCATACGGCTACTGTAGCTGCCCTTCTTGAGTATTATTAGTTTTTCAAATATGTTCTGCTTAACCATCTAGGATCTTGCTTTAATGTTCTCAACAAATCTTTCTTTTTCTTTTTTCAATTTTTCGATTTTTTCGTTTTAATGCCTAGAAACAAGAATGTATGTGCTTAAAAAGTGGCAACTGACTAAGAGAGCAACTACTTTTCGCATAATGTTAAAAAAAAAAAAAAAAAAAACTATATTTCGCTTAAAGATTACCTTGTTCAGGATCCTCTCACGAGTCTGACACTACTTGTCGAGAAATGTTGAAATGTGGCACCATAAAGCTGCTGTTCAAACACATGTTTGTACTATTTGATTAAGTAAACTGCACTAAAGCAAGTAATCTGTTTTTAAAATTGCAGAAAGCTTAAACATCTTCCTTATTCTAGGAATATTGGTGTCCAGAATTTTCCAAATCAGAAAAAATTGTATTTGTGAATCTTACTATTTTTGTATCTTCCTTTCTCTAGGAATATTTGAGTTCAGAGCATTTCAAATGAGTAACTTTTGTAATACTGGTTTAACTGTATCAGGTGCCAGCTCGACCAAATTATAGCCTTGTTCTCTATTATGCTTCAGACAGGCCTGTAATCAAGTACTCACTCTTGGGTAAATTTATTGACGGCACTGACTTGTATCGTGATTCAAGATTCAAACTTATACCAAGCATTATTGAGGTAGCATTATATCCGTATCTCAATTATGGTTAACCTCTATAGCTCTAAGCTCAAAATTCTTATTGTTGTTGACGACAGGGATACTGGATGGTAAAGCGTGCCGTCGGATCAAAAGCTTGCATTCTTGGAAAAGCAGTAACGTGCAATTACCTTAGACAAGACAATTTTCTGGAGGTTAGATCCTAAATCAAGAGGCAATTTGGGGTGTGGTCATCATCCCTGCCTTCATACCCCCAATAGTGTTTTTAATGTTAAATTATATCTAACTGGTGAAGAATATATCCTAATTAGGTTTAATTTAGTAGCTAGTGTTGTTCTCTTACTAATTGGGGTATTAATTTATATATCTTTTTGCTACAGATCGATGTGGATATTGGTTCATCGTCTGTAGCCAGAGGCGTAATCAGTCTCGTTCTTGGATATGTTACGAGCATTGTTGTTGATCTCGCGATAGTTATTGAGGTGTGTACACTTCTTCTTCAACTTATCCTGATGCCTTGCCATTTCAAGAAAATTAATATGCAACTCTGTCAACTGAAAAAAAGAAAAGAAAAAAAATAGAGTTTCCTTCAGAAAAATACAATACAGTTTCTTATTGGGGCTTGGTTTTGATCGGATTTTGCTCACATATCTTTTACTTCTCTATTTTTCTATTCTGCGTCTATGTCGTTCACTGGTTTAATGCAAGAGTCAAATAGCTATTGAATGCATTTCCTCTTGGATGCAAGATTGTGATGTTCTACCCATCTTTCAGGCAAAAGAGGAGGCGGAACTACCTGAATTCATTCTTGGAACTGTTAGGCTAAACCGCGTAGAGGTTGATTCTGCTGTCGACTTAGATGAGTGATGTCCCTTAGATGCTCCCGCTTTTTACTTGCAGAGACTTAGTTGCCAACGAGGATCATTTGTTACACAGCAGGTCTCATTGTACAGAGCCAATGTTACATATATTTTTTTGGTGAGACATCACTCTCTCTCTCTCTCTCTCTCTCTGAAATGATAGATCCAGCTTGTAATAGTGTCATCAATTTTATGACAGTTCTTTTTTTTTAATTCGTCTAAACATTTGGTGTATAGTGCAAGTATTATTTTTGTATAAGGTACTGGGTTATTATTCAGAAGCCTAATTTGGTGTTTTTCTTGAAGGTTTCATCAGTATTCCAAGTTTAATGCAGAGAGAGAGAGAGAGAGAGAGAGAGAGAGAGAGAGAGAGAGGATGGACTTCATAATAGTGTGGGCTCATAAAGACATACTTCCTCCGACCTACTCATATTGTTATTCTTTCCTTATTTAGATGTCACACTCATATTGTCCTCTTCCAAATAAGGAAAAAAAAAACGCTTCAAATCCTTTAAAATTGATGGATTCTACCCATTTTTTACCTTTGTTTTATTCTTAATCTCTGTGCCGAACAGTAACATGATAATATCAATGAATCGGAGGGAGTATTTGCTATAATGTGCCAAGGATTTGAAAAACAAAAATATTAAGTATGGATTAATAATAACATAGAATTACATCGAGGTTGCACTTGAATTAAAAGTATGGATGCATAAATAAATCAATTTGAGTTGGTTTGTGTGAGTTGATAATATTTCAAAGTTAGTGCTCTCTCTGATCTACTTGTAAAGGGATTTTGATGGATCCGAGTCCAATTTATAAATCACATGAATAAAAGCTAATTAAAGTTACTCTTTATAAATAGGATTGTGACCATTTTTGGTCACTAATAATGAACGTATGTGCCTTTAATACATTTTGATAATCATGTAAATTATTAAAATAAATTATATATGCTGTCCCCTAAAAACTTGTCGAGTAATCTTTATAAGTATGTTAATATCTCCATCAACAAAAGACATGCAAAGTTCTTTCATTTATAAAGCAGATCTCGACGTAGATTTATCATTGTCATTTTCTTGCTGATTGTTACATGTTTAATTTATACTACTATTATTTATCCTGGATTTATGGACCATTTTTTGCGGTCGGATGAGCAGCATAACCCCTGTAGAATACATTTATGCTCACAACCTTTGTTTTCATTCTTCAATTATTATTAAACAAATGCGTCGACTTGGGTAAGATGGATTCACAGTGAGATTAGTCAAAGATCCGGAAACCCGTCTCACTTGAGATTTTTCGGTATATGATCGAAATGACGTTGGTTCGTACGCACACGATCTTTTATCTTTTTTAATATAAATATATTGAGGGGAGTTTACTAAGTAGTATAAGTCGTATAGATAAAAATAACAGGTTAATCAAGCGTGAGAATAGACAATCTCATCTTATTTAGTAAACGCTCCCTGACTGTAGAACACATAAAATGTAACATTGTATAAGTGTAAAATAAAATAAAATACCATTAGAGCTAAATGGCGCAGACCAAATTGAGTGATTTCGGGACTTTGATAAAAAAAAATAAAAAAAAAAATAAAAAAAAAAATAAAAAAAAAATATTGGTTTTTAATATAAAATGCGTTAGTGGAGCAAGTAAAAGGCACCCCTTTAGTTAATAATTGCAGTAAAGGTTTTGAATATTGCACTTAATTTGTCTTTTTTCTATTTTTCAGTAGTCAATTTATTTCCACTAGCAATATTTTAAAGGTTTTGTTCTGATTATTATTAGGAATTGATGATTTTTGGAAGAGACTATCAATTAATCTATGATTGACTGTTGATTTTCTTTGCTTAATGATTGAGACTATGCTGGGCTCTCCTCTCATTTGTTTCTGTGCCACTGGTAAAACTTCCTACATTTACGGCACCTGAAAAGACTAATCTACCCCCCCCCCCCCCCCCCCCCCCCCAATGTCTTCAATTTGATGGAATTATTTGAAGTTTACACAAATCTTCTCTTCAAGGGCAGTCTACTGCATATGTTTGGTTTCATTTCAAGCGTTTTCTATTTTTTATACTTATAAATTTCATGCTTCAAAAAATATACTGTATATTTAAATCTCTCAAACGGCATGTACAGTTTTTCGTTTTATTATTATTATTTTTCATTTTATTATTATTATAAATTATAATAATTGAATACTGACTTATATCGATTTAGTAATAATAAATTAAAGAACATGTATAATATTTGCACGTATTATTTATTTGATGTTTTTATTTGCATTAAATTATATCGATCCATGCACGAACATGAGAATAATGAGAGTACGACTAGTATTGCTAAAATAAGATGAAACATAGAATTTGAAGTTGGAACAGTTTTCTATGTACATTTCTCCATCAACATAAATGTAATTATTAATAATCTGGAATTTAATTATGTTTGTAACGTCAGTAATATAAATTGAACACGATGTGTTTAAAATTGAAAAACGAATCAGATATGTTTATGTTAAATCAATAACCCTTTTGACCGTCAAACAATGCGACATTCGTTAAAAGTCGTGTAATCAATCCTTACTTGAAAGTGGATTTCGTTTTCAATTTCGTAAATATTCCTCGTGCATGCGTTCGTGCATGCACTTTAATTATTAGTTAGGGTAACGATTAATTATTTTTAAATAAAGTAGATATAGAGGTTGATTGAACCATATATATCAAATAATTATTACTAATGACAACCATGGTGAAATCAAAATTTGAGAAGTATAGAGAAACTAAATTGGTGCATACAAATTTTAAGTAGATTGTTTTTCTGGGTAGAAATTAAGTACTAGTAGTTTGGAAATATATTTTTCTTTTTTTAAATTATTTGAGCAAAAATTGCAAACTTTTTTCTGTATTTTTTTTTTGGGGGGGGGGGGTGTTAAATTGATGAATAAATCTATGTAGCCATATTATGGTATATGAATAAAAAAAATGATTTATGTTGATGGTATTTGAATTTTGAGGCAACAAAAATCTCGATATAGATAATAGAATGAATACAAAACTTTTTGTTGAAATAATAAAAGAATTATATATTTATACTACTTATGACAAAATTTAAGTAAAGAATATGAAAATAACATAAAATATATGTTTATACTTCTTAAAATAAATCAAAAAAATTATCTAAATCGGTTAATTTTTACATAGTTAACTGACTTATGACTAGCTATATTATGACTTAAATAGCATAACTCTAAATTGATACTCTTTCGTCTGGTTCAACTTGTATAGTAGTCAGTTTTAAGGAGCAATAAAAATGCATTCAAAATCACTTTATCATCAACTATTAAATATACATTTTAAATTTAAGTCAAGTTAAACGGGACGAGTCACGAGTGAGTAACTTCTTCACTCGGGGCTTAAATTTACGAGTTGAACGAACTGAGGTAGAAATGTTGCAAGTAGTCTTCTAACAATAACTTTTATTGTAATTACTATGATGAGAAATTTTATAATCGACTTTGTACAAGAAAAGCTGCATTTGCCTGAAATGTATAGAAATTTGTGCAGAAAAGAAGACGTACGCTTTAAGTGGCTGATTTGGGATTAGATTATTGCAATAAAACTGACAGCTTTGGAAAGAAAACTTTGTCATTTACTGCTCTACGGTCTATGCATTATTTTCTAGATGTTTTGAATTTTGAGATTTCTTGGATTTTTGCGAAATATTATGTACTACTATAGTATTTCAATAGTGATTCTCAAAAACAAAAAAAGAAAAAATATTCAATATTGTGATACTCCATCCATTTATAAACGAGTGATATGAATTTTAAGAGTGAAAAAAAAATGAGAATGAGTTAAATAAATATATTGCGAGTGAAGAACAAGATTGATTATTTTTTTTATTGGAGAATAGGTTAAAAATTTTCATTTATAAGCACATCTATTGTGTATGGTTCAAAAACAAATACGGATCACACTTATCATGAAAATTATATTTTGATACTTATTTTGGCAGCTTCTCTAAATTGTCCTTTTACTCGTGAATGTGTAGATTTTGAGGGCCTTTTCTTGCTTTCTTTCTTTGATGCTTTCAATTGATTTTTTTTTTTTATTATTTCATAATTGTAACAGTGTATGATGAATAATGTTTATACTTTTGCAACCAATAATCGGAGTTGGGCAAATATATATTAGGGGAAAATAGATTTGATAAGGTGTGACACTGTGACTTTACTTTTTTTTTAAGTAGTAATTTTTATGGAAATAAAGATGCAAAATAAATGCAAACGGGATTCTCTATTGTCTCTTCATGCCACAACTCTTATTGTTTAATAAGAAGATGACACATGATACAACTAAGAGTTCAAAATTTAAAATATATATTATCCTTATATATTTTTTAGATTTTGTATAATTAATTACACCACATGTCATCTCCTTATTTAAACAACAGTAGATGTCATATGAAATGGTTATGGGACCAAAAAGTAAATACGATATGAAAAGTTGGATGATACCATTATAAAACCATCTATATTTCGAGGAGCAAAGTACAATTCTCCCGGTAATAATACCAAAAAGAAAAAGGAATTTTTTATATTTTTTAAAGATGAAAAAATGTGATAGGTAAAATACATGGGGAGAATGAAACCAATTAAGGTGTACTGCCTGCAATTCACGGGGTACAACTGGGAAACCCTGTGAATAAATTTATTGCCCTAATAAATATTTTGCAGAAGCCTTCTTAAATTGCTTCTGCAAAAACTTGTCTTTATGTGTTCCACACCCTCTTTATTATGTTGTGATCAATCACCAAAAAAAAGAAACAAATGTTATTTTTTGACCTTTTTCTACTAATTTGGCAATATTTAATTTTTGTAGTGAAAGGAATGTTTAAAAATTAAAAGTTTATTAAAAAGAACTGCTCAAAAGTTTATTCTTCTTATTCACTTTAGTATAGAAATATAATTAATTCATAGCATTTGTCAAAGTAGTCATACATTCATCCACAAATTATGCAATACAATGTCAAACTTATAACTGATTTTATTAGGAGTCCCTTGGGGGATGACCTAGTGGTAAAAATGGCCGCCTAAGACTGAAAGGTCTTAGGTTCGAACCTCATGATACGTTTCTATAGGTCGAGTTTACCACACCTGTAATTAAAAGTGTGATTTACCTGATCTGTGTGGTTTGCAGGCTCTGCACAAGAGACGGAGTTTTACCCAGTGCGCACCGAAGGTAGTGATTGCGGGTTTCCACGATATAAAAAAAATATAACTGATTTTATGGGGACTAATTTTTATATGAATCAAATTCTATATATATATAACCTGATTAAATCCCAATTGGGGGTGGGGAACAATGAAAAGAAAAGCAATATTCCAAGAATTGGTTTTTAAAGTTATTATCGACTGTGACATTGCACTTGTACAAAAGAAGCAAAGGACCACATCTTCTACAAAATCCAACTCCAAAGTGAAAATAAAATAAACTAATAATAATAAAATTAATAATCCTAATTCGACATTTTAATTGCCAAGTTTGCTAACGAATTCTAAACAGATGGATGATTTGACATTTTGAAATAACTTTGTACTTGCCCCTTTTGACTAAATAAATTTAACGACTTTGAATTAAAAAAGGGTAAATTATGCCTCTCTCGAGGTTTTTTCATCTTGCAGAAATTACATCATTTTCACAGAGTTTTAGGCAAATCACGTTATGGACTTTAAAGTTCGTCAAAATTGCAACCAAATCCCTTAAATCAGCCAATTTTAGTAATAATTTATGGTTGTAAATTTCCCAAACTGCCCAAATTTATTTCGTAGTTTGGTCAAACATTGAGACACCAATTAAAAAGAACTAAATTTGGTAGGATATTGGTTTTCAAATAATCATCAACCAACTACCACTGCAAGGTCTTTTGAGGGAAGAGATTTAGTAAGAATAAATTTTATACGAGAATGTGAGAATAATACATTTTAATACATTTTTTTATCACGTCGGAAATGTATATATTGTATAAATGTAATGTATGCATATTTTAATGCATAAACTGTAATAACTTAATGCGTTAACATCATAATGCATAAATTCAATAACTTAATGCATCGTTAAATTTGGGATCAAGGGTCCAAATTTATTTTCATTTCTCACATGAGATAACATTCTCACCTGATCCTCTTCATATTTGATTATTCAATTAATTATAACCTTAATGAAGAATAGAAAAATAAGAAACTTGAACTGACAAAATATAAAAAGTTTTAAAAAAATGGAGGGTAGAAATGATATTTGAGTGAAATAGTTTTTAAGTGTGGTCAAGATCATTGCATGTATGGTAGCCATTATTGATGACTGAACTTTTGTATTATCTCAAGGCTTCAATGACACAAAAGGTATCCCATTTATAAAGCATCTACAAAGATTACTCCTTTCATCATAATCTTGTCCTTTTTTACCCTCATACTCATCAATTCTTTCAAATTTTTACATTTATCACTTATTAGTTTCCCTAATCCCCACAAATTCCTAGTTATATACGTTGTGATATCTTGTACCAAGACTTTGAAACATCGTGATTAGATAGTCTCTAGTAGGATTTTGAAAAATAGCAAATATCGAAACAATAAATCTATGCATCCACATTATGACTATTCATAATTTAGTTTAAAAAAAAATTGATTTATTTATAATTTTAAGTTCTAAATGACTTCTAACAATTTAATTTTTTAGCTTATACAAATTTATATTGATATATTTAAATTTGGAGACAAAAAGAAATATATAGATAATAGTGTAAATACAAAAATTTTTGTTGAAAGAATGAAAGACTTAGTATATATTTATACTAATGATGACAAAAGTTAAGTCGGGAATATGATAACATAAAATATATGTTTGTGCTTCTTAAAATAAATTAAAAATTTCTAAATCGATCTATTTTAACATAATTGACCGGATTATAGCTAGCCACATTATAGCTAAATAGCATCACTCATATCAAAATCTCTATAGATCAGAATGTAGAGTCATTATTGAAACGTTGGAAGGTGGTGGAAAAGTATATCAAATACTACTTCAAATACTCAAGATTTTTTGGGGATTTTCCCCTTTGTTGAAAAATAAAAAGGTGAAGAAAAAAGAGATGCTCCTTAAGATAAGAATAGTCATTATTTGATAATAACAATTAACAAACTTAAATCTTGATTAATTAGCATCACCCCTTGGTCCCTCTTGCTCCCAAAAGCAATCCAATAATATTCTCATTTCAACTAATCCTTCACTGTATGTCCCTCTCTCTCTCTCTCTCCTCACTCTCTCTCTCTCTTTTCCTTCAATCTCTCTTTCTCTAGTCCCCATGCATCATTCCCACAACACACACACACACAGTGAAACACTATGCATCACACACACTCTCATATTATAAGGTGACACTACACAAATTAACACAGTGTTTCTCTCCTCCAACTGGGGTCGTCTCTACCAGTTACCTCACTAATCTTTTCCTTCTGCACATGAGAGAGAGAGAGAGAGAGAGAGTTAGAGAGAGAGATGCAATTTCCAATGGAGATTCTCCATCCCTTGTACTTCATTCTGCTAATTATGGCAGCTCCTTTGATGTTGATGGAGCCAATTCTTGCTGATGATCCTCTCTCCTATGCTCTCCTCACCTTCAAAAATGAGATCATTGATGATTCGAACTCCTTGAATGATTGGTTCTTGCCTCCTCAACCTCACCCCTCCCCTCAAATCCATGCATGTTTTTGGACTGGAGTCAAATGCAATCACAATTCCACCAAAATCCTCAGCTTAGACCTCTCAATGAAGAATCTTGCTGGCTCCTTTTCAGGGAAACAGTTCAATCTCTTTCTTGATCTTGTTGATCTCAACCTCAGCCACAACTCCTTCTCTGATCATCTCCCAAGTGGAATCTTCAACCTCACTAGCTTAACATCATTAGACATCAGCAGAAACAACTTCTCTGGTGTTTTCCCAGCTGGGATTTCCCAACTTCAAAATCTTGTAACTCTTGATGCCTTCAGCAACAGCTTCTCCGGGCCCCTCCCTACCGATGTTTCGGAACTTGATTCTCTCAAAATCTTGAATTTTGCAGGGAGTTACTTCAGTGGACCAATCCCACCAGATTATGGCTCATTCAAATCACTAGAATTCATCCACTTAGCTGGAAATTTCCTCAGTGGAGAGATACCTCATGAGTTAGGAAGGCTGCAAACACTCTCTCACATGGAGATTGGTTACAACTCATATGAAAGTGGAATCCCATGGCAGTTTGGTAATATGAGTGCTCTCACCTATCTTGACATTGCAGATGCAAACATCTCAGGCGTAATCCCAGCCCAGCTCAGCAATCTCACCAAGCTTGAATCTCTCTTCCTCTTCAGAAATCAGCTGAGTGGGAAGATTCCATGGGAGCTCAGCAGAATCTTGAACTTAAAAAGCTTGGATCTTTCAGACAATCTGCTTTCTGGGCCAATCCCAGAAAGCTTCTCTGAGCTCAAAAACCTTAAACTTTTGAGTTTGATGTTTAATGAGCTGAATGGCTCTGTCCCAGATGGAATTTCTAAGCTTCCACAGCTTGACACTCTCCTAATATGGAGTAACTACTTCACTGGCTCACTGCCAGTGGACTTAGGCAGAAACTCGAGGCTTAAACATGTCGATGTTTCGACTAACTTCTTTGTAGGCTCCATTCCTGATGGTATCTGTGCTGGAGGTGAGCTGATGAAGTTGATTCTGTTTTCAAATAACTTCACAGGAGGGCTATCTCCATCTCTGTCAAACTGTTCGTCTCTCGTTCGCCTCCGGCTTGAAGACAACATGCTTTCAGGTGAAATCTCTCTGCATTTTGGTGATGTTTCATATGTGGACTTATCAAGAAATATGTTTAGTGGAGGAGTTCCATCTAATATTGATCAAGCTTTGAAGCTTGAGTATTTTAATGTGTCTAGTAATCCAGAGCTAGGAGGTGTGATTCCCATAAAAATATGGTCTTTGCCTAATTTGCAGAATTTCTCCATGGTTTCTTGTGGTGTAAATGGAAATATCCCTCCTTTTCAAGACTGTAAATCTGTTGCTTCCATTGAATTGGGAATGAACAATTTATCAGGCAATGTTGAAGAAAGTGTGTCTAATTGTAAGCACCTTTTACTTTTGGATTTATCCAACAATAATTTGAGTGGTGCAATACCTATGGAGCTTGCTTCTCTCCCTGCTATACACATAATAGACCTCTCACACAACGGTTTCACCGGTCCTATACCTGAGAAACTTGGAGCCTCTTCGAGTTTGAAGCTTCTGAATGTGTCCTACAATGATATCTCGGGTTCAATCCCTTCCAACGAGACGTTCAAGATGATGGATCAGAGCGCGTTCCTTGGTAATCCGAAGCTCTGTGGAGCACCTCTGAGGGCTTGTTCTCGTGAAAATGGGATCTCGAACGGGCTAGAGCTTGGGAGCAGAAGGGCTCAGAAGCTAGCTTGGGTTCTCATACTGTGTGGAGTGATAGTTTTGTTCATGACAGCTGCAGTTTTCGGGGTAGCTTACTTGAGACGAGGAAGTAAAGGCCACTGGAAAATGGTGGCTTTCGATGGACTTCCTCAGTTCACAGCAAAGGATGTGTTGAGGAGCTTTAACTGTGTTGAAGATATGGAGATGAAGACGGGGCCGTCTTTGCCTGAGTCGTTCTGCAAAGTGGTTTTGCCAACAGGGATAACTGTCTCGGCTAGGAAGATCGAGTGGGAGCCAAGAGAGATGAAAGTGATGCTGCAGTTTTTGACTAGGATTGGGAATTCAAGGCATGAGAATTTGGCAAGATTGCTTGGGATTTGCTATAATAATCAGCTTGCTTATTTGTTGTATGAGTTTATGCCTAATGGGAATCTAGCAGAGAAGATTGGGATGAGAAGAGATTGGGAGAGTAAGTGCAGAATAATCTATGGAGTTGCTAAGGCACTCTCCTTCCTCCATCATGACTGCTTTCCTGCTATTCCACATGGGAATCTGAAGGCGAGAAACGTGCTCCTCGATGAAAATATGGAGCCCCATTTGGTTGAGTATGGACTCAGTTCAATCATTGAATCAACAGAAAGTCCTCTACCAGAAAAGAATAGGAAGGAGACAGGTATATATGCTAATTAACTGCTGCTTTTATTTTTCTGTCATATAATGCTGCAATTTTAATTTGGAGTATATATATGCAAGCATGATTTAATTTATTGTTTGATCTTATGATACTTAAATATGAACAGTCAATGGAATCCTAGTGCTCAATCTGTTTTCAAGAATTGATTGACATTAAGCAAAGAATCAAGAATCTCTAAGCTATTTTAGTTCAAATACCTTAAGATAAAAGTAGCTGCAATTTTCTTGCACATATGTCTATTTTTGAATTTGTTGATACAAGGAAAAATGCTAAAAACAATAAAATGTTTGGACAGGTGGTTTCGTAACATCCATAAGGGACGAACTCGACATGGATGTGTACAGATTTGGAGAGCTCATTCTTGAGGTGTTAACAAATGGTAGAATGGGAAATGCATCAGATAACCTTCAAAGGGAGGATCTGATAAGGCAAGTTGGTGAGGACAACGGCATTGTTCCCTCGTTGCACGAGGACATGAAGTCGGCTGTTGAAGTTGCGTTGCTCTGTACAAGGAGTAGGCCGTCTGATAGACCTATCATGCAAGATGCACTGAAGCTGTTGCCAAAGCCAAAGGGCGCGACGCACAGAGCATGATCAGATAGCTCTTGCATTGCTGTTTTCTGTAAACATTTGATTGTTTGATAAGTGATGCTTGTGTCAATAACATTTTGTTGTATTATTATAGACAAATACTATAAGGTTCTTTTTTTTTTTTTTTTTTTTTCAGATTGTAAAATATTTGGCTGGTTTTTGGGAGTTTAATGTTAATGGTTCTTGTCTTCTGTGAGGTGATTTTTAGCAGTGTTTTGACTAGACACCAATTATCTGGATTGATTGATGAGAAACAGCAGCATTTATTTATATGAAACTTTAAGTTTATATCAAATAATTAGCACTTGCAATGAGAATTAATGCTACCATGATGATGAATATAGCATCCACAATATTACAAAAATTTGCAAAAAAAAATCTCGTACACCAAAGCAATGGAAATAAATTTGTATAAAAATGGCCTCAAATTTGATAAAAAAAAATTGGGCCTTTGAAGTGGGACATGAGCTGGGCCGGAAATAAGAATGCTGAAAATTTGTACCGGATATGAGTTGGACATGAGCTGGGTCTTTTGGGCCTTACTACCAATGTGTATATATATATATATATATATATATATAAATATATATATTTTTTTTTTTGTAATTTTAGTTTAAGAATGGAATGTTACAAGATGTTGATGAGCCGCGTCAAAAAATTGTAAATGAAAAGGTCATTTTTTCTAAAAGAAAATTCTCAGAAAAGTTCCTTTTTGGGAATTACACACGCTATATAAAAAATAAATACTGAGAAAAGTTCTAGTGGTTTGCATACTACTGCACAAGAGACGAGAGTTTATCCAATATGCACTAAAAGTAGAGGTTGTGGGTTTCCACAATAAAAAAATATAAATAAAAAAAATCACGACATTATCATATAAATAAGACCTTTACACCATATAAAGAAGGGACCGCCACACCACTAAATAAAGTGAGAGATAAACTACATCGCACGCAAGCGTAATTGAACCTAAAATCTCTCACAAAACAGAGATTTGTGGTACCTCATTGACAAATACTCAAAAAAGTTATTGGCTTTTTAGCATATGTATATGATTGCATACGTTATTCTCGTATTTGAAATATAAAATCATTACAATTTAAATTTAAAATAAAATAATATTTCCTCCAACACATTATCTTGATAAGTTATTGTTCAACATGGTAATTAAGATAAAAAGTTAAAAACTGAATTACTTTTAAAGAATTAATTATTTAATTATCGGGATATATCAAGATGGAAACGAAACAGAGGGAGTAATATTACTATGAAGTCATGCATCGTACAAACGTGAATAGAAGGTAGTACGAAATATATTTCGTAGATATATAGGCAACCAATCATCAGGAATCTAGTTAAGGCAAAAGTGAAACTAATGAGGGCTCAATGCTCATCAATTCATCCTTCTACCGCACACGTGATATATTATTTCTAAATAATAATTCTTTTATACTCTCCATCTTCACTTACTATGGTGCGGAGCCGTGCACATGTTTAAAGAAAATGATAAATATTTGGTAGAAATATTTTAAATGAATGAAAAATGTTTATAGGAGTAAATATATTGAATTTTTAAAGGTAAAAAAGTAAAAGACATGTCCTAAAAAAATACATCATACTAAGTTGGAACGACTAAAAAATGAAAGTAACCATACTAACATGAAACGGAGGGAGTATAAAATTTACAGGATTAATATTGTAGGTAATTTCATTCAGAAAAAAAAAATTATATTTTAAAGTTACATGTATATGAAGCTCAATACTGAAATTAAGTAGCACAATCTCAAGATGATTATCTTTTCACTTATTCCGAAAAATTATTGAAGTTCATAGCTTAATTTAAAGAGAAATTCTTATATTGATCTACTCCTCACATGTTAATATTTTAATAATATAAATTATAATATTAAAATATTGTTATGCGAGATGTGGGTGTAAATTAGGGGTGAACATTCGGGCGGTTTGGGCCAACCCGAACCAAACCGCAATTAACCTAACCATAAATTGCATTTATTTCCAACCCAAATCAAACCATATTAGATGTGTAATCAAACCGAATTCAAACCGTAATATGCGGTTCGAGTTCGGTTAATTTCGGTTTTGACCAAAGTTTTTTGCACATTCCAAGTATATGTTTTTAACCTGATTAAAAAATAAAATAAAAAAGGTCCTGTTTTGCAACACTTCAACACAAATTATAGCTATTATATCAGTTCAATCAAAGCAAAACAGTAGTGATAATTTCATAATTCATCCAAAAATCTACAATTGTTTCAAGCAAACATCCACAACTATTTCAAGCAAAGGACCACAATTCAAGTTTCAACAAAAAAGAGATAATAAATTCTAAATATTACATATAATTAATTTTGAAGTTTGAATAAATTAAACAATAAATTATAGATATAATAAAAATAAATAATAACATATAAAATATTTCGATTTGCGGTTAGAAGTCGAAACTTTTTGGCTCTAACCGAACCAAACCGAAATAATTTAGGGTTCTATTTATTTAACCAAACCACACCATCATTCTAAAATAATCGAACCGAACTGTGAATTACGGTTCGGTGCGATTCGAATTTTCGGTTCGGTTCGGATTTTGCTCACCCCTAGTGTAAACACAAGAATTTTCCCCATTATTTAAGTTTATGGTAAAAAAATAAAAATAAAAATAAATGAGCTTATTATTGTACGATGAGTCGATGAGTATGAATACACACGAGAGAAGAAATTAACTTCTGACAAAAGCGAAGTATTTATGTATTGGGCAGGAAAGCGAAAAGACGACATCATTCATCACCCAACGTTTATTTCTCTCTATTTTCTCTCTCTCCAACTAATAATACCTCACTCTCCTCAGTCAATCGCAGGTCAATTCGCTCTCTACGCCGTTTCTGCGCCGCCGTAAGCACCGCCATGGACGGCGGCGACTCCTCCGCCACCGAGTTGAACGGAATATCTGAGCGGCTTCGCTCTCTGTCGCTCGATGTCGACGAAGAGCAGCAGGTTTCCGATAAGCCAGCCAAAGACCCCAGAGTGATCGCTAGAAAGTACGTCTTCTGATTTTACTTTTCGCTTTCGGTTTTGTTAATCGCCGTTGTTTCTACACATGCAGCTGCATTTTACTTTTTGTTTTTTTTTTTGTCGTTTTTCTGTAAATTTACTTGTTATTTCGGTGATGATCTTTGCTATTATGAGTTGAATGTTGTATATGTTTTGATTGGGGAGCTTGTTTGAGTTGCATTGGGAACGGAGCTGAGTACAAACCCCGGACCACCACGTCGTACTGAATCTAGAGAGAGAGAGAGTGAGTGAGAGCTTACGTGCGTTTGCTTGCGTTTGTGGGGAAAATATAACATATTAGTCACCTTAAAAACTGGTTGCTATGAAATTGGAAAGTGATTGTTTCTGCATTTTGCTTTAATTATTTATTTATTTATTTGGTTTACTTTTTCTTCTGTTAGTTTACTTGTTATTTAGGTGAATTTTTGGCTACTTTATGATGAGTATAATGTTCTATTTGTTTCGATTGGGGAACTTGTTCAAGTTACATTGGGAACGTAGCTGTGTACAAACCCCGAAGCACGCTGTACTGAATCTTTTCTTTTAGGGGGGGGGGGGGGGGGAGTGAGCTTACGTGCATTTGCATGCGCTTGTGGGGATGCTGTAACATATAAGTCACCTTAAAACCTGGTTCCTATGAAATTGTAAAGTGATTGTTTCTGCATTTTGCTTTGTTTATTTGGTTTTCCTTTTCTTCTGTAAATTTACTTGTTATTTAGATGGATTTTTGGCTATTTTATTGAGTAAAATGTTCTTTTTGTTTGAATTGGGGAACTTGTTCGAGCTAGATTAGGAACGGAGATGCGTACAACCCCTGAAGCACGTAGTTCTGAATCTCTTGGGGGAGAGGGAGAGAGAGAGAGAGAGAGAGAGAGAGAGAGAGAGAGAGAGAGAGTTACATGCATTTGTGTGCGCTTGTGGGATGATATAACAAATAAATGTACAAGTCATCTTAAAAACTGATTGTTATGAAATTGGAAGTGATTGTTTCGCTTTAGTTGTATTATATCCGGGCTTTTGAAGAATGAATTTCTTCCTAGGAAGGAACTTTTGCTACAAAAACTTCTTCAGATCTTCTTTCCAGCATTATTTGATATTCTTTTAATATGTTGTTAAGAAATTATCAGGAAACACTGCTAGAAAGGGGCTTGGTTTCATTTCTTGCACTACTATGCTGCCTTTGTTTGATCTGTTTTGTTACTGTTTCCCTGATAGTTTATCCTCTATAATGAGCTTGTGACTCTAAATAAGCTGAAAAAGGAAGATTGAGCATATCATTGATTTTTCTAATTTTGTTCAGGTACCAGTTAGACCTTTGTAAGAAGGCCTTGGAGGAGAATATAGTAGTTTATCTGGAAACAGGTTGTGGGAAAACCCACATTGCTGTTTTACTTATATATGAGATGGGACACCTAATTAAGAAACCGCAAAAGAATATATGCATTTTTCTTGCTCCTACAGTTGCTTTGGTTCAGCAGGTTTTTCCTCTTTTCTTTACACTTTGGTTTTTTCCTTTGCTATACTTCAGTTCTGTAACTACACGAGTCATTGTGATATAAGTGTGTTTCTAACTATCATACTTTTGGGATTAGTCTGATGGTAATATAATGGTTCATTTACATATGTTTTATTAAATACACTCTCCTTTCTCTTCTCACACTCGCAAGCGTGTTGGTCGTTCTGTAGTCAAATTGATAGTATCAAATTTTCAGTAATTGGATTGGTTGAGTGGAGGGGGCCAATGAGTATCATGGACAAGTGGGGAAGGAAAGAGAAGGGACTAGGGAAGAGAGGGCACATAATTAATGAGACAACGGCAAAGTGGGTTCCACTAGCATCTTTTTGGCATCCACACTTTATCAAAATGGTTGACAAGTTGCTAGTGTAGTCATTTGTACCATATACAATATAAACTCTTAAACTTTCATTCCTCACTTGATGTGGGATATTACAAAGTTCATCTAATGTGTCGATGTGTGCCAGCTGATGTTCAATTTCAATAGTTTCATAAAAAATAAATCGACTCTTTAGATTTGGAGAGGATGCAGTAAGAAATGGAACCTAAGTTTGTGATATTTTGTCATTGATATGGTTCTTTTGGGAAAATATTTCAGTACTATGTCAGTTCAGTGCCGTAAAAGAACTCTTTAATATTTAACTATATTGTAATAGCTTCGAAGAACAGTTGAATGCTGGTTCTTTTTTCATGATTAGCCATGACATAATAAAATGCATTCATGTTTGTGTCACTGTCATGGAACAATGAAGTCTGTTAGTGATTTGAATTATATTCATGCTAGTTGAAAATACAATGGTTTCTCCTGTGGAATTAACAGCAAGCCAAGGTCATAGCAAATTCTATTGATTTTAAAGTTGGGGTCTATCATGGAAGCTCAACGCAAGCAAAGAGTCTTCATTACTGGCAGAAGGAAGTTGAAGAGAATGAGGTTGGTTGAGTAAATTTTGAATTGCTATCAGAAGTATGAAAAACATTATCTCTCTGATTGATGGATGTTTTGTTCTCTATTTGAACTGCATTAGTGTTTCCACTATAATAAATAAATTTGTTCCTTCTAAAAAAAGGAAATTTTGTAGTTAATATTCACTGGAGTTTGCTTCCTTTTAGTTCCTCCTTAAGAGAAAATATTTCTGTTTTACCAATAGTGTACAAAATTTTTGAATTCTAGATTATCTTATCTGTCAAGTAGGCGTCGAATGTAAAATGGTCTTGTTTAAAGATAGCAGATTGTTTTGGGTGATGTTTGGCAAAGGTCCAAAATGATCAAGATTAATATCTCATTATGTGCATGCGACCAATAAATTAAAGGATTTGATTGTCAGTGACATCATCTGATGTGTCAATATGTGCCAGTTGATGTACTTGTGTTGATTTTTCTACTAATATACCCACTGAGTATTTAATACTGCTGAGCGGGGTTGCAAGCTGAAAGGAAGTTATTTTAGTCCATTCCATTTGCTTCCGATGCAGGTCCTTGTTATGACCCCACAGATACTTCTGCAGAATCTGTCTCACTGCTTCATCAAAATTGAGCTGATTGCTCTTTTGATATTTGATGAATGCCATCATGCGCAACTTGACAGCAATCATCCTTATGCTGAAATTATGAAGGTAAGATATTGAAATCGTCGTTCAAACGAGTATACATAATATCAAACTTTCAGTTGTTGTTGCCTGAATCTTGAGTAAGGGTTGCTTGAAAATGCTGTAGATCTTCTACAACATGGATGTCGCGAAACTTCCTCGTATTTTTGGCATGACTGCATCTCCAAAATCAGGAAAAGGTAATTTGACTGGTGTCTTTTCTAAGCGTATCTGTATTTGTCAACAAGTAAAATAAGAATTATTGTTTTGACATCTAAATACTTTGTTACTGTATGCTGATATATATTATTCAGTTGTCCAATTCTGTATATAATTTTATGTACAAAAAAGCTTGTTCTTTTTAATGCAGCAGTAAACTAGCTTGCTTAACTGGGCCAAGTTTGTTAGCTTAATGATGGATAGAAACCTCTAAACAGGAACTCTGCGGACGGGAATCACACTTTGCTTTTCTTTATTGCTAGTTCAACTTGTATATCATATTTGTTAGTACATCCATACTTTGTCTTTGACTGGACCTACCAAAGTGGATGATTGACTCATTCCATACCTGAGTTCGTCATCTCAAGAACATTTGACTAGCTAATTTGGATGTTCTAGTAACAGCCGGCCAGCTAATTCTACAAATATGCTACTGATCTATTGACTAGGTTCAAAATATCACCTTGGTATATGTTCAACAGAGAGATTTGATCTACAAAAAAACTTTTGGTTTATCTTTATTCCTGTTTACTACTCTACAATCTAAGTTCATATACTAACAATTAGATTGCACGGACATGGTAGAAAAACGATTGTTTTTTATGAGGGTCAGCCTATCAGCAATCCACTTTTAACATATAGCAGTTAGTCACATCAGGTTTTCCACTACTGGCTAAATGTTGTACAGATGGCATGATGCTGTGGTATAATTTTTTATCCTCATCTTCAGACAATTTTATTATGGGGATGCGACTTAGTTCTAGAATGAAGTTTTTCAAACCATCCAAAATTAACAATAGCATGCCATTTGTCATCACTAGTCAAGAGCAAAACCTGCTCTAGTTATATACTTATTTGAGCTTTCCAGCCTATTGACCTAAATTCTTAAATTTAGAATCAATTGGTTGACTCGCTTTCTCTGTCTTGAAGATGGAGGGGTCTGGGGTCCTTTAGAGTGAATCTGGTTGGTTTACATTTACAATGTGAAACTTTTGTGGCCTTTTCACCTAGAAGAGTTACTTTGATTTCTAAATAGACTTATTTATGTATTGATGACAAAATACTCTTTCAGGTGGCTCAATTAATGGTCTGGAGACATTGTTGCGAGCAAAGGTGTGTCTTTTTTACCAAAAGAAATGTCTCTACATAGCTGTATGGGTGTTGGTTTATTTTCTTCCTTCAATTTTTAAGGATGCAAATGTACAAATTTATTATTCTAATTGGATAAATGTTGGGTACACGGATTACATTTATTTGGTTCTTACCAGAATCAACGAAAATTCTGTTTTTGTTGGCTTTGTGCTTTTGGATGGGCGGAAGGGGGCTGGTTATAGGGAAAGTCTCAACTGATTATCCTGGATCGTTTGTCCAGAATGGAACAGGTGAATGTTCAAATATATTGAGGAATGCTTGGATAAGGGCTAGTTAGATGTCTTGTTAGTTGTGTGAGTTTGATTGTTGCTTTGAGTTTGAGCTGGTAACTGCTTCACTTTGGGTATTTGGAGATGTATAAATTGGGATTTTAGGGTTTAAATTGGTGAGCTGGGTATTTCCTCCTAGTTTTCGGTCACAAACACTTTTCTCTTAATTCTTCAAAGTCCCTTAATTTGTTGTGTAATCAAACGCTTTAATGATTTGAGGCTTATCCATTAATTGTACCTTCTTTATGAGTAAAATATCCTTTGTTTCATAAAAGCAAAAAGGCGACATGATTCAAAGTGCTCATTGATTTTGGCTAAGATTCAAGAAACGGTTAATTTGTGAATTTTAACTGGTGGCAAAATTAGTCATTTGAGCATAATTGGACCATATGTGCAACAAAAAGAAAACTATAGCAGATTATTTTTGCAATGGATGAGCTTAGTGAACCAAAAGTGTCCAGGGACATACATAAGGAACAAAATTGCTATTGTTCCCCCCTCCCCCTTGGTTCGTTCCCACCTCAATTCAACAAAAGAATTGGAAGAATTTCCTCTCTCAAATAATTGATCATCTGACCCCTCCATATTTCATAGGTTTCTACTGTTGAAGACAAGGATGAACTGGAAAAATTTGTCACATCCCCCAAAGTAAAAACGTATTGTTATAATTCAATGGAGGATGGCTCGTCTTTGCCTCACATGATTTACAGTCGGAAACTTGAGGAGATAAAGAATCAGGTATCATTTGATGGAAGTTTTAGTTTGTAAATTTATTTCCTACGACTGATAGCTTATTTGTCATAGAACAGTCTATGTCAGCACTTCGGATAAATTCACTTGATCAGAATATTCTCAGAAGCACCAAAAAGTTGCTTCAAAGGCTGCATTGCAATTTGATCTTTTGTCTAGAAAACCTTGGACTATGGGGGGCATTACAGGTAAAGATCATGATATTTAATTATCCCCTACAAGGTCTATAGCAATTGTTACTGCCACCCACCTTGTTCTTCTTTACTTCTTCAGCCTGAGATTCGTGCTCCAAGGACGTTACTTGGAGTCTCTAATGAGAGGTGACTCAATTTCTAATTTACTTCTGGTTCTTGTCAAAGGCCAGCCACTTTTTCCTGAAGGGTGATCATTATGAGAGTAATGGCATGGTGGAAGAAGAGAGTTCCAGTGACGACAGTAACTCGTGCAACAAATATTTGCATCAGGTTGTGTCAGTGCTTGCTTCTGATTGCACCAGAGGTATTAATAAATGCCAACTTGTTAGCAAAGTTATCTGGTTACTTACTCATTTGCTTTGCTAGGGTAGCAGATTCATTTGCTCCGTTTTATTGATAACTTGAGTTCCCATTTGGGAAATGTATACTTTGAACTTCAGAAATTTAATCATATTATGCATGCAGATGGCAGGGAAGCTGATCTGTCTTCTGTCGAAGTTTTGAAGGAGCCTTATTTTTCGAAAAAGCTCTTAGGGCTTATTGGAATTTTATCCAGCTTTAGGTTGGTTTTTTCTTGCTCATGAGTTTTTAGACAACCATTTTTAACTGTAATATTTTCTTTAGACATGTATCTGCCTTAACTTGTTCACTTTGCCGATGTCTATTTGTCATCATCGTGGAACTTGGTCATGGCTATCTACCTGGAGGCAAATCGTTTGAGACACAGTTGGCAACTGAAATATACACATGAAATAATTGCTTCAAACTCTCTTCATAATTTGTACATAATTTGTATTATCTTGAGTGCTACTGCAATCTGTGTTTGTAACTATGATTATCTTTTGGAAGCTCTGTTATGTAATCTTGAGGTTTAGGGCTTAAATTAAAAATCCCTTTTTGTTTCAAGAGTTCGTAGTAGTTTAGTTTACCTACATTAATTAACTTTTACTGAAGAATGATGTTGACACCTATATCATAACTTTGTATACATAAAATGTCTTGAGAAAAATAAGCTCTTAAATACTGTGTTGTGTTTTGGGTATTTATGTGACACAATTTTCATGATCTATGATATTGCAATCTAAGTAAATCAATTATTTTTTTTGCTTATCTTGTTATAATTATTAATCTTTTTGGTAAATATATTTGTGTAGTGTCCAAAGCTTCCTTTGGCATTGTAATATTTGCAGTTGAAAAATTAATTACTCATGTCTCGATCAAACTTGAAGACTTAAAATTTCAGTCTTTAAATTTCATAAATCTAAGTTGTGTTGTGTTAGGAATATATTTAGATATATGGGCTTTTTAGTATTGTATATGGGCTGAAAAGCCTTTCTAGTGTAGATCTCTTATGTATATATATGTGTGATTAGTAGATGAATAATTATACAGAAAATTAGTCCCAATTATGTTTCTCAAGTCAGATTTTCTACATGTTGTTTCTATTCAAATCATTTTTATTTATGTAAAAATGCTTCAGTTTATATGCATGGATGACAAAAACTTATTTTCTCCACAGGTCACAGCCTGATATGAAATGCATTATATTTGTCAATAGAGTTGTTACCGCAAGTTCCCTCTCACAAATACTGCGAAAGTTAAAGTTCTTATCTGCTTGGAAATGTGGTTTCCTTGTGGGAGTAAACGCTGGACTCGTATCACGTAAAAACACAAATATCATTCTTGATAAGTTCCGTTCTGGGGAGGTAACTTTTCTCTTATGATGATATGTCCCTCTCTGATCCTTTTTGACTGTATTTTCCATGTGTTGGATGAGACAATTAAGTTTGAATTAACTGTTTGCTTGTCTTGAGTTTGTATTACCCTCTTTCAATACATTGTGATCTAGTTTCTATACATCTTCCTACCTTGGTGTTATAGCTAAACTTTAGTTGAAGTCTTAAAGGAAAGTTTTAATAATTCAACAGTTCTCATTATCAAATAACTTTGGCAGCTGAATCTATTGGTAGCAACAAAAGTGGGTGAAGAGGGACTTGATATTCAGACATGTTGCCTTGTAATACGTTTTGATCTACCGGAAACAGTTGCAAGTTTTATTCAATCTAGAGGTCGTGCCCGCATGCCCCAGTCTGAATATGCATTTTTGGTGGACAGGTGCTTTTATTTAGCGCTTGATTAAGAAAATCCATATATTAGTTTTGCTCTACGATTAAAATCAAATATCTAATACTCTCAACTATGCAGGGCAAACCCAAGGGATCTCAATTTGATTGAACACTTTATGAAGGGTGAAGATCAGATGATCGAAGAAATTTCATTGAGAGAATCTACTAGTTTGTCAACTAGTTTCAATGAGAGAACCTATAAAGTGGATTCTACTGGAGCAACAATTAGTTCTGTAATGAGTGTCTCATTACTGCATCAGTATTGTTCAAAACTGCCTCACGATGAGTATGATCTTACTCTCTTGTTGGTTTCTGCCATGCTTTTTTGAACTGCACTCATAGTGCTGTTTCTCCTTCCTTATTTCCAAATTTTATGCTGATGTTATCTGTATTAGGTACTTCCAACCAAAGCCCCAGTTTTTCTACTATGATGATACAGATGGAATGGTTTGCACCATAATTCTCCCAGCCAATGCTCCAATTCATCAAATAGTTGGTTTACCACAATCTTCATCAGAGGCAGCTAAGAAAGATGCCTGTTTGAGAGCATGCAAGGCTCTACATGAAATTGGAGCACTGACTGATTATCTCTTGACGACACAAGATGATAAAAATGAGGAAATAACTCAGGGCCTATCTGATTTTGATGGAAACAATGGTCAGTGGATTACAAGTAATGAGTTTCAGATTTCTCATTTCTCATATCAACTATAGGGTTCCTAATTAGGTTTTGCTTTTACTGCAGAAGAGGACTCACGAAGAGAATTATATGAGATGCTTGTTCCAGCTGCCCTTAGGAAACCATGGACAGAAGAGGAGAGCTCAATTTATTTTAGTTGTTACTATATTGAGATTTGTCCCACTCCAGCAGATAGAGAATATAGAAGGTTTGGCCTTTTCATGATAGAGCCCCTCCCCGAAGAGGCTGGAAAACTGAAAGTTGAACTTTGTCTGGCCCGCGGTAGAATGGTGAGGTCACAGCTTATTCCATATGGAGTTACTAGATTTCATAAAGACCAGGTAGATTTCTTCATTATATTCAAATTACTGATGATGTTGAGTTGTTTACAATGGTTTAAATAATTGCTTCTAAAATTTGTACTTGGATTACACAGATTGGGGCAGCCAAATTGTTTCAGAAAATGTTTCTCAAAATTATTATTGATCGGCGTGAATTTGTACCCGAATACGTGTCACTAGAAAATGATGATGTCTGCAACTCAAGCTCACCAACTTTCTACCTATTGCTTCCTCTTGATCTTGTAAATCATGGCAGAATCTCTGTGGATTGGGCTCTAATTAAGAGATGTTTGTCATCTCCAATTTTCAAACATCCACGTCTTAATGTGGGTGATCAAACTTCTCAAAGTAGCAAGTACTTACATCTTGCAAATGGTCCCTTTAGCTTAGATGATGCTGTGGATAGTTTGGTGTACGTCCCATGCACCGATATATTTTTCTTTATTTCGGGTGTTTTCTGGGAGAAGAATGGATATAGCTTACATGGCGAATCAATTAACCATGTGCAGCACTATAAGGAGAAGTAAGTTTTTCTCATCATGTTACCATTTGCTTGCATTACTTCTCCTTGTTGTTCATGAAGTCTGGACGTCAGGGAAATGCCAGTGTCTTGTTTGATTTAAAGTTCATGTTGCCATCTAAATTCTAGTTTATATATCAGACTGAGCACCTAAATGGTGGTTGCAAAGTAAAACAGTTGTACTTCGAACTCAACTTGGCTCCACATAGTTCACCATATCATCGAGAGCAAAGCAATCTCCTTAGGTCCTTTTGGAAGAGATTGTGATGTATCTCCGACACCTTCATGGAATGCATGCTTTTTTCTATTTACATTTCAACTTATCTTTCATCTTTTTTTTTTTTTTTTTTTGCTTCAGATGGTTCTGAAATTAACTAACAAAAGAATCAAAATATTTAAGTTAGGCTTGAGATTGATTAATTACTACTAAATCATATTCTACCGATTAGGGGTCTTTTGAGGTTCATATGAACGCAATTTTTCATGCAATCCATAACTTGATATTCACATGATAGGAGACAACACAGTATTGTTAGATAGTTATTGTTTATTCTGATCACCTTGTAATGCTTTTGTTTGTTCTGATTTTAAAATCTCTGTTTTAGCACATAGCATCTTTGAGCTGTTGTATGATCTATGGGGATTGTTATCTAATTTCTGCTCATATAACTGGTCAAATTCAACTTTATAGGTTGCAAATTGATCTAGCATACCCTGATCAACCTCTTTTGAAAGCCAAACAACTTTTTGTATTGGACAACTTATTGCGAAAGAAAAAATTTTCAGGTATATTTCATTTATATATGTAATTCATAGTTATGTACTTTGAATTGGGTTAAACCATTTTAGGAGATAAATTTGTTTTGGCTTGTTTCGAAGTTTGAATACATCAGTTATGATTGTTATTGGGGAGTACGACAAATTTGATGAGCTTTTGTTTTATTTTGTTTAGTCTAGGCGAATGTTTGTGTTTACCGTATTGTAGGGAGTACTGGCGAGTAGAGCATACTGACAAAAGCAGAAATTTTAGAAGCCAAAGAAATCAACCTGCTGTTCTGTTCTTCTAATCTGACTCACCTTATCTATTTCCTACACCATGTGATTTCTCATGCTTTTTTTCTGATTAGATTTTAAATCTGATATCCTGTATTAAGGGTCATTGAATTGCGTTTACTGAATTTCTATATCAGAATTCTTGTTCCCATGAGGCCTCATCTTTTCTTGTGTGATGGAATTACACACCAACGAAACATTGCCATGGAAGTTCATAGCGTACTCCTTATAAATCCTAACGTTAAAAAAATTGAAATAACGACGCTCCTCAAAATCAGGCCCTGAGATATTCTCTGCCATACAGATATAATAATGTGAATATTTAAAGAACTAGACTAGGCTCATAGCCCAGGCACGACTAACCCATGCATGCCTGCTATTAGCTCATTAGTAATCCACTACTGCTCTTGACCCACGAGTGAACTTTAGGAGTTAGGGCTGCCGCTGAACATATGATTCAGCATTGGATCAGTATAAGTCAATGGAATATTTGTTGATGGTATTGTATTGTTTCTTCTTTGATCATAAGGTTACCTACATGTGATATTATTTAAAAGTAACATCTTTACATCTTCATTTTGGGTATTATAATGTAAATTGCGATGGTGTTTAGATCACTTATTTATAAACTGAAGTTTTCTGTGGGGGGTTAACTGTTGAAGGAGGTAGGATTCAGGTCCACACCAATTTAAAGTGAGGTCTGTATTAATTGGATTTGGGTTACAGTACATGCCAAACAGGGGATATTATTTTGAGAATAATTTCAATGCATTTTGTTGGTCTGTCTGTTTGGATGGAAAGAAATTGGAGGATTTCTGAGGATGTTGAAGAATCATTGGATAATATATGGGCACGGTTGAAGATTAAAGTTGCAATCTGGAGTTCTATGACTTGCAGATTTCAGGATTTTTCTTGTGACTGATAGAGAACCAGGAGTAGTTTAAAGAGGAAATTTGAATACCAAAACTATAAGTGAGAGAAAATCTATAAATCAATACTCAATGTCAAAATAATCAATCGGAAGATGTCTAAATCACAGATAATATATAGCCTTTTCTATTCTTCTTCCTAAAATAGATTTCAAGAGCCTTATTATTTATCATCCTAGAGATTGGAGCTTAGTATTTTAAAGGTATAGTTTCTTTTTTCTGTGGCTGGGGGTACATCTTGTCCCCTAATCGTGTTAGATTGTACAATTTTGCTTCGTATTTAAAACAAAGGTTCAAGGTGGGGATTCTGTAAATCCTTCTGCATTTCCTTCAGTGCTTGCTAATTTGATGTCTGTACTAGCCACCAGGCTGTGCTGGCAGGTTTCCTGCTTGAAAGAACTATATTGCGTACTTGTTACATTGTAAAAACAGCAACACAGATGAAGTTCCTAATGATTATATGTTGATCTTAGACATCCTCAAGGGATGGCAGCAAAAAGTATACGACAACCATGCGTTTCTTGTTATGCAGAGTATATGTTGCTTGTGTGCATGTGCACCAAATTCTTTCATTGATTCTTGATGTATTTTCCTTCAGATATGTGTATTTCGAATAATGCTTTATTATTTTCCTTCTACCTTCCTCTACTTATATATTGAACATGTTGAATTATTTGCTTGCTAAAATTCAGAAGAATGGCGAGAAAAAGAGGAACACTTTATTGAATTGCCCCCTGAGATTTGTCAGTTGAAAATTATTGGTTTTTCTAAAGATATTGGGAGTTCACTGTCTCTCTTACCATCAATCATGCATCGACTTGAAAGCTTTCTTGTGGCCATTGAATTGAAGGACAGATTAGTTGAATCTTTCCCAGAGGGAGCAGAAGTTACTACTGCTCATGTAAGGATTTTTTCAGGATTAATCAGTTGGTGCATCACACTCAGTTTTCCTGAATTACTAAATTTGAGATATGCTAATAGTTCTTTTAACTGCTTCAGGTTCTTGAAGCACTCACAACGGAGAGATGCTGTGAAAGCTTTTCTCTTGAAAGGCTTGAAGTACTTGGAGACGCGTTTCTCAAATTTGCGGTTGGCAGATATGTTTTCCTTAAGCATGATGCCTTAGATGAAGGACAGCTGACTAGCAGGCGCTCCAACATCGTGAACAATTCTAATCTACTCAAGCTTGCTACAAGAAAGGACTTACAGGTAATTGATATAGGCTCTGTAACTGTGTTTGGTATAGCTCGCACAGTTATTGGTGGTCAAATAACAACTAGATTTGCAATTTAACTGGAAAAACTGGTCAAACCCATCAAAGTAGGCAGCACTAGTGAGAGCTGGCAAAAAACTGAGACCGCAATGAATTTTAGAAGTTCTGAAGAATCTTGAAATTGACTTAAAATTATAGCACATAATTGTTATTATTGGAACTATAATAAAGTGATTGGGCAGTAATATCTTAGTAAATACATATCTTTATTATTTGTTTCACACGCATCAGCATATCTAGTCTTCAGCACGAATAGGTGGTCTAATTACTTAATTGCTTTGGTAGTTTACTTTTGATCTTAATAATAAAGATTTGAAGGTCCTATATTCTTTATCACTTAAATTGTTTCATTAATTTTAGTGTTAAATATATGATCTGAACATAATAAAGATATGCAGGACCTACGCTTTTTTTGTGTGCTCATGTCATGTATGAATTAAAACTTCTATATTTGGAAACTTCTATATTTTGTGTGCTTGTATCAATGGTATGGGGTTAGTTTTGTATGCGTGAAATGCTTTAGTCCATAGTATCTTCTTGGTGATTCCTTATGCTGAAATCATTTAACCAAAAAAAAACCTTCAGGTGTACATACGAGATCAATCATTTGAGCCAGACCAGTTCTTTACATTGGGTCGTCCCTGCCCCGTAAGTTGCACAAAGCAAACTCAGAAAAGCATTCACTCTCAAGATTTTGACAAGAGCAATGACAGAGATTCTGGAGTTAGATGCAACAAAGGTCATCACTGGCTATACAACAAGACAATTGCTGATGTTCTTGAGGCACTTACGGGAGCTTTCCTAGTTGATAGCGGTTTCAAAGCAGCAACTGCCTTTCTTAAATGGGTTGGCATAGAAGTTGATTTTACAATTCTAAAAATAGATAATATCTGCACTGCCAGTGAGGCATTTCTTCCTCTTTCCAGTCAAATGGATGTTGATGCCCTTGAAAATCTGTTAGGATATAGATTTTCCCATAAGGGTCTGCTCATTCAGGCATTTGTTCATCCATCTTTCAACAATCTTTTGGGAGGTTGCTACCAGGTACTACGGATGCCCATTCAATGTCAGTGTTGTTTGCTACTATATTCGTCCGTCCCTGAAAATTCTGGTCTTTCGTTTTTGTTCATCACACCCCTCACAATTGTGGGTCTCTTTCTCCACTTATAAAGCATCTACAGTACATTTTCCTACCCGTGCCACACAAACTACACCACAATTTTCAGGGAAGGAGGGATTATTATTATTATTATTATTATTATTATTATTATTATTATTATTATTATTATTATTATTATTATTATTATTATTAACACATTTCGTATTTGCTCAAACCAGAGATTAGAGTTTCTCGGAGATGCTGTCTTGGACTATTTGATCACTTCCTATCTGTTTTCTATCTATCCAAGCTTAAAACCTGGGCATTTAACAGATCTGAGATCAGCATGCGTGAGCAATAATTCATTTGCTGATGTGGCTGGAAAATGGTCCTTTCACAAATTTATTATCTGTGATTCTAGTGTTCTCCGTGAAGCAATAGCTAAATATGTCAACAACATCGGTAAATCAGGAACAGGAAAAGAGCGTACAGAAGAGAAAACATGTCCTAAGGTTGTTATTCTTGATTGTACATGTAGATTATTTTATCCTTATGCACGAGTATAAGAAAAAATATTTTAGCTTCATGCACGATTATCATTATTCCTTAATCTCCTTATTGCTTCGCTGTGTCTGTGTAGTGTCTTTAGAGTTGTAGCTTCAATATATTTTATGCGTTACAAAATAAGGTAAAAGATGATGGGCTTAAGTATGCAGATATGCATGTGCCATAAGGAACACTACTAAAATATTGGGTACCTAAAGTAGCTGCTAATTGAATGAAGAAGAATAAAATATGAATTTCTGTACCATATCTTCAGTAATATGACGATGGATATGGATCCAATTAATTGGTAGAATGATTATGATTCTTAAACTGTTTTATACACTTGTATCAGTTGGAAAAACAAGAACTAATTTAGTTGTGCCTTGCTTGTAATTCTCCAGGCCCTTGGCGACGTGGTGGAGTCTTTTACAGGTGCCCTATATCTTGACACAGGGTTTGATTTGAAGCGCGTCTGGAAGATAATGCTCTTCTTGATGGACCCTGTTATTAGTATTTCGAAGCTGCAATCTAATCCTCTGAGAGAACTTAATGAACTTTGTCAATCCTATAACTGGGAGCTGCAGTACTCTAGGCTAAAGAAAGACAATAAGTTTACAGTTGAAGCTAAAGTCGATGAAGAAAATGTTTCTGCCTCAGCTTTGGCTACAAGCATTAGTGGAAAATCTGCTAAAAGACTGGCTGCAGGACAATTATATGAATGTTTGAAGGTAATCTTTCAGAAAAACGATCTTTTTATTTAATTTTGGTTGCTCTTTCTTCTACTTCTGTCTCACTTCACCCTCTGATGTGGGAGCTTGTTCCCTATAATAAATTTTACAATTCTAGGGCTGAATGATGGCTACAGCCTCAGTTTTAGCAGATCTAAATGATAAATAAGCTACACAAATTTGGACTGGCTGAAATTCCTCATTATATGTTACGTCTTTTATACCAAACACAGAGCTGTGTTGCTGTCAGCTGAGGTCAGATGACAAGATGGTTGTCATCGAATCTCGTTCAGAGTGATGCATCATGCATCTGAGGACCACAAGATTTTCTATCACTATAATTTCATAGATAGAAGTAGATTTCAGAATTCATCCTACACAAGCTTTAGCCATAAAATGCATTACATTCTGATGCTTTGCATTTTGTCTTCTTCGGTTTTCATTGTGCAGGCTCAAGGTTACAAGACAAAGTTAGCATCACTGGAGGAAGTTCTTACGAAGAGTGAGGCGAGGGAAGCCAAATTGATTGGATATGATGAGACACCCTCTAGTATATCTGCTAATTCTAATGGCCAAGAAAGTCCACCCTCTAGTGAAACTGCTAACTCTAGTGGCCAAGAAGTGCCAGAAGATTCTGATAGTGATTATGACGCGACACTCAATTGTCTTAACTCACCTTTTAAATGCCAACCCATTTCCAGACTTAAAGTTTATCATTCGCCTCGCAAGTCTCCTGAAGTCCCAGCTACACGACCCCTTAGCAATAATAGCAGAAGTGATTCACCTACCGCCAGTCTAAGTGATGGCTCAAGTGTTGACTCAAATGGAAAAGGTACTGACTTTTTAGACTTCCGAATGTTCTATTTTGAGGTCCCACCACATTGTTCTTACGCAAAATTAATCATGTTAGGTGCTCCTCCCTCCACTGTAACGGCAAAATCACGTCTTTATGAATTATGTACTGCTAACTGCTGGAAGCCTCCTGTCTTTGAATGCTGCCAAGAGATAGGGCCAAGCCACTTAAAGGAGTAAGTTACTCCTGCAATGTTTTGTTTCTTACTAGAAATGTCTTAAATTTCTTTTTGGGTGAAGATACTATATCTGATAGAGAGATCTTGTTCGATTCAGTCATTTACTGTTAGATTTGGAGTCAGTATCTGAGCATGTTCTTGTTTTTTACAGATTTCTTTTCAAGGTCGTGTTGGAAATGGAAGAAATGCCCAATGAGACATTCGAGTTCTATGGGGAACTTCGGGCGAGGAAGAAGGATGCAGCCGAGACAACAGCAGATGCGGCACTATGGTACTTGGAACACGAAGGGTATGTATGGGATAGAAAACGCGATAAGTGAAAGGAAATTACATAAATCATGTAGTTTCGAAACTTTCTCGAGGTTGGATCCATTTATAAATAAATGTATAAAGTATGTGCGTACGTACATATTAGGATGTACAGTATCTAAATGAGTATTTTAGATGTCGCTGTAGACCTTATGTGAATTAACATTGTACTACTAGTTAAAACTACAGCTTTGTTTCATGCACTTGCTGCTAATGTCTAAGTTTCAATCTTTAGTTTTTGCTTCATCAAAATGTTTAATGATCTCATTTGGTCTAATGCTTTTACAGATAACCTCTTATTGATTTGGAACACTCCTTAATTCGAATGAAATTCCTTTAAATGTGATCAAAATTTACGGCCTGAGATGTGTTAGCGCATTCTGTATGGAATGGTGTAATTTTTGTCAGAATTTAATGAAAAGTTTTGGTAGTAATTCCGTAATTCCACTACATTACCCTGACAAAAATATTTTAATAGAGACGATAAAATAACAATGACTGGAGATATTTAGAATTTTTTCAGGAAAACAATTATAACATAAAAAACTGTGGAATGCTATTCCTTTTGCAGTAGTCTGTAAATCACATAGGGCAAGTAAATTACATCTTCCGAGTACAAGTGTGGCAGACTCGACGTATAGAGGCATGTCATGGGGTTCGAACTTGAGACTTTTCAGTTTCAAAAGTCCACTTTTACCACTAGATCATCCCCGAGGGGACAATGCTATTCCTCTTATTTTTATAGAGAAACGTGGTAAATAACAATGAATTCATAACATAAGATGGCCAATTCAAAGAAACTTAGATACGATGATGACCTAATATTATCTAAAATTTTATTATATGAAAGTAAAAAATAGATAAAAAAAAATAATAAACTCTTCAAATGCTTTTTTTGAATAGATGAGACTACATACCACAGAATAATGGGCATTCTTGTTAGTTGGATGCAGAATTGATGGGGGAACTCCCACACTCATTTTTATAAAACTTAATAATATTGTTTAAAGTCATCACAAAATTATGTACATACATAGAATAATTATGGAATAGTACTAATTATGTACACAAAAATTCTATCACATGAAGTTTAAAGTCATCAAAATATTGGTGTGAAATAATTTCACAATAATTGTAAATATCATTGAATATAAATTTAAATTAAAATTTTGACCCAGTTCCACTCCATTGAGCTAAACATTACTATTAATTTTTTATTTATTTATTGAAAATCGCAATTCTCAAATAAAGTTAATCATTTTCTACAATCTTCCCTATTCCTAAAACTCTTTCTTCTCTCCGCTCAAGAAAAAAAAAAGAAAAGAAAAGGAACAACTCTCTCTTCTCCAATGCACGTGGTCATCACGTGATACAGTCTTTTTTTCCCGCCAACTCGTTCCCGCCAAAAGACTCATTCCCCACTCACATCCCCTCAAACCCTCGTCTCCTCTTCGCAACCGTGCATTTCCCACACACTCACAGAGAGAGAGAGAGAGAGAGAGAGAGAGAGAATAGAGAGAGAGAAAGATGTCTGGTTGGGACGAGGGTGGTGTTTACTACAGCGACCAGGCGCAGTTCCCCCATGGCGGCGGCGACAATGCGGAGACCGCCAACCGCCACCAAGTGCTCCAGAAATTCAAGGAATTCATCAGGAATTTCCAGCACAAGAGCCAGCCCAACGTCTTCCCATACAGAGAGGCCCTTTTGTCGAACCCTAGATTCCTTCTCGTCGATCTCGCCGACCTCATCTCCTACGATCCCGATCAAATCCTTCCCCAATTCCTCCGACAGAATCCCGCCGACTATCTCCCGCTGGTAAGCAATTAACGCTTGTTCGATGAGTTTCTGGTTTCTTAAAAACGCTTTTGCGGTTGTCTATTGCTGTAATTTCAGCTACTGTAAATATGTATGCTGAAGCTATATATATCATGCTAGATATTTCAAGCATTTTTCCTGCATATAATTGTTAGATTGGTAAGCTAATATGTATATATAACTCTCTTTTGCTGGCTGGAAAACAAACCAGTTCGAAAATGCAGCAGCAGAAGTTCTGGCAGGCCTCAGAGCTAGGGTTCAAGGAGATACTGGAGAAATGGAGGAGCCGACGACAGGGGAAGTGCAAGTGTTATTGACGTCGGATCAGGATCCCGTTTCAATGCGATCACTAGGGGTTAGTTGATCACCTCAGCTTACCTCTTTCCTGTTTTGTCTGATCTTTGCTGTTTATTTAGAGTGTGCATTTTACTGAATACATTTGTTTTTTTTTTGGCAAAATGCTTTTAGGCTCAGTATATTTCAAAGTTGGTTAAGATATCTGGGATTGTCATAGCTGCCTCAAGGACTAAGGCGAAAGCTACATATGTGACATTGTTATGTAAGAATTGCAAGAATGTGAAGCTCGTTGCATGTCGTCCAGGGCTTGGTGGAGCAATTGTCCCGCGGTCTTGTGATCATGCCCCTCAGGTATTTCACAAACGCATTTTTCTGGATTTATAGATTCGGATTACTTTCATCGATATTGCATCTTAATGTCTTTACACTTTTGTAGGCTGGTGAAGAGCCGTGTCCGTTAGATCCTTGGATCGTGGTTCCTGATAAAAGCAAGTATGTGGATCAACAGACACTAAAATTGCAGGAGAATCCTGAGGTGAGAAGTTATTATTTTTTTATTTTTATCTATTACAGGAACCAAAAGTAGTGCCTAATTTCTATTGGATAGTTTGAGAAGTTTTTATCTTGCGGAACTTACATTTTCGTTCCTTTGATATTGAAGGATGTTCCCACTGGAGAGTTGCCAAGGAACATGCTTCTATCTATTGATCGCCATCTTGTGCAAACAATTGTTCCTGGAACAAGATTGACTATCATGGGGATATACAGCGTCTTTCAAGCTGCCAACTCATCAGCTTCGTAAGAATTTGCCAATATGCTTTGAGAATTAAAATAACCTAATTGATTGTTAATCATGTCTTTTGAATTGTTTGAGCAGTCATAAAGGAGCAGTAGCAGTTAGGCAGCCCTATATTCGGGTTATTGGATTGAAGGAAACTTCTGAGGCTAATTCTCGAGGGGCGACCGACTTCAACAGAGATGAGGTAATTGCATGGAGTTGTCATTGATCTATGAAGTACTTGTGTTTTATCTGGAAGTGAACTTGTTTCAGAAACATCTTCAATATAGACCATGAAATCGTTTCATGCTAACTATCTCTCTATCTCTCAGATTGAAGAATTCAAAAAATTTGCAGCAGATAATAATGCATATGAACAAATATGCTCCAAGATTGCCCCGTCAATATTTGGTCATGTTGATGTGAAAAAGGCTGTTGCCTGCCTTTTGTTTGGAGGTTCAAGAAAGGTATTATATTAGCCTGTGATTGTTATTAGTTTTACTTTATTTGTTCAATTACTTAAAAGTACTACTCTTCGAAATGCAGACTTTGCCTGATGGTGTAAGATTAAGAGGTGATATCAATGTCTTGCTCTTGGGTGATCCATCCACAGCCAAGTCGCAGGTTGGTGTAGTTTTCTTCATTTCGAGTAATGATACAATCACAAATCATGCTTATATTTCACCTTTTATGTGAAAGCTTACCTGTGCTTGTTCAAATATATGTTGAGAATTAAAGCTTAAAAAGGTATCTTTGTTCTTTAAATAACACAATAAAAGATATTTCTGATGTTTGTCCTATTCTACTGTAGTTTCTCAAGTTTGTTGAGAAGACTGCTCCCATAGCTGTTTATACTTCTGGAAAAGGCTCATCTGCTGCCGGTCTGACTGCTTCTGTTATTCGAGATAATAGCACAGTAAGTTTTGCAGCTCCTAATGTTTATGAAGTGACATAGATAAAAGTCCTTTCTGCTGGTTTATGCTCATTTTTTTCTATTGGAATGCAATTTGAATCATTTTGTCATGGTTCTGCCTCTTTGAATACAGCGGGAGTTTTATTTAGAAGGAGGTGCCATGGTCCTGGCAGATGGAGGAGTTGTTTGCATAGATGAATTTGATAAAATGAGATCAGAAGACAGGTGATTGCATTGAAATCTGGTTTACCTCAGAATCATATATATTGTGTTATGATTCCACTTACCAATAGAGAGCTAAAACTATTTGATATCTGTTTAGAGTTGCCATTCACGAAGCTATGGAACAGCAGACTATTTCCATTGCTAAAGCTGGAATAACAACAGTACTCAACTCAAGGACCTCTGTGCTTGCTGCGGCCAATCCTCCGTCTGGGCGTTATGATGACCTAAAGGTTAGTTTCTGACAATTGTTCGTTCCTTTTTTTGTTATATCAATTTCATTTCAGGTTCTGTGATATATTATTATAATCGGAGAAGCTAACAGGCATCATATTTTTTTCAGACCGCTCAAGATAACATCGATTTGCAGACAACGATTCTTTCAAGATTTGATTTAATTTTTATTGTGAAAGATATCAGAATGTATGCACAAGACAAGGTACAAAGTTATTGATTGACTTAAACAAATTATTTTCCCAAATCCTGTTCAACTTGAAAATACTTTCTCTACATAAACAAATATGCTCATATATATGATTTCTTATTTATAAAAATTTAAATTGATAGAGTGCTCTAAAATTTCTGTACTGAATGTAGAGAATAGAGATGGATTATTAGAAGAATGTTAAAACAGAGGCCTTTCTGAGAAAGTTAAATGAAATGCTGCAAATCTTAATCAGGTTTTATATGTTTGCAGAATATTGCCAGTCACATCATCAAAATTCATGCCTCAGCTGATGGAATCACAAGCGAGTCAAGGACTTCCAATTCCAAAGAAGACAACTGGCTGAAAAGGTTAAAATCAAGATCCTTTGTTTCTGTCATGATGGACTCTTAAGCAATCTTCATTGCATCTGAAGTTTTTTAATTTCCTGCACAGGTATATACACTATTGTCGAACTGAATGCCATCCCCGTCTTTCGGAATCTGCAGCTTCCAGATTGCAGCAGAGCTATGTAAAGATCAGACAGGTAAATGAGACACTGCTTATCTTTAAACGCCTTGCCCAAAAGATTCTTCTTTTTCTTGTTCCTTTTCCTTGTACTGCATTTGTTCCATTAGATTTCAGCAAAATTATTACTAATGACTCGTGACTGGTTTTGGGGTGTTTTTATGTACTTCGATAGTTATGCAAATGATGCAATCTTAATGTTGAATAAGTTTCTCTTTCTGTTCTTTTTCCTTGTAGGACATGAGAAAGCAAGCAAATGAAACTGGTGAGGCTGCTGTAATACCAATTACAGTGAGGCAGTTGGAAGCTATAGTGAGATTAAGTGAAGCACTTGCTAGAATGACTTTGTAAGTTGATGTCGCAATAATGCACTTTATATAGTCTGTTGATATGTTTTGTTCGGAATTAAAAGGAAATTTATTTTGCCTGATCAGATGTCTTCAAATCATAGGTGAATGTTTGTGGTGAGGATTGAAATGAGAGATCTTAGATTTCTGGATTAGTATTACAAACATAGGGAACACTGCCAAAAAATGAATATATTTTATAGCTGTGAACAAGAGAATGAAGTTGGAGCTGTGCTCGGATTTCCATAACTTTTTTTATCCTTGCACTGAAACTTACCTGTCCCAATTTAGCCGAAGATTCTTTTAGTGATACTATTCAAGAGTTCGGGATCAAAATAATATGATTCGTACCATGTTCATTGTTCCCAGCTTTTCTGGTCCACCATTGAAGGACATGCATGTTTACTCTTGATATCTGGATTAGAAATCAACCAATTGTTGCTGAATCTTCTCTGACACTTAGGTCTCATGTTGCGAATGATAACCACGTCGTAGAAGCCATCAGGCTTTTCAACAACTCAACAATGGATGCTGCACGTTCTGGGATAAATCAACATATAAACCTTACTCCTGAGCTGGCAAATGAGATAAAGGTAAGCAACATTTCACGTTCCCTAATCTGGTACATCTTCAACTACACCATGCTAACTCTTTTGAAATGTGCAGCAAGCCGAGACCCAGATAAAGAGACGGATGGGGATTGGAAGCCATATATCAGAGAGGCGGCTGATTGACGAGCTTTCTAGAATGGGCTTGAATGAATCTATAGTAAGGGTCAAAGCCGTTATTACATTTCAAAGTTTATTAAATGACACGTGATAATATCTAACATCTTCTTGAACTTGTTGTGTGTGTGTGTTTGTGTGTTCCAGGTTAGAAGAGCTATATTGATCATGCATCAGAGAGAAGAAGTAGAATATAAACGAGAACGGCGAGTTATTGTCCGTAAAGCTTGAGCAAGGTAGCACTTCCGCAGCCAGGTCAATCTACCATTATAGAGAGAGAATGCTTGTTGTAAGATCCAGAGAAAGAATGCCTTTTTTTTTAAAGCCTGTGATCAAATATCAACCATAACGCTTTTTTCATCATGAGATTTATGTTGTCATGATTCTTTAGCTTTGTATATTTAAAACTAATAGAGAATCGAGCTCAATGCATATTGAGTTAAGTTCAAATCCTATATTTGTCTCTGAATTAGTAGGGAGTATTGTTTCATACTTTGATCAGAAACTTAAATATTTGATGTTGGAAAATTCTCTCTATATTCATTATGTTCAACTTACCCAAAACCATTGTGTCCAGGATTAGTGATTGTATGTAAATCAGTATTTCTGGTAAAATTCAACTGGGTTTTAGGATTTTAGGATTTTCATTAAAATTCAACCTCTACAAGTATTTTAGGATTTTAGAATTTTCATTAAAATTGTCGATTTAACCACACTGAAGTCAACTGGGTAAAATTTCCCTTTCGGAAAAAAAATACTCTCTTCGTCCCGACATTCATGGTTCAATTCATTGGGTACAAGATTAAGAAGAGAGTGTTTTAAAGGATAAATGTGATAAAAATGGTGGAGCTCGTACCTTTTTGTGAGAAGGTAATTGTCAAAAAAGGAAATCGACCATTAATATCGGGACACCGAAAAAAATAAATAGGCCATCAATACCGGGTTCAGGAGTATAATTTTTGGACTACTGATAATTACTTTTTCGACGTGAATTCCTACAATCAACTGGTTTAGAATTTGCTCGATCAGTGATATTTTTTCTTTTTAATTTTTCTCCTTTTGAAATAAATTCAGCATTAATTTTGCACAATAAGATAATGAATTGGATTAGTTAGTGACGTTTCCTTTTCTGTTTTAATAAATGAGGAAACTTAAATTCATGAGAACTTAGAAACTGCTATTAGCTGAACTTCAAGATAACATAAATTAACCTAAATTTGCCACACTCAATAAATAAAAATAACAAAAAAAAAAAAAAATGACTAAATCAACACTTGAAAAAGAATTGGCCAAAATCCAAAAACCAAAAAAGCAAAACTTTGGCTTCTCACTTGGAATCTATACTAATATAAAAAGAGTTTTGTTTTACAAAATTTGTTTTGCCTATATTATTCCTATTATATATCTAATTTAAGAGTAATTATGTAATATAATATATTTTAATAATATAATAATTAAATTGGAAATTATATTAACCTTACCAATTGGCCGAATTTCATACGTGGTTATTGCCTAATAGAATAGATTAAACTAGCATATAACCCGTCGAAAATCGACGGGAAATTATAAAAATTAATAAAATTATTAAATAGTACTAATATATGATAGATTAAAATAAATATTATTTGTTAATTATTTAAGCGTTAAATAATTCGATTATGCATTCTACTAAACTCGCTTATAATTTATATCCTTTAAACACATCTCAAATTCAATTAAAAAGTAATTTTACCACGTGTTTACGTCTCTAACCCATATAGTTATGTTTGTTAAAAATTATAACTAATATATTCTCATTACTTTCGATAATTGTTAAAGCTCTATTCTTTTACAAAATCGATGTGGGTAAAAATATATTTCTCTCTCAAAGGAAAGCGACTCTTAAGCTAAAATTTTTAGCTTTTTATTAAGAAAAAGAGGCAAGAGAAGGAGCGGGTAATGAGAGAGAGAGAGAAGAGATAGACAGATATCGAATAATACTATAGATGTTAAGATTGTCTATAAGATGAAAGTGACCCTAAATACCCCACATTATGAATTCAACACAAGATTAAGATAAAAAAAAAAAAAAAGTTAAAGCACCGGTTCACAATCATCCCGTCTGCCCTGAAGGTTCCGACCTGGAACCGGCCTATTGACTACAATACTGATTTTAAATTATATAAATAATCATCTTCCAAATATATTCACAAAAAAATTAATGATGACATTTGTTTTCTTTTTACCTGAAATTAATATTTAATTATATACATAACTATATTCCAAAAATATTCACACAATATTTAATAAATAAAAATTTAATTATAAATTGTAGTATTATCTAAATAATCATCTTCCAAATATATTCATAGAAAAAAAATGATGACATTCATTTTCTTTTTTACCAGCTTCGAGAATAACTTTTTTAACTGAGAATAGAACTTCAAGAATTGTTTTACTGTGTACTTGGTAGTTTTTTCTTTTTACAAAACTTTATGTGGAATGTTTGTGATTCATAAAATTATTTAGTCAATGATATAAGATAAAAGTTGACCATAAATATCCTTAATGAGTTCAAAATTATATACTTTTAAAAAAAAAATTGTCTCGCAAGTACTGAATTGGCCCATCTACGCGCACGATTCTTGATTCTTGGTCGGAATTGACTCGTTGATAAATCGTTAGTAATTTTTCTGCCAATTTTTCTATATATTCTACGTTTTCCAACGGAGACGATTAATAAAACAATTTGAGATGATGTGTTGAGGATTATTCAAACTTGTTTGAAATTTATATACTCGTACTTGTTTAAAATCCGATTTAAAAATTAGTCATTTGTGTTCCTTTCTGAAAAAAAATTCGTATATTAGTCTACCGCAACAATTTTGCATCGGAACTGGCCCATTGACCACGACTGTGATTTATAAGTGCATAATTTATAAAATTTATTTAGAATTTATATAGATCCAGAAATTTAATAAAAATAATGATTGTACTATTCGTTAATCGGTAATTTTCTATTTCTAAATTTAATTCAATCAACCAATAAATTATCCAAACGATTTTGGAACCATTTAGTCTGTCAACTAATAAATTGGTTCCCTAATAAAAATAATTATCTATTCGGCCAATTAATAAATAGAACAAAATAAAATAACTTAAACTATAAAAATATAGCAGTTATTTATTCGACCGATTAATAAATAAATTGGCCAAATAAAACTCCTACAAAAAATAATTATCTATTTGGCCAATTAATAAATTAACCAAATTAAATTAAATTAAACTATAAAATATAGTTATTTATTCGGCCGATTAATAAATTGGCCAAATAAAACTGGTGGAGCAAAAGATAAGAAAATACACATTGATTCTATTCTAGGTATTTATAGGCCTTTCAATAGGTGAAGTTTCATTGAGAAACCAATGTGGGATACAAGATTTTAGTATAGATATTTAAAATCTATTATTTTACATTTAAAAATTAAAAAATTTGAGAATTTAGATAAATATGAATGGAGGAATAAAAAGAGTGCCACATATGATTTTTTCAAAGCAATAATCATTTTTCTTTTAGTAATATAATGATGATTTATAAGTGCATAATTTATAAAATTTATTTAGAATTTATATAGATCCAAAAATTTAATAAAAATAATGATTGTACTATTCATTATCGTCTTTAATCGTCTAGTAATATTCGTTAATTAAAATTATAAATTATGCAAAGTTGAAAAATCAACTACAAATAACGTAAAAATTATTTCATGGATGACGATTATAAATTTTAGAAATACATGGAAAAAAAAGCAAAAAATGAAAAATTTCTAGAGTGTTAGTTGGGAATTGGCTCGTCTACCGCCACGGTTCTAGGTCAAAATTGACCCGTTGGCTACGATTTTGATTTATAAATGCACAATTTATGACTATTCTAGATTTTAAAAAATACATGAAAAAAATGAATAAAATGAAATTTTTTAAAATTAATAAGAATAAAGAATGAAATGTGTCACGTGGGATCCTGAGTTGAGGTACCCGTCAGTTAGGAATTGGCCCGTCTACCTAATTAATTGACAAATTATAAATTACTTACTTTTTTATCAAATTAAATAAAAAAAATATTAGACTATTTTCAAATTTAATTCGATTAACCAATAAATTATCCAAACTATTTTGGAATCATTTATTCTGTCAACTAATAAATTGGTTCCCTAAATATGAATGGAGGAATATAAGGGGTGTCACGTAGGATTTTTTCAAAGTAAGAATCGTTTTCCTTTTAGTAATATAATGATTATCTATTCGACCAATTAATAAATTGACCAAATTAAATTAAATTAAACTATAAAAATATAGTAGTTATTTATTCGACCGATTAATAAATAAATTGGTTAAATAAAAATTCTACAAAAAATAATTATCTACTCGACCAATTAATAAATTGATCAAATTAAATTAAATTAAACTATAAAATATAGTTATTTATTCGGCCAATTAATAAATAAATTAGCCAAATAAAATTAGTGGAGTAAAAGATGAGAAAATACGCATTGATTCTAGGTATTTATAGGCTTTTCAATAGGTGAAGTTTCATTGAGAAATCGATGCGGGACACAATATTTTAGTATAGATATTTAAAATCTATTATTTTACATTTAAAAATTCAAAAATTTAAGAATTTAGATAAATATGAATGGAGGAATATAAGAAGTGACACGTAGGATTTTTTCAAAGTAAGAATCGTTTTCCTTTTAGTAATATAATATAATGATATGGTACAACTATTTCAAGGCATAATGGTAATATTTGATTTCTTTCTCATAACAATTTTCTCCTAGCCTCTTAGGTTTCTTCCACCGCACTTTATTTCTCTTCTTGTTGTTAAAAGATGACACATCTCGAGACCAGCCATATGTTGACTCTCGATCTTTTTCTTCTTTTATATTGGTTCCGCTCCCTTACTCATCGTGGACACCGTTAATGTTCTCACCAATGATATGGTAATGCCATTTTTTAATGATTTATCTAATGTTGTTAATTGGTTTTGTCTCTAAGGGTGCCTATTTTAATGCTGACTTTTGTGCTGTGATGCTCACAAGATAATCCCAATTAAAAATAAATAAATAAATAAATAAATAAAAGAGTAGTCTTTTCATGGTACGTTGATTTTGAATCTCAGGATGTTGATTATTCTTTTATATGGACTATTAGTTTAACCAACCTATACGTACTCACACCAATTTGCTCTGTGATATGCGATCTATTCCATTATGTGCATCATGAAAAAAAATACAAGGCATTTATCGCTAGATATTCTTTTTCGTGTTTTAGTTATTGGGCCAATACTAAGTTTAGGGTTCTAGGAATTTTAATTGGTTAACTTTGTAGAATTTAGGATGAATAACGTCACTAATTCACGTTTTTTTTATTCTGTTACCTATAGAAGCCATGCAGAATGCATCGTCTCAACTACTATAATGACGTAAGCAATGTGTTGATTGATATTTGTTGCTTAAATTTGGCTCCCAATTGTTGATACATTTTGATAGATCTAGGGTTTGCAAAAGTAACTGAAAACGATAATAATGCGATGACACAAGGATTTACGTGGTTCGATCAATGCGATCTACGTCCACGGGAGAGAATATCTAGCTTTTATTGCTTGAGAGTACAATGAGTATTTGAACGTATTTACACCTCTAATCTAACATCTATATATAGGCCTTGAATTGAGCCCTAATCCTACTAGGATTCCTCATGCATATCCGAATTTCCTTCATAATAGGATTCCTTCTTCTCCAAGGTAAGGTTTCGTTAGTTGGTCTTCAAGACGGTTAGTAATTTCGTCTGGGCCTATTTCGGTGGGCCGAGCTAACTATATAGGCTCAATTAGATTGGGCCTTAGGTCAGGCCCAAGAAGAGGCCGGTACTATCACATCCCCCCCCCCCCCCCCCAAAAAAAGAGGAAAGAAGACATGTAGATGTAGATGGCGAGGTCGAATTTCCGAGGTGATCAATCGCGCAGATCACCTTTCACGACCTGAATTAGCGAGCTTATCTCCCGAGCCCAAGTTGCAGGTAGGACGAGACTAGCAATCAGCTTCTTGGTCCTGGTCTTCCTGGTCCTGGTTCGGTTATGCAGGTGGCCCATATCCGAACTAGAGTGGAGGGAAAGTTGGTGTGCTCTGCTATTTAAAAATTTTAGAAACGGTTCACATTCCGAGAAAGGCGGGCCCACGCTCATACGTGTGTAATGCGTAACGGCGGGATCAAACATATATTGCGGGATTTGAAACACCTTTTTGCATATCACGCTTTTCCACATTCGCCATTATAGCAAGAGGGATTTTGTGCCCAGAAAGTCTTCTCTCTCCCCCTTCTCTGTTCACAAAGTTCTCAACTTTTCCGATCGTCGTGCCGCCGTTTTCGCTCCGTTGGGGCTTCCGTTCACAACCGCTCCAGAACATTCAACCGTAATTTTACAAGTAAGTATGGCTTCCCATCTTCGCGACTCTCAATCTAGTAGCGATAGCGACTATCCTCCGGCCGATTCTACCGACGGAAGGGTTAATTTTAGAATTTTTTCATTAGGATCCCCCACTCTGACTGTTGAGGCTTTAGTTGTGCCCCACTGCGTAGAGGGGAAGGTAGCTGAATATTCTTCAATCCTAGACGAGTGTAGGATAAAATTTCTTGCCCAGTCCTATAATTTCCCCCTAGACGTTGAACTTATAGAACCTCGTCCGGAGGATAGGGCGTGCTCGCCACCTATGGGGTTCGTCACGATTTACGAGGACAGCCTGCACTCCGGCCTTCGTCTACCCCTTCCTGCGCCTTTTGCTGAGCTTCAAAGAAAGCTCGGTTTAGCCTTGGGGCAGATAACACCGAACCCTTTTAGGCAGTTTGCCGACCTAGGCGTAGCGGCTATCCGTCACAATTACCCACTGTCTGCCGAGCTCATCCACGAGCTCTTTGCCTTCAAAGCATCTGCGGGCTGGTACTATGCCACTGCTCGCACTGAGTTTAAAGGGAGAACTCTTAACAAAGTAGAGAAATGGCATAGGAAATTCTTTTTTTGTCGACATGATAGTGTAGTCGACTTGATGTGGAGGTTGGGTAAGCCTCGCGTTTGGGTGACAGACGAGGTGGATGTGGGCTTGGAGGGTATTGGGAGGGCAATAGCGAGTTGTGGCCCGTTCGAGGAGAGCTACAATGAAGACTCGCTAGCTGAAGCGGGGTTAAGCCCGTTTGAGCCCCAAAGTATGGTGGATCCCGCAACGGGTGAGGCCCCGCTAGTGCTGTTAGGATTGTTTTGTTTGTTGATCCGTCGCATAACCCCTTTACTTGCCTTGCATTTGCAGTGAAGTTCGGGAAGATACATGGAGCCGATGCCAAGGCCGCGGCTCGCGGGGGCAAGAGGCCGAGGTCGTCGGGACGATCTGCGTCGTCTGACCAGGATCAGCTCGGAGGATCCCCCAACTTGGGTCGGCGAACCGAGGTGATAGGGCCTGCTGCGACGAATGTTCTCTCTCCTTCTAGCAGTCCCCCTCTTAAAAAATCTAAGGGCGGCGTGGAGATTGTGGACATCTCGGGTGGGGAGGCGAGCCCGGTTGCTCCTCCAGCCCGACTAGGGGATTTGCCTTTTCCCGAGGTGAAGATTTATTATTTTCGTTAGCTTTCTGTAATTCTTGCTTGTGTAGCTAACTTCATTCCTTCCGCAGGGCATTGATATGGTCATGGGATGGCTAAAGAGTGGCGTCGGGGAGATGTCAGCGAGGCACGAGGACGAGAAAAGCCAGTACTCTGAGAAGTTGATGTCGACCACGGCCAAGCTGAAGAAGGCTGAGGGAGAGTTGGCCAAGTCCCGGGAGGAGGTGAAGACCATCAAGTCCGCGCTGGCCGCTCAGCTCGCGAAGGCCGAGACGGAGGCCGAGGAAGCTCGAAAAAGGTTTGAGGCCGAGCTGAGTGCAGCCAAGGACAGGGAGGCCAAGCTGGCGGCTTGTCAAGGCGAGATCCTGCGGGCCTATACAAAGAGGCTTCTATTGTCGGAGAGTTTCTCCGGCCTAGCCAATGATTTGGCTGGGCTTATCAATGGAAACTACGCCCTGAGTGCTTTGGAGGAGGCCGCCAGGGACTTTCCCGACCTGGACGTTTCCAAATATGGTTTCGAGCGCTTAGAGGATGAGACTCTCCCTCGCTAGTATGCCAAAGTGATCCGACGTCACCTCGGCCAGCTACCTATTTTGGACGACCTCGCCAGCTCGTCCGTGCTCCTATCCGCCGAGCAGATTTCTGTTTGCTCGACAGATAGGGACCCCACCCTCGACGCAGTCTTCGATTCTCTATCTGACGAGGAGGAAGAAGAAGACAAGGGGGAGGAAGAGGAGCGCGAGGCCGTGGCTGATGAAGACCCGAACTCTAACAAGAGTTCGGAGGATCCCAAGGATGCTGGCGCTGATGGTTCTTCTAAGGATCTCCCTTCCGGGCAGCCACCTCTTCAAAACAAGGAGGTCGCCGATCCTTAGTTTTTTTTTTTTTGTATATACGTAACTTTGTACTCAGACCTCTTGAATAAACGAATTTTGCATTTCCTTGTGTGTGTAGACTTTGGATTCTCCTGATATACTTTCTTTACGCAAGCAAATGAGTCTCTTGTCTCAAGATCTGTCTGAACAACGAGCCCTAGCTCAGCTATGGATGGAGAGGTGTCGCCGAGCTGAGGCACTTTTTGATAAAAAGTGTGCTCTGTTGAAGTTAAAAGAATCCGAGCTCGAGGAATGGCAGGGGAAGTTTGAGTCGCTCTGCGTGGAGGCTGAGGTCAAGCAGCTCGCTAGTCAAGAGAATGCCGATTTGCTTCAAGCCAAGCTTCTTCAGGCAGAGGAAGAGTTGGAAGTTGCCCGAGGTCGAGCTGGGCGTGTTCTGAAGGACCATGAGAAGATTGTCGAGGAGCATGCTGAATATGAAGATATCATCCGTCGCAATGGCGGTATCACCATATTCGAGGCGGAGTTAAAGACGAAGGAACTCTTGGAGCAGTATCTCGATTTAAAAGCAGCATGCGGCCCCGAGTCTTGGGAGCTTCAAGGGGCTCGTGAGATGCTCAAAGAAAGCGCGAACATGTATAAATGCGTGCTGTCTCGTCGTCCTAAACTTCGTGCGTTTCTGTCCAATAGTGCGGACGAGTCTGCTCCATCGTCTTCTCGGACTATGCCTGCTCGCGAGGTGAAAGCTGCTTCTCGGGGACTTCAGGCCGGACCAAGCCGAGGTGGCCGGGCTGCGGGGTGGAGTTCGGCTATGTCGCGAGGTCGGAGTTTTTCTTCTGGAAGAAATCGAGGTCGGGGACGAGGTCGAATTTCCATTGACGACCTTCAGGGATCTACTTCATTCGAAGAGCAATGGCTCAACTTTAGTAGGCCAAATCCCCCTCTGTAGATTAGCTCGGTTCTTCCTGTAATTTATGTACATACAAGTTATAATTAGTCAAAAATAAAGCAATATATATTGTGTTTTTTTTTGAACTTCCTGTTCTTCGTGAAAAATGCTTCCTTGATTTAGTCGTGCTTTGCCTTGTGGAGGGAGTCGAACTCGGACCTCTCTGTGTGACAAGGGAACCATGGTTCAGACCTCGTAGTATGATTCTCCCGGGGGAACTTGGTTCTGACCCCAGTTGAGAGATTTTTTTTTTTTTTTGATGAGGGAGTTTGACTCGGACCTCGTGAGATCTTCCTTTTTGGAGGGAGACGAGCTCGGACCTCGAAAAGGGTTTCCTTTGCGCATTTCTTAGGATATAATTACCCCATGTCGGGTTATCACTGACCTCGGAAGGGAACTTTAGTTCGTCCTTATGAGGGGACTTCGTTTTTTTTTTGGATACTTCGTATAAGCAAACTAAAAGACACGAAAATATGCAAAACGAAAAGAAACTTTATTTAAAGAAAGATACAGATAAAGGTTTTGACGAGCTCATTAAAAACAAAACATTAAGACTCGAAAAGAAAGAAAAAAAAGACAATAAAAAAAAACTTAAGACTCTATATGCAAGACTTGCTACTTATACGAAGAATCTCTTTAGGTGGGCGATGTGCCACGTTCTGGATATCAGCTCGCCCGAAAGGTAGGCAATTTTGTAAGCTCCCTTGCTGAGAACTTCGTGTACTCTATAGGGCCCTTCCCACGTGGCTTCAAGTTTGCCGAGCTTCTCCGAATGGCTTACTTCATTGTTTCTAAGCACAAGATCACCGACCTGGAACTGCTGGGGTTTGACCCTTTGGTTGTAATATCGGGTCATCTGTTGCTTATACCGAGCTTCTTTTATGCTGGCTAGTTCCCGCTTTTCCTCGAGTAAGTCCAGGTCGGTTCGGCGTTGCTCTTCATTAGCTACAGCTGAGAAATTGATGGTGCGCGGGCTCGGTGCCCCGATCTCTACGGGTATGACTGCTTCTGACCCGTATACTAAACGGTACGGGGTTTCTCCCGTTGAAGTTCTGGGTGTAGTCCTGTATGACCACAGGACGTTTTGGAGGTTGTGGATCCATTCCGTTTTGTCCTTCTCTAGGCGGGTTTTGAGTCCGTTCACAATTGTCCTGTTGGTGACCTCGGCCTGGCCATTAGTTTGAGGTCGGTGGACCGAGGTGAAATTTTGCTGGATATTAAGTCCTTCACAAAATTCTCGGAATTCTCTGCTCGTAAATTGCGTCCCGTTGTCCGAGATGAGGACTCTTGGAACTCCAAACCGGCACACGATGTTCTTCCAAACGAAGTCGACGGCTTTCTCACTTGTGACTTTTGTGGAAGGTTCGGCTTCGACCCACTTGGTAAAGTAGTCGACTGCGACTATTAGAAACCGTTTTTGTTTTGGGGTCGGGTAGAAGGGTCCCACGATGTCAATGCCCCACTCCACAAATGGCCACGGGCTCTGTATAGTAGAGAGGTCGGTCTGGGGTACCCTAGTCACCTTAGCATGCAGCTGGCTTTTCAGGCATTTTTTCACGAATTCTTCCGCATCTTTTGCCATTGTTGGCCAATAGTACCCCCACCGCATGATTTTCTGTGCAAGCATCCGAGCTCCAATGTGACTTCCGCACGATCCAGTGTGCACTTCATTTAGTGCGTAGTCCGCTTCCCTTGGTCCCACACACTTTAGGAGAGGCTGTAAATATGACTTTCGATAAAGGACTCCTCCTTCGAGGACATACTGCGTGGATCTAGCTAGGATTTTTCTGGCTTCCGCCTTGTCCTCGGGAATTTCCCCGCTCTCCAAGTATCTTTTTAGAGGGGTCATCCAATTCGGGTCGTCCTCTTCGACTGCATTGACTTCCGCCTCTTCTATACTTCGATTCCGGACTTCTTCTACTAGAGTTGAGCTAGTTGTGGAGTTCGCCAGCTTACTTAGCTTGTCAGCTCGGGTATTTTGGCTTTGGGGAATGCGAACTATTCTGAAGAACTGGAAGGATTGTTCTAGGAGCTTGACCTTCTCCAGGTATTTCTTCAGCTTCTCACTCCTCGCTTCATACTTTCCCAGCACGTGGTTGACCACTACTTGTGAATCACAGTAGGTTTGGATAGCTCGTACCTGAAGGGTTTGGGCGAGACGTAGTCCAGCAATAAGAGCTTCATATTCCACTTCATTGTTCGTAGTGGGAAACTCGAATCGCAGCGAGTATGTCAGCTCATTTTTCTCCGGGCTGATTAGGAGTATGCCAGCTCCACTTTCTTTCTTCCCCGAGGCTCCATCCACGTACATCTCCCAGCAGTTTGGGGGTGTATTCTCTGGGATTTCTTGGAGTTCGGTTTTGGCTCCAGACTTTTTTGGCTCGTCGATGACATTGTATTGAGCTTCTGCGAGGAAGTCTGTCAAAGCTTGCCCTTTTATAGCTCGGCGGGGACCGAATGATATGGAGTGCTCTCCGAGCTCGATTGCCCATTTCGCGATCCTTCCTGAAGCTTCCGGCTTAGTGAGGACTTGCTGAAGCGGTAGGTCGGTCAAAACTTGTATCGGGTGAGCTTGGAAATAAGATTTTAGGCGCCGAGCTGCATTTACTAGGGCTAGAGCGACCTTCTCGAGAGGTTGATACCTTGTCTCTGGGTCATTTAGGACTCTGCTGACGAAGTACACAGGTAGTTGTCGATCTCCTTCATCTCGGACCAACACCGCGCTTATTGCTTCCTCCGATGCTGCGAGGTATAGGGAGAGGGATTCTTCCTTTTTGGGGACTGACAAAGTCGGTAAGTCACTTAGGTGGCGCTTGAGCTCCTCAAAGGCTAGCTCGTGCTCTGGTCCCCATCCAAATTCCGGTGCCTTCTTGAGAATTTTGAAGAACGGAAGTTGTTTCTCAGCAGCTTTTGAGAGGAAACGGCTTAGTGCGGTTATGCAGCCTGTCAACCTATGCACGTCGCGAATAGTTCGGTGTACTTTCATTTCCTGCACGGCTCTGATTTTCAACGGGTTGGCTTTGAGACCTTCCGGAGAGATTTAGCACCCTAGGAATTTCCCAGATCGCACGTTGAAAGTGCACTTCTTGGGGTTCAGCTTGAGGTTCGCCTGCCTTAGCACGCTGAGCGTCGCTCGTAGGTCGTCCACTGCTGAAGCCTTTTCCTTGCTTTTGACGACAATATCGTCTACATATACTTCGACAATCTTGCCAATGTGATCTCGGAAGAGGAAGTCGACCATTCGTTGGTAAGTCGCTCCGACATTCTTTAACCCAAAGGGCATGTATTTGAATGCGAAGACACCGAAGCTCGTGGCAAAAGCTGTCATGATCGCATCCCCCTCATCCATTAGATTTTGATAGTACCCCCTGTAGAGGTCAAGAAAGTTGAATACCTCGTATCCCACTAAGGATTCAATCTTCTCGTCGATGTTGGGGAGAGGGTAGCAGTCCTTTGGGCAAGCTTTATTGAGGTCGGTATAATCCACACACACCCTCCATTCCCCTCCTCCTGCTTTCTTGACTACCACCGAGTTAGATAGCCAAATTGGGTATTTGACCTCGAATAGGAGCCCCGCCTTCAACCATTGTTGCACCTCATCGTAGATCACCTGATTTCGTTCGACAGCGAATGTTCTCCTCTTCTGCTTAACCGGGGTGGAGCTCGGGTCGATGTTGAGTTTGTGCGTAATGATATCCGATGATACCCCCGTCATGTCTGTTGGCGACCAAGCAAAGACGTCTTGATATTCCCTAAGGAGCTGGATTACCTGCAGGCGGGTCTGAGGTCCCCCTGCAAAGCCGACCTTGACAACTTTTGCAGGGGCTTCTTCGGATAAGGGAACCTGTTCCGCCGAGGTGTCTGAGGTCGACGCCGTCTCTTCCGACTCCTTGGGATACTTTGATTGCTATGCTTGCGGTTGACCTCGAAGAGCAACTTGCATGCACTCCTTGGCCTTTTTCTGGTCGCCTCGGACAGTTAGGATTCCGCCCGAGGTTGGGATCTTCAGTAACAAGTGATATGGCGAGATGATGGCTCTGACTGCATTTAGCTAATCCCGACCTAATATGATGTTGTAGGGGGAGTTCGCTTTGACCACGTAGAAGTGGATTAGTTTGTTGACACTGGTTGGCGGGCTGCCAATGGCGACGTCAAGCGCGATTATCCCTTCAGGTCGCGTCTCATGCTGTGTAAAGCTCTTGAGGGGTAGGGGTGCGGAGTTAACCCGAGCTGAGTCGAGTACCATTCTATCCAAGCAATGTTGGAAGATGATACTGACGCTGGCCCCACCATCAATAAATACGCGATGGACCATCTTATTGGCTACTCCGACCTGTATCACCAGCGCGTCATTATGGGGCATAGCTGTAGGTACAGGATCATCCTCGGAGAATGTGACGGTTTCACTTTTCTTGAACCTCTTTTTTGTCTGCTCCTCTTCCGACGGAATTGGTGGTCTGCGGGCTTCTGTCCTCAGCTTGGCCTTCGTCATGCCTGGGGTCAGCCCGAAGATGGTCGACACCACCCCGTCGTATTGTGGCACGTCGCACTGAGGGTCGTCATCCCCCTCGTCATGATCGATCTTAGCTCGCTTATTATTTGGAGCACAGCGAACCTATCCGCCTTTTCGCTTCCCCCTTTTGTTCTTCCTTCCCCCGGCCTCGTATTTCTTTAGGGCTCCTTCCTGGGCCAACCTTTCTATCTGTTCCGCGAGGCCGCGGCAGTCTTCCGTGTGATGTCCATGGTCGTCATGGAAGGAGCAGTGCTTATTTTTATCTCGGGGTTTGGACCCTGACATAGGACGTGGTTTGGTGAACCAGTCCTCATGAAGCGCGAAGATCTCCGCATTTGTTTTCACAAAAGGAGGTTGTTGAGGTTGCTCTGGTCCCATCCGAGGTCCGAGCCGGGACTGGATAGGTCCTGGTCCGAGCCGGGATTGGATGGGTCCTCGCTGAAGACGTTCGTGAGCACTTCTCCGATCACGATCATTGCGATCTCGCTCCACTTCAGCCCTCTTCTTCTCGGTTTCTTCTCGCTTCAACCGGTCGGCATCTTGCCATCCGCGAACTGGTATACAATCCTCCACATCTCCTGAGCCGTCTTGGGCTTCTGTTTAGCAAGCTCCTGGTTCAGGGATCCAGGAGCGACCCCATTTCGAAAAGCCGAGATGAGGAAGACGTCATCGATTTTATCGACCTTCAAGCTTTCTTGCATAAATCGGGAGGCGTACTCCCTTATAGTCTCTTTATCTTTTTGCTTCACGGACAGGAGATAGGCTGTGTCTCGGCGAGCCTGGACCTTTATAAGGAATCTTTATTTAAAGATTCTTTCGAGGTAGATCCAGGACCCTACACTGCCAGTCGGCAGGCAGTCAAACCAAGCTCGGGCGTAGTCGACCAGCATCTCGGGGAATAGCTTGCACATGTGTTCTTCTTTGAGGCCCTGGTTGTGCATGTTGTACTTGAAACGCGTCAGAAAATTGAGGGGATCCTCCAACCCATTGTAGGGGGTATGTTGGGCAACTTATATGCCGCAGGAAGCTTGATGTCGAGCAGTTCGTCGGTGAACGGGCTGACAAGTCGGGTTGGTCCCCTGTCTCGTCAATGTTCTCGAGGGCTGTGGCTCCTGGAATAGCTCGGAGTTCGGTACCTGCTGGGGCTCCGATGTCGCCTTGAGAGGTGGTGTCGCTTGGGGCTCCGACATGGACTAGAACTCCAGCGGCGGAGTGGGCTTCGTCGTGTGTCGCGCTTTCCCCTCAGCTCGGGCTCCTGCGTCTTGGAGTGGTGAGGAGTTTTAGGTATAGATTTCCGCACGGAACTCTTCCCAGCTTCGGGTATTGAGGGCATCCGAGCTGTCATGAGGAAGCGTTTGAAGCTCTCCTTATTCGCTCTGGCGAATTCAGTTGCAGCATAGGCGGTAGCGAGATCGAAGTCGTTGAGGAAATCATCTCCCTTCTTCGCTTCAGGTCCCTTTTGTTTGGATTCGCCGCTCACTTCGACAAACCCTTCTGGAGTCTCGTTCGTGCTGAAGGATCGTCCGTTATGTACCCTCCGACGCGGGTTTTGTGGTGGATCCCTCCGAGGGATGTCCTCTAGTTCGGGCATCCCCTTGTATGGATCCTCTTCTGAGTGGTGATTATCACGTCCCTCTTTCGGGGTCGAATCGCATTTATGGCGATTACCCTTATCCGAGGGGTGACTTTCTGCTTCGTTGGGATTCCCACGTTGGCTTTGGGACTCCCGCACGCTTTGTGATCGTGTTACCATCATTACTCAACTACGAAAGAACCGTCGATAAAGTTCCCACAGACGGTGCCAATGATAGATCTAGGGTTTGCAAAAGTAACTGAAAACAATAATAATGCGATGACACAAGGATTTACGTGGTTCGATCAATGCGATCTACGTCCACGGGAGAGAATATCTAGCTTTTATTGCTTGAGAGTACAATGAGTATTTGAACGTATTTACACCTCTAATCTAACATCTATATATAGGCCTTGAATTGAGCCCTAATCCTACTAGGATTCCTCATGCATATCCGAATTTCCTTCATAATAGGATTCCTTCTTCTCCAAGGTAAGGTTTCGTTAGTTGGTCTTCAAGACGGTTAGTAATTTCGTCTGGGCCTAGTTCGGTGGGCCGAGCTAACTATATAGGCTGAATTAGATTGGGCCTTAGGTCAGGCCCAAGAAGACGCCGGTACTATCAATTATTGTCCTATTTTGATCAAATTACAGGTCGGAAAGTTTAAAATAAATTAATGGGGTTTGCCGATTTCTTGGACTCAATTCTCTTATGTGGTGCAATCGCAAACAAGAATTCAAGATTTTTCAAATTATATTTCGAATATTGATAAAATTCCTGAGTTATCAAATTCTGCTTAGAATTACCAAGAGAAGAGAAATCTTTGGCACGTGATAAAGAGCTTTCACTACTGAGTAAGTTCCTTTTTGTGATAAAGATTTTAAATTTTCTCAATTTATTCTCTCCCCGTTAAATTTTTTGGAAGGATCTTGGCTTCTAAATTTACGATGTTCTGGTGCTACTTCTTTCTTTACACTTCTACATTATAGCTGCATTGTATAAGTTGTGTCATTTGTTAGAATGATGAAAGTTTGCTGTAAGCAAGATGATCACCATCAACACGCTTTTGCTGCATTACTGCTGAGAAGAAGAAAAAAATCTCAAATTTGTTTAAGTAAGAAATCAATTTCTTGATTCAATACGATATATTTTTCAGTATTGTTAATGGCTTCATAATCTCTACTACATGATGAGTTTGATAATATATCTATATCTATATCTATACTTGTATAAAGAGAGCCTTGTTTTACAAAATTTGAATCGCCAAAAATATCCTTATTATATATCAAAATTAAGGGTAATATTGTAATACAATAAAAAGATATTATTAATTACAAGAAATACAAACTTAATTACCTTGTTGATTATAAATATATACACATATACGTTTACAGCCACCTTAATTTTTTATTTACCTTAATTATGCTTTGAAAGAAGAAATTTATGCCCTAACCTACATTGGCCTAAGAGAAAAAACTACTCCAAGTTCGATGTTTGTGAAGATTTTGTGGGTATAATCGATTTGAATAAATGTGGACTCGGTGGAAAGTTTGAGAATTCTGCTAGCGGCATAAGTGTCTCTGATAAGACCAGAGCAGATTGATTGACATAAAATCTGATTGAAAAATCTCAGATTTCGGCATAGAGAGAAAAGAGATTCCATTTTCGAGCAAGTTATTGTTGTACTTGAAGTGGATTTCTGGGAAAGGGATGATCTAATTGCTAAAATTGCAGGTAGCTTTGTCGAATTCATATTAGGCCAACGAACGAAAAAGAAATTATCGACCGGCAAAGGCGGGCAGATTCCGGCAGCCCAAGCAACAAAGCTGCAGCAGAGATGACGTCGGTGGCTGTAAGAGAAAGAGAGATTGCTAGACAGAAATTCTTGCTATTCTGCTGTTTTTGCCGCCTTCAATCTTCCATGAGATTCTTAATTTAGCATCCACGTAATCCCTTTTGTTATTTCTCTTAGTCTTAAATTTGAATGGTTTTGCATATGATGTTTTTGTTTATTGTTGTGATCACATATCTGTTAGTATACATGTTAGTTTGTTCTAATCCATACACAATTTGGTCTCATCTCTGGTCAAACTTCTTACGAGCACGTTGTTCATTGCAGAATTTAGTTATTCACTATGAGAAACGGTGCATTACTCAAGTCTAGCTCATCTTCAGGTAATTTTTAAGTCATTAGAATAATATTTTTATTTTTATGTCTGCTACAAGCTCATTTGAATATTTATGTATCTGTAATATTATAGCCTAATTATACGGCTAACACTAAAGAGGTCTACCGACAAAGAAGACTTCTAGAGATGAAAAGGAAACGCTCTCAATTAAAACAAAGAAAATCATGTGATTTGAATATTAAGTAAATATAATGTTTCAACATAATTTTCCTTGATGTCCTCGATCAACATTTCGTTTTTATCTTTGAACACTACGACTCTAAGATCTTGAATCTTTTGTTCTTTTTAAATCTGCAAATCAATATGATAAGAAATTTAGAATAATGGTAAAAATGCATTATAAAAGATGTTTGATTCTCTAAATGCAAGACTTACTGTGTTCTTTCATTGATAAGCTCGTATTCATTGTCATCCATGATTAGTCACTTTAGAAGATAACATCTTCTTTGAAAGAGTATATATGATGTTAGAATTTCAAGACAAAAGAAAGTAGATTTCAATGTTTCTTCCGGTTAGCCAAATTTAGTTTTATTGAATACCTTTATATCTTAGATTTCAAGATTTCATAACCATTTTATAACAAACATACTTGATTGAACCTTGGGTTGTCCCGGAATTGACAAAAACTCCCTCCAAAGCTAGAGAAGTTGAGCACCTACATGAACACGAATACAAACACAAACATGAACTCAATTTCCATGACTATAAAGTATTATGTATACCTAACAATAGACCGTCTCTGCTGAAACATATCAAATTAACCTACTACTTTCATAGCATGAGTGAGCTCACTAAATTTAGTCCCTTGTAAAGTTGTCCTAAATGATCACAACAGATTCTTCTTCAGCTTCCTACAACAACATTCGAATTTCCATAGGAATCTCACTAGCTAATCTTTCAACACGCAATATCATCGAACAAATCTTCACAAAAAGTAACACAACTAATAGATCAAGATTCTTACCAATCTAATAATGAGAGAAAAAATGATAGAAATGAATAAGGTGAAATCAAAGGTATGGATGGATGATTTGAAACTTTTGTTTAAATTGGTGAAACGGGAAGAGTAGGAAAGAGAAACACGATATCAGCCCACACAATAAGTGTTTTCTAATGAATCCAATTAATATAGACAAGGTAAAATTATTATAATAATAAATTAAGTTGCACGACACATGATCCAAACCGAAAGTGGCAACGTTATTTTTAAGTTATTTTTTAAAACCATATTTTCTTAGACTTAATAATGTTATTTTTGCTTGTAGGTAAAGTACTACATGAACTTGAAAAAGTGTCTAATTGTATTCAATGTGGTGCGGGGAGATTTCATTACGAACCTCCTACCTTTTGTTGTGATAGTGGAAAAATTAGACTTCCATTTTCTGAAGAACGTGATGAGCTATATGAATTGTTTACATCTGAATCACAAGAGGCTATGGATTTCCGAAGAAATGTCCGTTCATACAATTCCATATTCTCATTTACTTCATCTGGTGTAAAGTTGGATAAGGAGCTGGCATGTGCAAGACGAGGAGTGTATTCTTTTCGAGCACAAATAATGGTTTACCATGATCTTCCACGATTGATCCCACAAAATACAACTCCCAATTTTTTTCAGTTATATTTTTATGAGATTGAGAACGAGGTTGAGAACAGAATCAACATTTTTCCAAATCAAAATATATCACAAGTGGTCGTGAAGAAGCTCATCAAAATAATAGACGTTAATCCTTATGCAAAAGTTTTTCGAAGATTGACTATCCTTCAATGGATAATGTTCAACTTCGTATCTCAAAGGATGTGAACTTGGATCAACGAGTGTATAATTCTCCACAAGCAGATCAAGTTGCAGCTACATGGGTTGAGGGGAATAATGACAACATACCATTTGAGCGAGATATCATAGTCTGTTCTCATTCTGGTGAGAGACATAGGTTAATGCATTATTATGGATGTTATGACCCATTGCACTATCCAATTCTATTCCCAAAAGGTGAAACAGGTTGGCATCAAAACATTAAAAAAAATATTCGTAGAGAGTCTTCGTTCATAACATGAATCCCAGTGATACTTCTACGATACCAAGAATTAGTACTACAAGCAATATATCTCCAGATAAGATCAAGGTATGTATGTATTTACATACAATTTTTTTTTATTAAAAAGTAATCATAATTATATATATATATATATGTGTGTGTGTGTGTGTGTCTCTCTGTGTGTGTGTGTGTGTGTGTGTGTTTTATATGTGTTTCTTATGAATCTTAGTTCTAACTACACACATACAACACACACACACACACACACACACATACATCCCAAAAAACACATTCACAAATTTTACTTGATCATACTTTTAAAGAGCATAATTCTTAATCATAGATATTTTGCACCTAGCAAATAAACGTAGACAACAAAACATCTTTCATAAGGACTTCCTCAAAAAATGACTTCTTAAAAACCATTAGAACTAAGAAAATAGTTCAGGCTCTCACAAATATGAAGAAAAAACTTAATTATCATATAAGGTTATAAATACATACCTCATATCTAACCATCTTTTAATATCAACAACATCGCATCGTACAATGGCTGATTCCAAGCTTGAGGAATAAGGTCTATCACTATTTGAACTAATGGCAGAGTCTGAAAAGATTCCTTATTTTAACTATATAACATTAAGCAAGTAAATAATTAAGTATTAAGATAATAGTTGGATGTATTTTATGGAGCAACATGTCATGACAATAACATCTTTTTCTCCATAGTTTAAACTCAAATACAGCAAACTGTATGAATTATTTATTGGCTTGTAAAATAATAATTTATATTGTTTTAGATCAAATTTTATTGTAACATTATGAAGCAAGATTATATATTGTAGCAGCTTCAGTCATCAGAGCTCAGGTTTAAATCATATCTCATTATATACATTACAAAATCCATAAGTTTTTGATGTAAACTTTAAACATAAATGGCTAAAACAAAGATTAAATAACCTCTTCATATTATAGAGTTTTTATAAACGAATCATCTCTACTTTATACGTATTCTAACTCTTACATTGTCAAGATTCAATTTATGAGCTTCTATAGAATGAATATATTACATGTTTCTACATTGTAACTCTTAATCTTTTGTTTTGTACTGTTTATATTTTATTGGTGTGCGAAAACAGAGTGAGAAGAATGTCTCATGCAGAGAATATATTTGCTATAAGCTACAAATTAGAAATCCAAGACAATCCATACTTTTATTTGAAGGAAGGTTGTTACAACAACTTGCAGTTGATATGTATATAAAATTGGAGACGACAAGGCTAGACTTTATACATCAGAATCAATCGATAATGAGATCTGAATTGTATCAAGGAATTGTAGAGAATGTATTCAGAGAAGAATTGAAAGGAAATGAAGTAGTCAAAAGAATTGTTCTTCCGTCAACATTTATTGGGGGTCCAAGAGATATGAGGCGACGATATCTTGTTACATTGGCATTAGTTGAGAGATTTGGGAAACCGGATCTATTCATTACGATGACTTGCAATCCAGAGTGGAAGGAAATACAAGAAAAGTTATATGCTGGACAAATAGCTCAAGATCAACCGGATTTAACTTCAAGGGTATTCCGAGCAAAGTTGCAAGATTTGAAAAATCAACTCTTTAAGGATGAAATCTTTGGACACGTAGCTGCACATGTCCATGTCATTGAGTTTTGAAAAAAAAAGGGTCTGCGGCATGTCCTTATGCTGATAATCTTTACGCCCGAGTATAAGATACATAGTGCTGACAAAATTGATAAGTTTGTTAGTGCAGAACTTCCTGACGAAGAAAACAATTTTGAGTTGTTTGAATTAGTAAAAAAGCATATGATGCATGGTCCAAAACAATATTGTGAAAGCACTCTAGAAGGTAAAGATGGATATCCAATTTACAAAAGAAGAATAATGGATCAGTTATACGTGTTCGTTATACGTGTTAGATATGGAGATCTTGACAATCACGTGGGTTGTACCATGCAGTGCGTATTTATTGTCCGGATACAATTGTCATATCAATGTCGAGGTAAGTTCTAGTATCAAAGTTGTGAAATATTTGTACAAATATATATATAAGGGACACGACACAGTGCCGATTCAAGTTGGAGAATTATTTTTGCTACAAATTAGTAATATTTCAAATTTATAAGCAATGATATGGATTGAAGAGGAAAATAATTGGTCTCACGTCGTATGCTAGTAAATATAAAAAGTTCTCAAAAAACTTTCGCTTCTCCTTTGCCTTGGTCGATAATTCACAATTTCCCAAAAATTTATAAAAATATTTCAAGATTATCCGTACAATGGATGATACTATACATGTACAAAATAGTAAAAATCCTAAGTAACATCCAATATTCCAGTTTAATAATAATGAGGAATAGTGGGAGTGTGAAAACTACAACAAAGTTTAGCAGAAAAATGAGCATATTTTCATTTCATTTTTCAGCCTGCTTTAGATGTTCTTGCTACTGGTGGTAACACAACCTTACCAAGATCCCCTGGATATGGTGTCCACAACCCTAATCCCCCTTTGCTCTCTATCAACTCCGGGTGTTTTCTCAACTCCTCCATGCTCTTTGCCCACTCGATTTTAGACGAGTGCTCGCGAATGTGCGGGTGCAACACGAATATCGAGTTGTATTCACAGTTAGGAAACATAAAGAATTTGAACATACCGCCTAACCTATAGACTACGTATCCGAAGCTCAGCTGATCTCTCGGTGTGAATTGGTGGACCTCGTTGAACCACAAGCAACTGGCCAGATTACTCAGCGCAGTGTGTTCGCGTATGATGATCGCTCCTTCAGGCACATCTGCATTCAACGAACGCATTCACTCGTTAGGGAGTGTTTACTTTGGATGAAACCTTAGATTGAAAGAAAAATCAGTATAGAACAATAATTTGAGCTTGTTTGATCATGTAATCCTTCGAACATTCGATCATATGAAAACTGTCAATCTAATCTATCACCTAAAGTAAACGTCTTAGCAAAAAAGAGGCCATTCCTTGGAAAGAGAAACACAGATGAGAGAGAAACATGCATTATGAGAAGACGTTGATCTTACCACTCCAGGTGTCTTTCTGTGGATTCCAAGGCTGCATTCCTTCGTAGCGATATATTTTCATTTGTAGATCGATGAGAGGGCGAGCATATCGCTTTCTTCGTTTATTTGAATCAGCTTCTTCATATACATTGCGGTGATGTTTATGCTGAGCAATCGCAAATGTGTTCTTCCCACGCCATAAATATCTGCAAGTTAAGAATCAAATCAGTGATGATATAAGTTTACATAAATATGCGTGTTGCTCAAGATATCATGACAGAATACCATCATACCTCTCTAGTAGAAGCAACGGGTCGACTATGAGCTCCATTTTACCATCAATCCAGATGCTGTACTGCGCCTGAGGGAACAGCCTATGTGTTAATATCTTTGGAACCTTCCCGTTTCTTCTAGGTTCATCGTAGGGCTGGTTCTTTAGCAGAATCAGGCGCCAAATGCCCACCCATTGTCCTCCAATGTCATCGTATCTGACGCTAGCATTATTTCTTATAAACTCAAGGGACACTTCATCGACCACCATTAGAAAACAAAACAAATTCTGTGAGCGTTTACTAATATTGGATGGCTGGTGAGGCGTATCATAAGCATCAAAAATGCCGGTCGCAACAACAAATTTACATTTCTTCACATATTCAACGTCGTTTGTACCCATGTCTTCACCTCCACCTTTCATAAATCCACAGTGGACCTGATGGCACCATAAAACAAGATATTGTCCAAATTCTGATATCAGTAAACTTTTTTCGGAAAAGGCAATTACAACGTCTTACAATGCATCTTTTTTACATCAAACCTACATACAAAAAATTATCGAAACAGTTCTTACCTCCATGGTCGGCTTTATCTTGAAGCTTCCCTCCCTTTGCTGCCAAGTTTGATGGCCACCAAAGAGAGGAGTAGATTGAGATCCATTAATAGCAGTTCTATAGAGGGGAGAAGATCGAGACCTGTCGTCTATAGGACTATCTTCCATGATATAGGATAGTCTTCGGATCAGCTTTTCAGGCGACCTTTTCTCTGGAATGGCTATTTTGTTTGGATCACCAGCGACGGGGATAGGACAACCTTATATAATGAGAAGCAAATAACTTAAAGTATCAATTGAATGTAAGAGGGAAACGAGATTAGGAAGAAAATCTCTGAACTTACGATGTGGTGGTGTCACAAGCCCCATAGTATTCAACATACCATATACCTTGCTATCTTTGTTACAAAGAGCTGCAGATAAACAAGTCAGATTTGAAAAGGTAAGAAATCACCCGTCTTAAGGGATAAGAAAAAAACAACAGACATCTTTAGAAAACAATTAAAATCTACTAGCATATAACCTATGATTTTTAAACATAGCAAACTAACTTCATAACAGTTTAATTACCATGAAATTTCAGGTGCACAAAGTTTATAATGCAACTACTTGTCATGAGTCCGGGCACCCCAAACCCCACCCTCCCAGAAGCACTAAAAGACCGCTTATTTCATGAGTCGGGGGATTCTGCTTGCTCTTACACTACTAACTTCTTAAAGCCTTCTTTTAGAAGAACGTTTTCAGGAATCCTACCACATATGCAGTTCAGGAATTTGATACTCAGTATCACTCTGAAACTAGCTCAATCAACAACCCCCTAATAAACAGGTTCCCATCACCATACTAATTATGAGCCAAAATCTCACTAGCTAGGTCAAATCTTGATCTGATCCCCTCTAAACCAATAAGACCAAACTCATTCTTCAGTTTATTTCAATTTTCAACAGCTTTTTGGCAATCATTTTCCTCAAAAAAATTGCACTTTGGCACATTGCAAGAATAGATTAACTATAACATCAAAGGCAAAAACAAAAATTCATACAAAAATCCAATACTCCACAATTAAGCATATAATTCATTCTTGTTGATTAAATTTTAGAAGTTACTACAACGAGAGTAGAAGACCAATCAGCAAAATGTTCTGAGCCAAAATATGAAAAGAAACAAAAAAGAATCATATTTTCCACATTCATTCAAAAAAGAAACACAATCACAATTGACTCGAATTCTGACAAGCTACTAGAAGAACAACCAGAACACTAGCTTCAAATTTATCAATGCATCAAAAATACAGCCAGCATTTGCCAAAACACACACACACACACAACTCACCGGAAAAAAATGCAACAGAGGATTGGCAGGACCAAATATGAAACAATAAAACAGTGAGAATAATGAGCATCCAAATAATTCCACCAGTCAGAATCAACCGAATGAAACCCTTTTTCCAAGTAAGCTTCATTGTATATTCTGGCGATAGTTTCTCACTGTACAACATTCCTCGGCCATCTGCATTCACAATATTCCTCGCCTTATAATCTACAAAACCCTAAAAACAAACAGAATAAGAATGTTTACGCGTACCTTTTGTCTGCTGATGCTGATTTCTCCGCGTAGCCCGTGAAGAAACGGACCGAACGAAATCATTTTCCATTATTTCAAAGCCTCAATTTATATGGGCTACGCTTATTTTTTCACAGAAATGAAGAAATTATTATCAGGAGGGGAGAAGTATGGAATGACAAAGATCCAATTTTGATCACAGTATCTATTTTTTCTTGAAAGATTATGTACAAGTGCAGTGCTGCTGGATCTGGGCAGATTGCGAGCGCATATAGATTTAGAACGGTGAAGGCATTGTTTCTTGAAGATTTAATTGAAATTATTTTACTACTTGCTTAAGTAAATCTGTTGTTTTTCCATTTTGTTGTTAAGAAGAAGAAAGAATCATCTAATTTGAATCCAGCGGGTATGGGTTATGCCCGGGTACCGTGTGGGTGTCCGACCAGTTAATAATAATAAAAAAGAAAATACAGAATAAATAATAATGGATGGGAGCTGTTGGAAAATCTTGGATATAGGATTTTATATGTAATTTTCTTGTAAATTTTGGGGTAAAAGTGAAATATTCTACTAATAGAATAATTACTAATTGGGCTACAAAAACGTAGAAAAGCAGTTGAATACCAAACGGTGAAGAAGGAGACGAGCGATGTTGGCGCAAAACCCAGAAATTTTAATGTCCTTGAATTGGAAATGGCCCAAAACAACAATAAATCATACACGCATTAATGCTACTACTTTCACTTCATTGTCTGTGCGCTGTTGCTCCTTTTCTTCTTCTGTATCCCCTCCACCACTCAGGCTCAGGTGCTGTGTGTGTGTGTGTGTGTGTGCGTGTTTGTATTGTGAATTGTTCATTATGTGGTAAGTTTACTGAGTGGGTTTTCTTTTTGTGTTGTATTTGATTAATCTGCAGATACGCAGTTCTTGGCGCCGGCTTTGCTGGCTTATCTGTGGCTTGGAATTTGCTTCGGGTACTCTCTCTCTCTCTCTCTCTCTCTCTCTCTCTCTCTCTCTCTCTCTCTCTCTCTCTCGGGTATTAATACTATACTTACTGGTGTTGTTGGTTATGCTTTTCAACTCAAATTATGTGTTTGTGTTGGAAGTGTTCAAGACTGAGTGCCTGGAAAAAAAAAAAAGGAGGGAGCTTTGGTTAAAGTAAACAAATGAGAGTAAATAATGAATGCTTGCACCGTGCCTCATAATTTGAACAACTTTTTTTTTTTCTTCTGGGAAATTCTATATTGAACATATTTAGATTCAAGAATATTACTAGGCCTGTACAAAATATTTTAACAAAAGTATTGTGTCAAGAGTGAACCCTTTTACTGTAATCAAAATGCTCTAGCACTAGGATTGGTTGACAAAAAAAAAAACCGTATACTTGTGTTGTTTTAAAATTCTGTAGTTTTCTTCTATCCAATTGTATCAGTCCTCCTCTACTTTCTTTCACTACTTGATTCTGCTAGTCCCTCGTTTCCTTCCATAAGCTTATTTGTTGTTGCAACCCTTTGTTTACTATTCAAGCTTCTAAAATCCTTTATTAGTGCATTAATTGTTGGAAGCATGTATTTGCAGCATGGTTCCAGTGACTCGCATCTTTGTGTTGATATTTACGATGAAGCTGGTCTTGGTGGAGGTGCATCTGGAATTGCTGGTGGACTTCTGCATCCGTACTCGCCAAAAGGTCTGTATTTTCATTCAGTTAGTCTTCTATTTCTTTACTGTTGTGGCACCTGATAGATTGCTTCAGATGTTACATAACCGAGGTTTAAATGCTTGGAATGTTATCTGTTAGTTCACTATACTCTTGCAGTCAAGCTACTATGGCGGGGTGCGGAGTGCTGGGAAGAAAGTTTGAGTCTCTTAAAGATTGCCGAACAGACGCTTCTTAACCAGAGGAAAGTTGAAATTTTGGAAGATGGTGAATCTGTTATAATTAGGAGAAGGTTTGTTCTTCATCATGGGCTTTCATTCATGTTTGAATTTGTCTTAAAGTTCATCCAACATCTATAATTATTATAATGTGGACCTAAATTCGACCTGGATGAAAAGTTTAGCCGGGCTTGTAGTTGCTTCATTGCTTGTAATTCTTTTTTGGGTTAGGTTTTTGGTGTTTAATCATGAAACTTTCCTTCTGGAATTTTTTTTTTATTTTATTTTTTCAATACTTTGGTCTTTCTGAACGTAATTAATATATGTTGGGATTGCAGGCCCTAGATCTTATTGTGGTGCATGTCCTTGTTCGACTTATGACTTTTCACTTTTGTTTACACTAGTTTTGTTCCTGAACTCTAGCTTGTGTGGTACAGGGGGATCTTGAGGCCAGCTGTCAATCTAAAGCACATGAATATTATGTCGGAGGTAAGACATTCCGAGCTGCCAAACTGAGAAGTTGTCTGGCTAAGCTCGTTTAAAGGATCTTGTAAACTCCCGTACAATAGAAGAAGTTTCTGGAGTTTATATGACGTTTGATCTTTTAGAAAATTTTCTTTTATGGCATTTAGATAATATCAGAAATATTCGTCAAGTTGGTTAACAGTTTGAAAATAAGATAGAATTCCTTGTTCATGAAGAAACAATATAACATAATCTAATGTCTTTTTTGGAGTTAAGATTGTGTGAGACTGACAAGCTCCGCCAAGCATCTTCTAAGTATGAAACGTTAATTCGAGTTCTCACTGATGCAGATTCATCTTGTTTTCATGAGTAGAATGCTCAGAGCTATCTTGCCAATTGCGGAATAGAGGTCATCCCTGAGGATGCTGCACGGAAGCTTGTCCCAAATTTATCAGTACCATCGAACATGGCATTTTATATGCCCAAAGCACTGAATGTTAATGCACAAAGTTACATCAAGGTTGTAAAGTAAAAGGTTGAGCATTTGGACTCTATGTATACATTAACATGGTTTTTGACTGTCCTATGTTTTCTCTTCTAGGGTCTTTACTTAGCATGTGAAAATCTAGCTAATGGTGTGAACAGAGAATTGAATTTCCACCAGAAATCGGTCGAGTCTCTGCTGGAACTTGCTGGTAAATATTTCCACAATTTGCCTCTCCAAGAAAGTCATGATTCCACGTTTATAGGAGTGCGTCTATGTTTTTGCTATACGATGTTATCTAACACCTCTGTATATTATTTTCTTGCTAGTCATATAAAACACTTCTAAACTCTCTTGATTGCCTCGGCAACTTATAAATTCACTAAGATTATTAGGTTTTGAGTGCCCGAGTTAATGGTGTTTCATAAATTCTTTTTTAACCGTTTCGATCCAATTTTCAGGGGACTATGATGCAGTGATAATCTGCTTTGGAGCCCAGGCAGCGTTTCTGCCAGAGCTATCCGGAAAACTGCCTCTGAGAGCATGTCGGGGCATCATCGCTCACCTACAACTTGGAGACGATGTAAGGTATGTTTAATGCTTCCCCCACGTTCGTTGATTGTCTAGTTGGCAATTTCATCACGTCTTGGTAATGTTCATTTTAGGGAAGAATATCCACAATATAGTCCCTCGATTCTATCAGATGCGTGGCTTGCCGTACATGGAGCTCGTCACATGGATTTGGGATCGACATGGGACTGGGAATCAAGGAATTACTCGAGGGATGTTACAGCTGATGAAGCTTCCAACGCAATTCAATTGCTTCTCCCAAAAGCATCTTCGATTTATCCAGCCATAGAAAATTGGACCATAACTGGAACAGTGGGAGGACTGAGGGGAATGCCGCCTCTCACTGCCAACGGATCACTTCCTCTTCTGGGTCGTGTAGATAAATACATCGCTGGAAGCCGTTGCTGCAAATACTGGTTGTTTACAGGCCTTGGAGCGAGGGGTCTGCTGTACCATGCTTGGCTCGGAAAACTGTTGGTTGAGGCTGTGCTTTCCTGCGACGAGGATTTGCTTCCTGCCGAGTTAACCTCATGGAAGCACAAAATGCACCAGTAGCTGCTATGTATGAAGAAAGATGCATGGATTCTAGGTGTTTAGGCTGAAATTTTTGGGAAAAAATGTGGATTTATTTTAGCCTGTAAACAACTACTATGTATCCAGAATTTTGAAATTGACAAATGAAGGAAAGCAAATTTGAGGGAGAAAACTGTTGTAACATTCATCACCAAACAGATTGAACAATAAATAGCACCATTTCATGAGGCAAATATAGTTACAAACAACTTACATAAGGATAATATCTCATGCAAAACTATATATCCTCACAACAGCCGACATTGTTTGATACAACGTTGTTTCTTCTCATAACTCAACATCTGGTTAGGGCTGAGTCCAAATATAAACCTGACCTCCACTTGTGGCACCTGCAAGCATACCTACGTTGTATGGATGTGGATCAAACCGGCAAGGAATAGCCGACAAGATATCACTGTTTAAGGTCGTTACAACTTTTTCCTCAGCAACAGAGATGACATCAACTCCTCTCTTCATGTTACCAATGTAGATGGATGAGTCGTCCCAACCCCATATGCCTCTGTGCATGCAGCAAGGCAAGAAGAATCAGATGCTGCTACTAACATAAAGTTTGCATAGTGAAAAATATGCAGCATTTTGAAAAGTGTAGTTTGTGAATAATCGTGTCATGTTTTTGGAATATAATGCAACAACTGATAAAGGAAGGTGAAAAAAATACATTTTCAACCTTTTTTGGGCAAACATATATCATATTCATACCTGAATGAGGAAATCCATCTGCCTGTTTGGTTGAAGTGGGATACCATAGAAGTGTTCTCATAATCAGCTCCACTTGACAAACCAACTTTGTCATCAAAACTGCAACGGCAGATAAGAAGAACATCATTTAAATATAACAGCCATCGGTATTAGAATAATGCTATTAAAAGCCAAAAGCACAAAAATCGTCCAAAAGGAAGCAATGAGTATAACTGTGCAATGTGTATGAAGCCAAAGACACACCTCGTTGTTGCCAGAAACTTCCCTGAGGGCGAAAAGTAAGCAGCATGTACAGCTCTTTTATGATTAACAGTCTTCAACGGGGTTGGTTCATCTTTGTTCATGAGTCTCAGATCCCAAATACAAGCAGTGCCATCAGTGGAGCTTGTAGCCATGATATTCTCGTTCTCTGAGTTGAAGTCTATGGTGTTGATTCTATTTCCATGTAAATCGCACGAGAGAGAAGATTTTCCTGCTCTCAAGTCCCACTTATTGACTCCTCCCTTGGCCTCGCTAAAGTATAAGGACTTTACATCATGGGGGCTCAAGGCTATAGAGTATATACAATACTCACTGTAATATACCATATCAAATACCCCTTTCTCCACGTCCATCGTCCTTATAAACCCATCATAGCATGAGCTATACATCTACATAAACAGTGAGACGAATGTCACCCAATCAACAGTGTATTCAAATTTATACTATGAGTAAGACTAAAAATGAAGATGCAGTAGCCAACACACATATCGCCAAATTATAGCATAATTGTTCCAATATATACTACTACTTCTTTCTTCATTAACCAGCATAAAACCAATTTTCCCAAACAGTTAAAATCAGATACAGAGATTGGAACAATCATACTTCATAGCTTCAGTCCAATTCCCAGTCGAAGGACTTCGTCCACGAGGATAACCCCATCATCACCAGTCACTAACATGGTACAATTTTGCTCATAAATACATTAAGAACCATGCTTGAATTGTTTTTGAAGCTATGCAAATACTATAGCAATCCAAGAACCAAAAAAATCGTTCTTTAAATATAAGAAATCAGAATCAGGTACTCATACATATTATACGAACCTTTGATATGGAAAACGGGTCTATCACAATTCCAGAAACACGCCCTGGATGTGGATGGTACAAATAAATCCCATCACCATCCTCTTCCTTGCCATTAACATGCCAAAAACCGATATCTCCAAATTTATTTCCAACAGCAACCATTTGCATATCCCGAGTAGGGAAAAACCTCAAGGACATAATTCTCCCGGGAACCACCCGTGCTATATTCTCAGGATTCAATTGCAACTCCTCCACATCAATGGATCCCCATGATTTCTTTCCAATTTTAGAAGTATCAAGGCCTTCAACATTCTCCTTAGTATCAACGAAATCACTCTGGACTTCCCGAGAACATCCTGATATAATTTCAATGAGCTTGTTGTCCAATCCATCATCACCTCTATATGCATCGTTCATTGCAATCGGTCCCTGCTTTCGAGAGGATGTTTTGGGTACAGAGTTGGAATTCATCTTTGGGGCTTTGTTGATCTGCTTCTTGAAATCGACATCATCATCGAGACCATTCGCAGTAGCAGCATCAGGCGCCACCCCACGTGCCCTTAGCGACCGGCGCAGCACTATCGGAGTTTCAGTTTTGGGCTTCTTTACCGGACTGCGTTTATACGACTTGCTCTCGGCGCTGCCAAATAATAGATTCATCAAGATTCAATATTAAGCAGCAATTCAAACACAGTCGCAAGAGCACAAAAACAACCACCAAAGGAGCAATTCTTCTTCTTCTTTTTTTTTTAACAGAAATTCTATCAGAAAAATCATAGATTCATGTAAGCAACAAATCAATCGTGCTGACTCAAACACACTCTCAACTCCTCAAAAGCACCACACAAAGAAGAAATCTTCTTTTAATTTGACAGGTATTTTGTCGGACAAATCATCAAACAGGTAATCGATCAAAGAATTATTTCGCAATAAATAATAGATTCATTAAGAGCAAGCAACAAATCAATCGTAATAACTCAACCACACCCACAAATGCCTAAAATCACGACAGCAATAAGCATATCTTCTTATACTTAAAGAGATTCAATCAGACAAATCATCAAACTGGTAATCCGTCACAAAATTAATTCGCTCTAAATCCAGTAATTGTAAACCACCATATAGACGTAGGAACGAAGAGAACCTCTGGCGTTTGGCGGAGACGGCGGAGAGGTCGCCGAGCTTCGAGCGGATCTTGAGCGCCGCCAACATTTCGTCATTCCGCTTTATGTTTTCCAGCCTCCGCCGCTCGTATTCCGTCATTCTTCCACGGCTTCCCATTGCGACGGCGGAGAATCAGTCGGCGATCTTTTTCCTTCCGAGGGTTTCTGAATACTAATTTTCTGAATGGATCTGCCGCGGCGGCTGTGGGCGGCGGGTAATTTAATAGCACACGCGCGGGAGATTGCGAATTGGCGCGAAAACTGAAATTAGGATGACGTGGCATACTGGCAACCGTATCTCTGTTCGGTGATACCACTAAATTAAGGGTTTCCAAAGTCCAAACTCATAAACTAGGAAAAATAAAATGAAAAAATACACAAAAATACATAAACTTTATTTTGTCTTTCATTTTGCACGTTATTTTAAATGTTTTCCATCAAATTACAATCTTTCGATTTTGTTCAACTTTTCTTTAATGTGAAAGTTTTCGACCAAAATTCCTATAATGTTAAATGTGAAGAATTTTGCTTTATTTCGCCATAAAATCGTCATAAATTTTGCAAATTTGCATGGGAGGAAAATTTGGAAAAATGTAATTCAGGTATGAAACAACGTCATACAAAACTTCTAAAAACTATCTCGTTTAATTTGTCGGATATAAGGGGTCGACATATGTCTGGTTGTTACATAAGCGTTAATTAATAAGATTCAGTTTAGATAAAGTTTAAAATTAGGGGGAAAATGAACAAAATTGAAAATTGGTATTTTTATGAAAAAATATTCAAAAGTCATGAGCAAAGTAAAAGATGAAGTAAAGTTCATGTAATTCTATGCATTTTTTTCCAAAATAAAAATTTACACTTAAAAAAGTGGTAGAATTATTCATTTTCTTTCTTTTTTACATTTTCGTTAATTATCGTGGCAAAAGTAAAAAAAGTGCACAAATTTATTTTCGCATTTTCAGAAAAATAAAAATACGTTAAATGATTTAAATCTTTGACCCATCGCAATGTGACAATTTCATTGTGTTCAAATATTTCGTTGGATCAAAATATTTGACACGTATCTCGACTCTCGAGTACCATATTTCTTATGGTAGTTTATTACACACATCTCACGAAGATAAAAATATCAAATACCATACATGAAATAAAATTGAAATCGCTACCCTTCATTAACATTGGAGAGAAAAATTGATGGTGATGACAAAACTTGTCTCAAGCCCTTCCTCGAAGCTCCTGTACAAATAAGTCTATGATCGAGAAAACTTACAAGTAGTTTCCCTATATAAATATTCAAAATCCGCAATTTTTATGTAATTCTTATCTTTACTATCAAGAATCACATGTATTTTCCCTCCAAACTACAATCATTGCCATCAAAAACTAATTACCACACTCATTTTAATTTGTTGGAAAAATATATATTTTCTTACTCTAAATATCCAAACGGATTCCATTCGATCCCATTCTTGTCGACTTTCTTGTTCAAAAATAAGTTTCATCACCCAAAATTAATATTTGTTGTCTAATTTCTATCTCTTTCGAAAATGTAGTGCTGCTGGATTTGCTGACGTGTCCCCTCAAACTGCAACATGATTTTTCATGTAAGAAAAATTGACCTTGATTATAAATTATGATCATTAATAGTCCCAACTATAACTTGCTGCTTAATTTTTTAGTAAGTTACCTTGAAATCTTGCCTCATTAGTCGAGAGACGGCCGTTAAGGGAGCGTCGCGCTTCCCTATCAGCCTCGCCATAGGTCTTCTTCTTCGCAGTCTAATATTATCCAAGACGATGAATCGTAAGATGATTCATTAAGAGCGAGAAAACGGTTAGTTCAATTCAAAATCGAATTAAATTCAAAATACAAATTAAAAAAACAAAAAAACAAAAGAAAAAAGTCAATTCAAAGAGAACAACATATTTTTTTGTTTCAGTTCGTTTTTGCACACCCACACCTAACACGTTTAGCTAATTTTTTTTTTTTATAATAAATCGAGATATGCGAACCATGTTCTCAGCCACGGAACCCAATGCAAAACGAATGATGAATTTAAGGATGTCGAGAGGGAAGTAAGTGACAATGCTGTAAATCCATATAGCTCCAGCCCAGCCCCATCCAATCCCTTTCATTCTTGCAAACTCCCAATTAGGGATGGCAACGGATCGGATCTGGACCGGATCGTGTTAATTCCTGATCCAGATCCATTTTTTTTGTTGAGATCCAGATCCGTTCCAGATCCATCAGATCTAAAAATTTATAATCCAGATCCATATCCATCGGATTTGCGGTTCTACGGATCCGATCCACGGATCTGTCATTTTGTTTAAATTAAAGTTTAAAATAACAAAATCACCTCAAACACAATAATAAGTACCAAAACAAGTCATCAAGTCGTCCATAACAACACAATAATAAATACCAAAACAAGTCACCAAGTCGTCCATAACAATACAATAATAAGTACCAAAACATCACACAAACATATCTAAAGTCACATGTAATAGAAAAATAAGTGAATGCGATCAATCAATCTTAAAGATAAACAATGAATAAGTATGAATGTTAAAGGTAAACAATGAATAAATGAAACTAATTAAAATTTATAATTATAATAATAATATATATATATAATATTAATATATATATATAAGATCCGCGGATCGGATCTGGGACGGATCCGGATCTGAAAATAGAAATACCAGATCCGCGGCAAAAAAAATTAAATAAACCCAGATCCGTCCCATATCCGTCGGATCCAAAAATTTTCGTTCCAGATCCTAAAAAATGGATCTGGTATTGCGGATCTAGAGCGGATCCAAGATCCACTGCCATCCCTACTCCCAATTTGCATATACATCAACAATAGTTGCCAACTGCAATCAACCCCACACTCACAAAATCATCTCAAAAATTTAATGTACTCCCTCCGGCCTTTTTATTTGTTCCTATTTGGATATTGGCATGGGTTTTAAGAAAACTGAAAAAGTAGTAGTTGGTGAAATAAAGTTGTATTTGAGGGGTAGTTAGTGGTGGACCCATAATAAAAAAAGGTAGTGATAAAGTGAAAAAAATAGTGATAAAGTGTTAGTTGATGGAATAAAAGTTGTTAGTGGTGGGCCCATAATGAAAAAAAAAAGTAGAAAATAGGGTGAAAGAATGAGGGTATATTTGTAAATGTATTAGAATGAGTACAAATAAAAGGGACAAAAAAAAAGAGATAAGTGGGAACAAATAAAAAGGACGGAGGGAGTAGTAAACTTTAGTTAATCATAACCAACACTCACCACTTGAGCTATCAAGAATGCGCTTACGAGCAGAACACCCGGTCGTTCCACAAACGACCAGCTACGTGATCTCGTCACGAAGATTAAAGCCTGACTGATAATACTCACTTGTAGGTAGAGTGCCGCAGTCAGCTCATCAGTATTTTCTCTAATCGACCTAACATCAAATGTATCCTACAAAACAAGAATCCAATTTACTATGATCATAACTGAGAAAACCTGTTTTTGTAAGACAACGGTTTCTTCTTATAGCCAGAAGTTTTCACGAAAAAAACCGTTGTCAATTAGATTTTTCCGTTTCTTGAAAAATTTATGATGAAAACATACAGAGAAGAAGTTGGTATAAGCTATGAGGTGGAAGAAGACAACGGTCATGGCAGCCATGTACGTTCCAAGCACGACGCCGGTGGCGAAGATCTCGTTGAGTTTCCACGAGTCTGGCACCGGAGACGGCTTCACTCTGTCCTTGGATATAGTCATGATGGTTCCGTCGTTGAGGAGTGCGATGATCAAAACCATGAAAGGGGAGAAGTCGAATTTCCAAATGAGGGCGATGAGCATGAAGCCGAGGACTATGCGGATCGTGATGGAGACGGCGTAGATGGTGTAGTTCTTCATCCTCTGGAAAATGGCTCTGCTCGTCAGCATGGCGCTCACGATCACGCTGAGCCAATGTCCGACGTGCTACGAGCAACGTCTGTTGCGTCGCTACAGCAATGCCTATGTTGGCCTTCTTCAGCGCCGGCGCGTCGTTCACGCTGTCTCCGGTCATGCCGCATATGTGATTCATCTCTTGTAGTTTCTTCACAATCTCGTACTTGTGCTCTGCCAATTTTAAAAACTCGTGTAAAAATTGCTAAATCAAGAGAAAGTTGTGTTTTTTTGCTAGAATTACCTAATAAATAAAAGTTATTGGCCATGAAAATTACCAGGAAAAACACCAGCAAAGCCATCTGCTTTCTCAATGAGCTCATCAATGGGGATTGGAGTTATGGACTCATCATTGCTGTGGCCAAACAGAGAAGAAGATGGATACATGTTGGTGCCCATGCCGAGTCTTCGCCCCGTCTCTTTACCGATGGCCAGCTGATAACCGGTGATCATCTTCACATTCACGCCTAGATCAAGAGCTCGTTTGATGGTCTCTGCACTGTCGTGTCTCAGAGGGTCGAACAGAGGCAGCAAACCGACAAACTCCTAAAAGCATCTTCGATTTATCCAGCCATAGAAAACTGGACCATAACTGGAACAGTGGGAGGACTGAGGGGAGTGTCGCCTCTCACTGCCAACGGATCACTTCCTCTTCTGGGCTGTGTAGATAAATACATCAATGGGAGCCGTTGCTGCAAATACTGGCTTTTTACGGGCCTTGGAGCGAGGGGTCTGCTGTACCATGCTTGGCTCGGAAAACTTTTGGTTGAGGCTGTGCTTTCCTGCGACGAGGCTTTGCTTCCGGCTAAATTAACCTCATGGAAGCACAAAATGCACCAGTAGCTATGTATAAAAAAAGATGCATAAATTCTAGGTGCTTATGTTTGCCAGAATTTTGAAATAGACAAATGAAGAAAAACAAATTTGAGGGAGAAAACTTTCGTAACATTCATCACACCAAACAGATTGAGCACTAATTGTACCATTTCATGAGGCAAATATAGTTACAAACAACTTACATAAGGATAATGTCTCATGCAAAACAATTTCCTCACGACAGCCGACTTTGTTTGATATACAACTCATAATTCTAACATCTGGTTAGGGCTGAGTCCAAATATAAACCTGACCTCCACTTGTGGCACCTGCAAGCATACCTACGTTGTACGGATGTGGATCAAACCGGCATGGAAGAGCCGACAAGATATCACTTTTTAAGGTTGAAACGACCTTTTCTTCAGCAACAGAGATGACATCAACTCCTCTCTTCATGTTACTGATGTAGATGAATGAGTCGTCCCAACCCCATACGCCTCTGTGCGTGCAAGGAAAGAAGAATCAGATGCTGCTACTAACATAAAGTTTGCAAATTGAAAATATGCAGCATTTTGAAAGAGTAGTTTGTGAATAATCGTGTCATGTTTTGGAATATAATGCAACAACTGATAAAGGAAGGTGATAAAATACATTTTCAACCTTTTTGGGCAAACATATATCATATGCATACCTGAATGAGGAAATCCATCTGCCTGTTTGGTTGTAGTGGTACACCATAGAGGTGTTCTCATAATCAGCTCCACTCGACAAACCAACTTTGTTGTCCAAGCTGCAACGACAGATAAGAAAAACATCATTTAAATTCAAGCACAAAAATTGTCCAAAAGGAAGCATCGAGTACAACTGTGCAATGTGCATGAAGCCAAAAAAACACACCTCGTTGTTGCCAGAAACTTCCCTGAGGGTGAAAAGTAAGCGGAATATACAGCTCTTTTATGATTAACCGTCGTCAACGGGGATGGTTCATCTTTGTTCATGAGTCTCAGATCCCAAATACAAGCAGTGCCATCAGTGGAACTTGTAGCCATGATATTCTCATTCTCAGAGTTGAAGTCTATGGTGTTGATTCTAAATCCATGTAAATCGCACGAGAGAGAAGATTTTCCTGCTCTCACATCCCACTTATTGACTCCTCCCTTGTCCTTGCTAAAGTATAAGGACTTTACATCATGGGGGCTCAGGGCTATAGAGTATATACTATACTCACTGTGATTACCAAATCAAATACCCCTTTCTCCACGTCCATCGACCTAATAAAGCCATCATAGCATGAGCTGTACGTCTGCGTAAACAATGAGATGAATGTCGCCCAATCAACTGTGTATTCAAACCATAATTTTCAAATTTATACTATGAGTAAGACTAAAAATGAAGATGCAGTAGCCAACACACATATCGCCAAATTAGAGCATAATTGTCAGAATATATACTACTATTTTCTTCATTAATCAGCATAAAACAAATTTTCCAAACAGTTAAATTCAGATACAGAGATTGGAACAATCATACTGCAAAAAAGTTCACATATTCACAGCTTCAGTCCAATTCCCAGTTGAAAGACAGTCCATGAGGATAACCCCATCATCACCAGTCACTAACATGTTTGCTCATAAAAACATTAAGAGCCATGCTTGAATTGTTTTTGAAGTTATGCAAATACCATAGCAATCCAAGAACCAAAAAGATCGTTCTTTAAAAATAAAAATCAGAATCAGGTAGTCATACATATTATACGAACCTTTGATATGGAAAACGGGTCTATCACAATTCCAGAAACAGGCCCTGGATGTGGATGGTACAAATAAATCCCATCACCATCCTCTTCCTTGCCATTAACATGCCAAAAACTGATATCTCCAAATTTATTTCCAACAGCAACCATTTGCATATCCCGAGTAGGGAAAAACCTCAAGGACATAATTATCCCGGGAACCACCCGTGCTATATTCTCAGGATTCAATTGCAACTCCTCCACATCAACAGATCCCCATGATTTCTTTCCAATTTTAGAAGTCTCAAAGCCTTCAACATTCTCCTTAGTATCAATGGAATCACTCTGGACTTCCAGAGAACATCCTGATATAACATTGACGAGTTTGTTGTCCAATCCATCATTGCCTCTATAAGCATCGTTCATTGCAATGGGTCCCTGCTTTCGAGAAGGTGTTTTGGGTACAGAGTCGGAATTCATCTTCGGGGCTTTGTTTATGTGCTTCTCGAAATCGACATCATCATCGAGACCATTCGTGGTAGCAGCATCAGGCGCCACCCCACGTGCCCTTAGCGACCGGCGCAGTACCACCGGAGTTTCAGTTTTGGGCTTCTTTACCGGACAACGTTTATAGGACTTGCTCTCGGCGCTGCCAAATCATAGATTCATCAAGATTCAATATTAAGCAGCAATTCAACACAGTCGCAAGCGCACAAAAACTACCACCAAGAAGCAATTTTTTTTTTTTTGACAGAAATTCAATCAGAAAAATCATAGATTCATTAAAAGTAAGCAACAAATCAATCGTACGGACTCAGAAGCACCAGACAAAGAAGTATTCTTCTTGTAACTTGACAGATATTCTATCAGACAAATCATCAAACAGGTAATCCGTCACAGAATTATTTCGCAACAAATCATAGATTCATTAAGAGTAAGCAACAAATCAATCGTACTAACTCAATCACACTCACAAATGCCTAAAATCACGACAACAATAAGCATTTCTACTTTTAATTTGAGAGATATTCAATCAGACAAATCACCAAACAGGTCATCCGTCACCAAATTAATTCGCTCTAAATCCAGTAACTATAAACCACCATATAGACGTAGGGACGAAGAGAACCTCTGGCGTTTGGCGGAGACGGCGGAGACGGCGGAGAGGTCGCCGAGCTTCGAGCGGATCTTGAGCGCCGCCAACATTTCGTCATTCCGCTTTATGTTTTCCAGCCTCCGCCGCTCGTATTCCGTCATTCTTCCACGGCTTCCCATTGCGACGGCGGAGAATCAGTCGGCGATCTTTTTCCTTCCGGGGGTTACTGAATATTAATTTTCTGAATGGATCTGCCGCGGCGGCTGTGGGCGGCGGGTTATGCACGCGCGGGAGATGCCAATTGGCGCGAAAACGAAATGAGGATGACGTGGCATACTGGCAACCGTATTTCTGTTCGGTGATACCACTATATTAAAAGGTTTCCAACTTTTTAGACTGAAAAATAAAATTTACACTTAAAAAGTGGTAGTATTATTCATTGAGTCGGTCTCTTCTGGAGATATCTGCACCATGCAGATCACCCCGACCCACCCCGGTCAATGTCGGGCGTTAACTTTTTCATTTTTTTTCCTCCGATTTTACGGTTTCAATTTTGTTCCAATTTTTAAAATAAAGATAATTATAGTAATAACAATTTAAAATTTTTCTGTTCGATTCGAGACCTTCGACTCCTTTCGTTTGACTTTTGATAAAAGAAAATGAGACAAATAAAAAAAAGTAGCAAACAAAAGAAAAGGTTTTTTGGGCGAGTGAGATACACGCACGGGTATTGAGCCGAGCCGGGTGTTGCACGGTACATGTTATGCACCCAAATTTTTGTCTTATTCATTTTCTATATTTCAACATTTTCGTTAATTATCGTGGCAAACAGTACAAATTTATTTCGTATTGTCACAAAAAATAAAAATACATTATACGATTTAAATCTTTAATCCATCTCGTGTTCAAATATTCCATTGAATCAACATATTTGACACGTATCTCGAGTACCATATTTCTTATGGTAGTTTTTTTCCACACATTCTCAAGAAATATAAACATATTAAATACCATACATGAAATAAAATTGAAATTGCTACTCTTCATTAACCTTGGAGAGAAAAATTGAAGGTGATGACAAAACTTGTCTCAAGCCCTTTCTCGAAGCTCCTACAAATAAGTCTATGATCGAGAAAACTTATATACAAGTAGTTCCCTAATAAAAATATTCAAAATCCTCAATTTTTATGTAATTCTTATTCTTATCTACTATTAAGAATCACACGTATTTTCCCTCCAAACTACAACCATTGCCATAAAAAACTAATTACTACATCTTATTCTAATATGTTGGAAAAATATATATTTTCTTACTCTGAATATCCAAACGGATGATCCATTCGATCCCATTCTTGTCGACTTTCTTGTTCAAAAATAAGTTCCATCTCCCAAAATTAATATTGGTTGTCTAATTTCTATCTCTTTCGAAAATGTAGTGTTGCTGGATTTGGCTGACGTGTCCCTTCAAAAGTGCCCCTCAAACTGCAACATGATTTTGCATGTAAGAAAAATTGACCTTGGATTATAAAATTATGATCATTAATAGTCCTAACTATTAGTTGCTTTTTTTTTTATTTTTTACTAAGGTACCTTGAAATCTTACCTCATTTCAGAGTCTCTCAAGTGTTTTCATTGTTGTATGGTCGATCATCAGAAGTCAGAATTAGTCGAGAGACTGCCGTTAAGGGAGCGTCGCGCTTCCGTGTCAGCCACACCGTAGTTCTTTTTCTTTGCAGGCTAATATTATCCAAGACGATGAATTGTAAGATGACTCATTAAGAGCGAGAAAACGGTCACTTCAGTTCAAAATCGAATTAAATTCAAAATACAATTAAAAAAAAAACGAAAGAAAAAAGTCAATTCAAAGAGAACAACATTTTTTTTGTTTCAGTTCGATTTTGCACACCCACACTTAACACGTTTAGCTAAATTTTTTTTTATAATAAATCGAGATATGCGTACCGTGTTCTCGGCCACGGAACCCAATGCAAAACGAATGATGAATTTAAGGATGTCGAGAGGGAAGTAAGTGACAATGTTGTAAATCCAAATAGCTCCAGCCCAACCCCATCCAATCCCTTTCATTCTTGCAAACTCCCAATTTGCATATACAGCAACAATAGTTGCCAACTGCAATCAACCCCACACTCACAAAATCATCTCAAAAAGTTACAATGTAGTAAACTTTAGTTAATCATAACCAACACTCACCAGTTGAGCTATCAAGAATGCGCTTACGAGCAGAACACCCGGTCGTTCCACAAACGACCAGCTACGTGATCTCGTCACGAAGATTAAAGCCTGACTAATAATACTCACTTGTAGGTAGAGTGCCGCAGTCAGCTCATCAGTATTCCCTCTAATCGACCTAACATCAAATGTATCCTACAAAACAAGAAATCCAATTTATTATGATCATAAATGAGAAAACCGGTTTTTAAAGACAACGGTTTTTTTAGTCAACAGTCTTTCTATAAAAAAGTTGTCTATTAGATTTTTCCTTTTCTTGAAAAAATTTTATGATCAGAACTTACAGAGAAGAAGTTGGTATAAGCTATAAGGTAGAAGAAGACAACGGTCATGGCAGCCATGTACGTTCCAAGCACGACGCCGGTGGCGAAGATCTCGTTGAGTTTCCACGAGTCCGGCACCGGAGAAGGCTTCACTCTGTCCTTGGAAATAGTCATGATGGTGCCGTCGTTGAGGAGTGCGATGATCAGCACCATGAAAGGGGAGAAGTCGAATTTCCAAATGAGGGCGATGAGCATGAAGCCGAGGACTATGCGGATCGTGATGGAGACGGCGTAGATGGTGTAGTTCTTCATCCTCTGGAAAATGGCTCTGCTCGTCAGCACGGCGCTCACAATCACGCTGAGCCCCGGCTCCGTCAGGACAATGTCCGACGCGCTCCGAGCAGCGTCCGTTGCGTCGGCTACAGCAATGCCTATGTCGGCTTTTTTCAATGCCGGCGCGTCGTTCACGCCGTCTCCGGTCATGCCGCAGATGTGGTTCATCTCTTGCAATTTCTTCACAATCTCATACTTGTGCTCTGTAATTTTTAAAAAATCATGTAAAAATTGCAAAATCAAGAGAAATTTGTGCTTTTAGCTAGAATTAACCTAATGAATAAAAGTTATTGGCCATGAAAATTACCAGGAAATACACCAGCAAAGCCATCTGCTTTCTCAATGAGTTCATCAATGGGGATTGGAGTTATGGACTCATCATTGCTCTGGCCAAGTAGAGAAGAAGATGGATACATGTTGGTGCCCATGCCGAGTCTTCGCCCCGTCTCTTTGCCGATGGCCAGCTGATCACCAGTGATCATCTTCACATTCACGCCTAGATCAAGAGCTCGTTTGATGGTCTCTGCACTGTCATGTCTCGGAGGGTCGAACAGAGGCAGCAAACCGACAAACTCCCAAGCTCCGCCTTTGCTCTCTTTCGTCTTCTCCGGTACAGTCTAAATACAAAGCATCAAGTTCGTGATTTAATTTGCAATTTTTCCTTGCATTTATCTTCATTGTAGTTATTGTGCAAACGAAGTAGCTAGCTCACTTGTCGTGCAACGCCAAGAGAGCGAAGGCCGCGGTTTGCAAAGTTTTCTATGATCTTCTGAGCCTTCTTCAACTCTTCTCCTTTCAATCCACATAGTTCAATAATCTATGAAATTACAAAATATTTTAAAAAAAAAATTGTTAGCTAGTAAGGTATATATATATATGCTAGAAATAGGTAAGTTGAAGATTGTTTTGAATTACTTGTTCAGGAGCACCTTTGCTGCATCTGTGCCAGTTACCATCGGAGTCGTAATAGGTAATTGCAGTGCGCTTCTCCACCGGGTTGAAGGGCAAGAAATGCACCTCCGTGATGCCCGCCCTTGCCTGAAAGAATTGAAGTTACAGTAAAACCTCGATACTTGAATACTCTTGGGACTAGAGAAAAATATTTGTTTAGTGAGGTTATTAGTTTATCGAACATTCATTTACCCCCAGGATTGGAGAAAATTATTCATTTGGCGAGGTTATTCGTTTATTGAACATTCATTTATCAAGGTTTTACTGTATTGAAAAATCCTATTAAATTTTTCCTAGCTAGCACGATACCCTATGGCGGGATGGCTCGACAAGTAGGTTTTAGTTTTATTTTGTTCGGGCGGGATGGCCCGAAATCCTATTAGGCCAACAATGTTATGGTCCGAAATTAGATCAGATCAGATATGTTTTGACACCTCTTATAGCAGAGACATCAAGGTTCGTCCTAACGTACCTTTTTGGGATCATCGAGCATGTTAACAATCGAAGCATCAATGGCATCCTGATTCTCGACCCTGGAGGCTCTGGCAGCCAACAAGATGAGGTCATCGACATTCAAATCCTCCGGAAAGACCTCGACTAAAGATTTGTCAACGGTGAGCTTGTTGAGAGTGAGAGTTCCTGTTTTGTCACTGCAGAGCACGTCCATTCCGGCCATCTCCTCAATCGCGGTCATCCTCTTCGTGATGGCGCCCTGTTGAGATAGCCGGTGGGACCCAATCGCCATCGTCACTGACAAAACTGTCGGCATGGCGATTGGAATCCCACCGATCAGCAACACCAATAGATTGTCAATTCCTTGCCTGTATGCCCTCCTTTGGATAGGATACATTACTATAATCTCAATCAACATTCCTATAGCAATGGAGCAAATGCAGAAGTTCCCAATAGCAGTCAACACCTAATCAATAAAAAAAATGATCATCATAAACAATGGTGGAGCCAGAAATTTTTATACGCCCAACTAGTCGTAATTTTTAAAATTCATAAAATATTTTAATATAATCTATAGTATGAGACCGTTGTCTTTTAAAAGCGTCTCGTTGGGCCCGAACCTGTCTTTTGGCAGAATAGGCCCGGCCCGAGCCCAAAATTTTGACACCTCTAATCATCATTAATGGGACATACCTTTTGGAAATGTCCCACATTGTTGGTGGTGTCAACAAGATGTGCAGCCTTTCCAAAGAAAGTGAGGACGCCGGTGGCAATGACAACGGCCTCAATTTCACCCTGCTTACAAGTGGAGCCGGAGTAGACCTGATCGCCGGGGTACTTGGTCACCGGAAGAGACTCTCCGGTGAGAGCTGACTGATCGATCTTGAGAGGGTCGCCTTCCAAGAGACGTGTGTCGGCCGGGATAATATCTCCGAGCTTTACACTGATCAAGTCTCCGGGAACTAGAATGGATGCCTCCTCCTCTGTCCATTTTCCATCTCTTAAAACCTTTTATGATCACAATAAATGATCATATGATTATCAAAAAAGTGTTGACATTGAAAATGGTTTATGGTGAAGAAAATGTACCTTGGTTTTGGGAGCAAGGCCAACCATGAGGGCAGCTGCGGCGTTCCCGGCATTGTTTTCTTCGATGAAACTAATGGTGGAGTTAATAATCAACAACACCGTAATGCCAATGAAATCTTCCCAATCCGGAGGTTTGCCCTAAATTTGTTGCCAACGTCATTACGAACAGTGGCGGATGCAGAAAAAAAAATTTAGAAACTACATTCTTATTTAAATTTGCATGCAGTCATTTAATTTCAAATTAAGTGAGATTGTGTTTACAGTTTTACCCCTCCATTAGCCAACATAATGGCCATTACAGCAGCACACTCCATAACCCATGAGAGAGGATTCCACATAAATCCCAAAAACTTGAGAAGTTTGCTTTCATTCTTCTCCTCAAGTTTATTGGCGCCAAAAATTTCAAGCCGTCTTGCACCTTCTTCCGATGTTAGGCCCTTCCTCGAACATTTTAGATGAACGAAAACTTCATCGATAGGGATGTTTATCTGTTTCAATATAAAAAATTAGCATTAACAAGGTGACGAATCCTACCAATCCAGTCTCCGGTCCAACTTTCCAAAATTAAAGAAAATAAAAAAGAAACAATTATCAAGATTATACTTACAAGGTCGACATTTTGATTCTTGATGGCTTCCAAGGATATTTCAGACATTTTTTTGGTAGATTATTTTAAAGAAGGAGGAGACCAGTTCGGGAAGAAAGATTGGAAGCATTCAAAATACTTCTCTCTCCTCCCTGCAAAAAAGTTTCTTTGTGATCAAACGAAAGGATTAATAATATAATAATTTATATATGTCCCGGCCTCCCATGCAAAATAACCTCAAAAAACGAAGAAGAAATTTTAGATGAGAGGGAAACACTAGCTCGGTGATCGATCCCAAATCTTGTGTTTATATATGAATAATTTCAGCTGTTGCTTCATCACTTCTCTACAATGGCGCTCGATCCAATATTTTCTATTTCTTTATTTGGTAAAACCTTTTGGACTATGTGTCAACGCAGATTTTGACCTCAAATTTTCATAGATGGCTTTGTGCTTAATTAGACGTTACAAATAATAAAAATCTAAGCACCAGTTTGAGAATTAAATCCACGTACGTGCATATAATTGTTTAATCAAAAGTTTCAATATAGTCTCGAAACCAAATGGTTGGTAACTTTTGAAATTTTGAATTAACAGCTAAACTTGGTGTAACTTGATTAGTCCAAATTCATCAAACATACTCATATTCAGGTTCAAGCTCATACACAAGGAAATTATTTATCCTGCTAGTGTTTGCAGGGTCGTCTTCGAATCCAAGTATGAAACATAAGCAAAAAAAATAAGAAGAAAAAAAGCCTATGTATAAGAAGAAAAAAAGCCAGATATTCACATTCAAAAAAAAATTGTTACTAATATTGTTACTAAATTGAGAAGATGAATCTATTGTTACTGCACAAAGAAAGTAATGGCACAGACTGCAAATAGGAAATGACATAACCACAACTAATCTCACAAATTATTCAAAGGCAATCAATAATATTGATAGAAACCAGAGTCAGATAATTCAACTGAATCTAGAACAAAATATAATCCATAAATTCAAACTTCATTCAATTAAATTCAAAAACAATATCGTCTCAAAAGATCCATTACAGTCTGACAAAAGCAACAAACCGAAAATCTATCAGTATACAGCATCGATAATTGAACTGAAGCAGGCCTCAAAACCCTAGCTTGGTGCGGCGCCAATGCCTGCGCTTCGCATTGTACCTACAAAAACAACACCAACGACGATTTTCAGCAACTATCAATTTTTAGATTATTACTACTGGAAAAAGATTAGCGGAAGTAAGGATACCTGATGGTATTGTCTGTGCGCATGCGAATCCAGTAAGGAATCGGCCGATTTTGCCTCTGCTTCTTAGCCAGCTTCTTCTTTATCATGAACGTCTTGTGCGACGGCTGTTGACAATTCCGTCCAGTTATTTTCACAATAAGAAAAAAAAATAATCAACAAATTATCCACACTATCTCACACAGAAACACACAGATGTAGAGAGAGAGATAGAGAAAGAAAGGTCACCATTTTCGTCGGAGGGGAGTGCAGATCTGAACGACAGTCTCTGGATTGATATGGCAAAGAACCCTAGACAGAATCGGAAAGAGGAATTTTGTCCAAAATTAGCGAATTATATAGTTGTGGGCTAAATTTGTTTAAAGGCCCACGTAAACAAGGGCTTTTAGAGTTTTAGGGCCCGTTTTATAGGGGACCTGTGGCTGATCTCTTACGTTTACCTGGATAAAAATAAAATTCGGGGTGACATTTGGGCCGGGTTGGGTCGAGTTTGGTCGATCTGATAACGACTTAGTCAGTTAAAATTCAATTCGAATCTGAACTGTTAAAAATATTCAACCCTAATATGAACCCGACTCAAAATGACCAAATTCAGACGGGACACGAACACGAAATTGATATGATTTTTTTAGATTGACCCGACACGATAATGACCCGAATTCAATTTAAAAGATTTAATATGAAAAAAGATTAAAATAGGATTTAATAAGAAAAAAATAAATAAAATTTAAAAGTTTAATACATTTTGATGATTTAAAAGGAAAAATTAAATATGACATCGGTTTAAAAGCTTGAGGTGAATTGAATAAATAAAATATTTAAAATTTAGTACCTTATCAGGTAATCCGAACCAAATAAAACTTGATCCAAATCCATTAATTTCGTATCGGTTCGTGTTGGATTATCGTGTCGTGTCGAAGCCTTAATTACAATTAGGCATTTAAGCTGACAAACTTGTGGTGGGCTTAAGATACTCCTTAGGGTGCCTCCAATGGTAAGAACTAGTTTCAGCTTTCAATGTGTCACATCAGTGCCACATCAGCTTTTGGAACTCACCTACTTTTCTATCTAATATCTCCTCCAAGAATGAAACCAGTTTCTACATTTTTTTTGGAGTTCCACCAATACACTCTCTCTCTCTCTCTCTCTCTCTCTCTCTCTCTCTCTCTCTCTCTCTATATATATACATATATATATATATATATATATATATAATTTGATATGCATAATCATTTATATATTATTTACAATTCTATATTTTATATTTTATATAATAAAATAGAATGGTTTAATAATTAAAAATAATAATTGAAATTACATTACTAAAATAAAAATTACATTGCTAAAATTGAAAATACACTACTGAAATGAAAATTAGACAACTAAAATTGAAATTACATTATTAAAATGAAAATTACATTACTAAAATTGAAATTACATTAATTAGAAGTACATAAACATAATAATTCAAACTAAAATATTACTTAATTCACTTGTGCCCAAATATGTTGAGTCAAATCGTGTTGAAGTTGGAAATGGGCTTCTTTATTTGTTAAATTGTTGTGGTTTTTGAGATAATTTTCAAATGCTTCCCAATTATTCATACGTATACTCATTGGTATTGGTTGTTGAGGAATTACATCTTCTTCAGACCAATTGACCGCTTCTTCGCCCTCATGCTCAATGATCATATTGTGCAGAATAATACATGTAAGCATTATATTGCGGAGTTCTTTCTTTAAATAAGATCGCGCGGGAAATCGAACTACTGCCCAACGAGCTTGTAGCACTCCAAAAGCTCGTTCGATATATTTTCTTGCCGCCTCTTGTCTCAGTGCAATTTTTTTTCTAACTGGATCTCCCGGGGCCGGGTAGCTCTTCACAAATGAAGCCCATGTCGGATAGATTCCATGTGTGAGATAGTATCTTTTGTTATATGTCCGACCATTCACCGTGAATTGAACTAATGGAGCATTCCCCTGAAGAAATTGATTAAATAAAAGAGACCCATGAATGACATTGATATCATTTCTTACTCCGGCGACACCCAAAAAAGCATGCCATATCTACAAATCTGCTGATGCCACGACTTCAAGAACTATTGTAGGAACTCCGTGATCTCCTCGTGTATAGAAACCTTTGTACGCGATGGGACAATTTCTCCATTCCCAATGCATACAATCGAGGCTCCCCAACATTCCGGGAAACCATGTCTTTCTTCATGCATTTGTAGCAAGCGTTGAGTATCTGCTGCATTTGGCGTCCTCAAATATCGAGCACCATAAACGGCAATCATACGCTTGCAAAATTCATGTACACATTCCAACACAGTACTCTCACCCATCCGCATATACTCATCGAGTGCGTCACCGGGAGCCACATATGCCAATTGTCTGATAGCTGCAGTGCACTTTTGAAGTGGTAATAGACCATTCCTCCCAGTTGCATCCCGCCTCAATGTGAAATAGGGTGAGTAGTCACTTAAAGCATCAACAATCTGAACAAACAAATCTCTCCGCATTCGAAATCGACGGCGAAAAAGATCTCCATCGAAGATGGGTTCATCACATAAATAATCACGAAAGAGACGATCATGACCGCTTTTACGCTCTCGATCCCTATATCTTCTAGAACCGCTTCTCCTTCGTGAAGTTCTCTTGTTGCATCTTCTGCATCAGCCATAGCAATCATCTCTCGCATAATTGGATTTGTTGCTGAATTTCGAAGAAATTGCTTATACATCTCATCAATTTCATGTGAACTAAAAATGTCAAACATTTTGAAGAAAGTTTTGTATTTGGATGAAAGAATGTTTTGTTAATGATATGAAAGAAAGTTTAAGCAGTTGTATATATAACCAAAATATCAACAGTTATATTTATGACCGTTGAATTGGTCAAATGTAGTAGTTGTTGTATTGTCAAGTTGTATTTATTACTTTGGAAAACAATGCTGACAATTTTCAAAGAACACTGCTTTGTTGCAGAAACATATAAGGTTATATTTATTACTTTTTGACTGTTACTGACAATTTTCAAAGCACACTGCTCACATACAAAAACAGATAAAGTTATATTTATTACATTTGTGACCGTTGCCGACAATACATAATCAAATAAAGCACACTCCAAAATAAAAATAAAAATAAAAATAAAAATAAAAAATGACACTTAAAAGTATTACACCCACCCTTACTTAGCTTTGATCTCGGCTACCATTTTGTTAAAATTGTATAGTTCTGCCTCTAACATGCCAGTGATGCCACTAGTATCCTTACTGCAGAACTCAGCATGTTGGAGCTTAAGTTGTTCCGCTTGAAGGCTCAATTGTCTATCCATAGCCTCTTCCACTTGTTGTAGTCTTCACCAGCTGTAACTGTTATTTTAGCCTTCTGTTTTGCTTGTTGTTTAGCTCTCTGTTGTCCCATCGGACGAACTCGACTTCCACTATCAGCAGAAGATGGACTATCCGTTTCAGAATTTTTGGCTTTTTTTTTAGGATTATGTGGTATTTGTTGAGGAGTCCATTTTTCTCACAAGTTTGAATGATCTTCCATATGTGCAAGAACCTGAAGTCCCTGTTCTTTGGATGATCATTTCTCCATGTTTTTTTTGCCGCATCCACAACATCATCATCGTCGTGTCCGCTAGCTCGATTGCTCCACAAGTTATTGTAGATACCTGCCCACTTGGTTATATCTGGATTGATTTTATAGTAGTGATTTTTTACCTGAGAGTAACTTCGCTCAATAGTGCCCTTCAGCTTCCACTCATTGTAGTACGCAACAATTTTCTGCCATAATTCTCTTCTCTTTTGTTCATTGCCAATTATGGAGTCGGTGCTAGTGTTGTACCAAGTTTTACAAGAAGTATGTCTTCATCAGGTGTCCAAGTCACCTTTGTTTCCTTTGCCTTTGTAGAGGGTTGAGCACCTGTTCTAGTGGAATTTGTGAAGAATATTGCGGATACTGGGAGCTACTTTTTTTATATTGATTTGGTGGAGACATGAAATAGTTGGAAGAAATGTTGGATGCAAATTGTTGAGGAAAATTCTAAGGGATTTGGTAGTTGGATGGAATTTGTTGAGTAGGAAAATTGCTTGCATTTGAAAAGTTGGTTGGAAATTGGTGAGTAGGAAAATTGTCTGCATTTGGAAAGTTGGATGGAATATGTTGAGAAGGAAAATTGACTGCATTTTGATGGTTTGATGAAATTTGTGGAGTAGGAAAATTGTCGGCGGAAAGTTGTGTGGAAATTGATGTTGAGAGTAAGACATTTGATGATATTGTGAACTTGGAAAATAAGAACCTTGAAAATGATGGGAGCTCGAATTACTAGAGTCCGAATTTTGAGAGCTTGAATCCGCCACTTTGATTGTAGTGAAAATGAAGTTAAAAAGAAAGAAAAAAGATTGGAATGTTGGAGAGAAAGTGAAATTGTAAGGTTGTAGAACACACATATATATAGAGAATTTTAGAAAAATAGCCGTCTGTGCTTTAATTAAGAGAATGTTGGGGAAAATAGCCGTTGGAAAAATACCAAAAATGGCCGCAATAGCAACTTTATATTACAATTTATTATTAAAACATTATTTAAAAATATGTTTACATAATATATATTTTTATACATATTTATTATATAATATATAAATTATTAGTTTTGAACTTTAAAATTATTGCTCGTTTGAAGTCGGATTTTTACGATTTTTATGTAGAATAAAAGCTCTCGTCGTGATCTTTAATATAAGATATATGTTCGATATGTTTTAAACGAATTAAAAGGATCATATTTGTGAAAATACGTTACAAAAACAAAACAAAACAAAAAAAAACTGAAGAAAAAAGCAAAATAAATAAATAAATAAACTATCACCTACAGTCCTTCACCACGCGCACGTGGATGTAGGAGCCAACCACAAGCTTAGAGATACAATAAATAACTAAACAAACACAAACTACAGGCCAACACACACCCTCTAGAATTGGAAACGACAAACACCTTATAAGCTGAATCAATATATGAAGATAAGGCCATCAAATATAAATTTATCCCATCATACTAAAAATATAATTCCAAATTCGCAACACATCATTATATTGGAAACGAACCACTTATTATGGGATACTCAATATTCGCTCCATTAATTAATTGCTTTATAATTTGAATTTGAAATATGGTACAAGAGTTATTAACAGTGACAAATAATTTAATCAGATTATGTAGGACATTTCTCGCCCCAAAATAATTAAGGACATGGATGAAAAAATTATCCAAGCAATTACTTATTTTGACTATAATGAAGCAGATTATATGTGCAAGAAATAAAATAAAATCGTCCAAAAAAAAGAATAAAATAAAATAAAAGGTAAAAATTAAACAAAGAAAAGTAACATTAAATTAAAAGTAAAACAAATAAAGGAAAAAAAGAAAAAAAATTAAAACATGAAAAAAAAAGCGGAAAAAAGTTCAAGTGAGAGAATAGAAACTCCCAAATCCCAAAATCCCAAACCTTAAACCCCAAAACCCCCAAATTTTGAAGAAGCTTCTGCCCCCATACGCCGCTGCCGCTGCCGCTGCCGCGCCGCGCGACTCGGCTTCAGCTCCAGTCCAGTTTGCTCAGAAAGGTGTTGGTAGCATTTCCACTTTCTGGCCTAACGAGTGTGAATAATGTTGCTGTAGTTAGAACTTAGAATGAAAATCTATGATCATTTTAATTCGTCTTTGAAAATATTTACAGCTATCCACTTTTTGGTTGCCAGCATCTCTTGATTATCTTCTCATATTGAATCCTTGAAATGGAAAAACTTGATATTTTTGTATGTATTTACATTATAGTTACAATCTGATAAAAAAGTTCTCATGTTTAATTGGTTTTCTGTGTGTCATTTATATGTTATGCATAATCTTGTTCCTTTGCCTAACTTATCCGTGCCATTGATTTTCTGTTTGAAGGGGGATACTATCTTTGTTTCTTTATTCTGATAGCAATCTGAAAATTATTGTAATATCTTAGGCTCTTGGGTACTGTGTATAAGTTGTGTTAGTATGGGTGTGCTTTCCGTCTCTTACATAAAAATGTTTCCTTAGGTTCAGAGTCTGATATAGTCACGAGAAATGGACATCTACTCAAAAGCATCCAAAAATGCTGCAGCAGTGTAAATACCTGATTTTTGAATTCTTCATTTGTTCTCCTCTATATGGCTATACTTAATCTCTCATTCATTAAATGATGGCTGATCAATTTGTTTGTTGGAAAAGAGTAAAGATGCTGACTCCATGTCCAAAACGATGGAGCAACTTAATATTGGAGAATCATCCTCTAGCTTCAAGAAGAAACTGGTTATCATCATAGTTGTGGGAATGGCAGGTACTAGTTGGTTTAGTAAAGGAAATAATATCTGCACAATTTATGCACCTATTTATTTATTCTACTGCCACTTCTATACTCTGAATAATTATCACCACATTTCCAGGATGTGGAAAGACTACATTTCTTCACCGGCTAGTCAGCCACACTATGGCATCAAATATTCGAGGTTATGTTGTGCATCTTGATCCTGCTATCGTGACACTTCTGTATGGTGCAAACATTGACATCAGAGACACTGTTCAATACAAGGAGGTCATGAAGGAGTTCAATCTTGGGCTAAATGGAGGAATTTTGACTTCACTTAATTTGTTCGCTACGAAGTTTGATGAGGTAAATTTTTCATTAAGTTCAGTTGATGTTTATATATCCAAATATACATGTCTTTTGATATTTAGTAAACCTTAGGTGATGTTCTTGAATTGAAAATATAGATAAGTGCATCTTTTTTTTGGTTGCAATACTTGAGTTCTTTCAATACCATGCCCCAGCTGTAATTAGTACTTTCTCAATTTGTAATAAGCAAAATTTGTTTGATTAAAATTTCTTATAAATACCAATTACTAGTTGTTTAATTTCTCTAGCTTGCTAGATCTTGCATCAGTTCAACAATTGGCTTTAGATCTGATCAGATTACTTTTATTTGTATACGTAGTTAATGTAAATTACTGCATTGGTGAGTGTGCTTTATGCATATTACCTTTGTACAGGTAAATAGTCCCTAATATCACCAATGTCTACCCTAATGGAAGTGATTACCTCAATCCTTCCACTTTGCTTCTGATTGTTGATTAAATAAGAAATGAGACAGGTCTATTTTCTGCAAGTTTACAGAGGTGTAGTCGATTTTATATTAAAAAAATGTCCCACCTTGGGACTCTCTCTTTTGATTTGTTGTGAGCCTATACTTGGCTCAAAATTGAAGACAGTTTAAGCTCAATAAAAAGCAGGTTTCCATCGATGCTTGAACTATAGGCTCAGATCGGGCAGTTGCCAACTCATATTATGGGTCTTAGATGCGTGAGAGTGAGAATATTCATGCAATGGTTTTCAGACCTTATGATTAGATTAGAAATCTCAATTAATGTATTTTCAAGTTGAAAGAAAGCAAGAATTCAGCCAAGTGAAGCTCAATTAAGAATTCAGGAGTCCTACTGAACTTTGAACCAGTTTGCTCCATTGTGAATGCAGGATATTTGTCTTTGCTTAGTCAATGACACCATTAATGTGAGAAGATTCCTGTGATCCTCTATTTGTTTATTCACGAAAAGTCATTTATACTGTTTGTTCATCATTACTGCTGTTATTGAAGTTGTTTTTAGCAATGCAGTTAGGTATGCACGTTGTGTATCTCCGGCCATCAAATCTTTATTTATGACAGGGAGGGTATTGCTTCACTTGTTTGTCTTTGGAATTGTAGGTCATATCGATGATAGAGAAACACGAGGAGATCACCTTGAGTCCTTGACTATGTGTTGGTGGACACTCCTGGCCAAATAGAGATTTTCACTTGGTCTGCATCTGGAGCTATCTTAACACAAGCTTTTGCATCACCATTTCCCACAGTAATAGCTTTTGTTGTCGATGCACCACATTTAGCTAGCCCAGCTACCTTCATGAGTAATATGCTATATGCATGTAGCATCCTCTTCAAGACGCGGTTGCCATTGGTTTTGGTGTTTAACAAGACAGATGTGGCACAACATGAATTTGCATTGGAGGTATATATTTTTCGTCTTACGTAGGAAATGCTTTTTCATTTGCCCTTTTCATGTGCTTGTCTCTAGTCTTCCTCTTATCTCCACCTTATGTATCTCCACCTCTAATCTTCGTGTTTTCCTTTCCTGATTGCTGAGGGATTCTGTTCACGTGTCATTTTATACAGTGGCTTACTTTTTCTGCTGTAAGTGCAGTGGATGAAAGATTTTGAGGTATTTCATGCAGCACTAGACTCCGATCATTCTTATACATCAACCTTGACCCACAGTCTCTCCCTATCGTTGGAGGAATTCTATAGTCATCTCAAATCAGTCGGAGTGTCTGCAGTCACCGGCTCAGGGATGGATGCTTTCTTAAGGCTATTGAAGCCAGTGCAGAAGAGTACATGGAAACTTATAAGTATTCAGATAATTACAGTGGTGGTTCTTAATTATATATATGAGACTTCTTGATTTTTTTGTAATTGTAAAATTATTTTATTTAAAGAGTGTGTCATGGTGGAGTCGACACAAGACACTAAATTGAATTGCACTACACAGATGTAGAACTTAATTTTTTTACATTGCTTAAAAAGTCTCTTCAGATCTGTCGGAACAATTTTTGCGAGGAAGACTTTTTTAAAACCACACATAGAGATGGCAATGGACCGGATTTGGACCGGATCTTGCTTAGTCCAGATCCAGATCTATTTTTTGGATCGTTCGTCCAGATCCGTTTCAGATCCATTGGATCCAAAAAAATAAATTTCAGATCCAAATTCATAAGATCTGCGGATCCCGGGTCCAGATCCAGATCCATAATATTATTACGTTTACTATGCAATCGAGAATAATACGCATAAATAATATATATACACTTCAAGTTCTACAATCATTAAAGTTCAAAACTAAGTCATTAAACCATAAACAACACTACAATAATCACTTGTTAAAATATGTATAATATATAATTTATATATTATGTATAAATAAAAAATTATATTTAAACTTATAATATATACTGGGTCTAAAAACGGATATGAACCGGATCTGGATCTAAAAATTTAATTTCAAATCCAGATCCATTTTTTGGACACTTCGTCCAGATCCGGTCCAGATCCATCGGGTCCAAATTTTCGATGTCCAAATCCTAAAAAATGGATCTGAGCACCGGATCTGGGATCCATTGCCATCTCTAACCACACATACATTATCATTTTTCATCTAAATTCTCAAAGACGAAATGACTTAGACACGTACATATTTTTTTATATTTACTACTTTAGGAATAATTAAGTATGGTAATAAGATAAAAGTTAAAACTTACATATACCAAGCAATCATCAGAGTAGAGAAAGTTAAAGTAAAGATGAATAATAACCAAGATTCGTAGCAGCCCATTTCAAGAATTGTTGAATGCAAACACAATTGAATTGGAATTGCTAAAAGTCGATTGCTCCAAAAGAATGTATTTATGATTTCATTGTATTTACAATTTTCAAGTCGATTGCTCCAATAGAATGTATTTATGATTTCATTGTATTTACAATTTTCACTCCTTAAAGCCAAGACAAAATTACTAACCATGCAACACCAATTTTAACCATCAAAACAAATTTGGACCAGTTTATCCAGACTAGCAAGAAATATGATAACCGAGCTTCGTCACCCATTCTCAAGTCATTAAGCAACGTATGCCATAACGCAACGACACAAAGAAAAACCCCAACTCGTCAGTAGCTCCGCACTTTCTAAGGGCAGCCTTTTCCAACAATGGCCTTATTTTTTTTACTCAAATGATGACTACGCACTATCTAAGGACAGCCTTTTCTGACGATGCCCTTATTTTTTTTACTCAAAGGACGGCATTCGCACTTGGTGTTAAGTAGCTCTTCCTGTGGCCCATCTTTATCATTTAGATGTTTGACCATTCAGTAGCTTTCACACTAACCCGAGACAGCCCTCTCCCTGTGCCCATGACCATCACCGGCGGCTTAATTCACACCAAAGAATAGACAGCCCTCTCCCTTTGCCCGTGACACATCGATGGCGGCTTAATTCACACCAAAGAATAGGCAGCTTTTTCTGTCAAAGGTTGTACCCAAGTTTCGTTTGGATTGCAAAACAACATGCATTATTTCTAGACATATCAAACAAGATTATGGAGCTCGGGAATCATTTTTAGTGCTTAGTCGAGATAAACTAACTCAAATTATTAATCAGGTAAAACGAGTAGTCATGCAGGGTTACCTGAGCGCCCGAGCTTTACAGAGCGGACAAAAGTTTTGGCCTTGAACGAGCCACCTCCCTATGCACTCCGCGTGAAATTCATGGTGACACCCTAAAGTTGCAACTGATCCTTTGTACAAATCTTCAAGACACACGCTGCAGATTGTTGCCTCTTCTTCTCCATCTCCATCGCAGCTTCTTATGTTCAGTTGACCTAGTACTCCATGAATACTAGGGTTTAGACTTGGCTCGAACTCTTCCTCTTCCTCTTCCATTACATCATCAGAATCTGAGAAATCCAAGTACACGTCCAAAATCTCCATCTCCAAGTCAGCGGCGGGGACCGGAACAGAATGCACTTCACTTGCCGCCGGCCATGCCCCGAGCACATACTGATAATATCTGCGAAGAATATCTGAGAGTCTCTCCTGCTCCCGATTCCCTCCTCGCAATCGTAGATAGAAAAGCTCATCCTCCAGCTCGTCATCGAGCGACGCTTGTCCGTTGCATACTTTCTTGATGCGTCCCATCGTCCTCCTCAGATTGCCTTCTACCCAACTCCGTCCCAGCACGCTCTCCAGCTCCGATATCAACAACGGCATAGAAAACGCCATCTCCCTCGGCTGCGGCTGCTGATCGATTTGATTTGATGTATTTTGGGACGCCGATTTATTTTGCGACTCTAAATACTCATTCCTTACTAGCTTGGTGTTGACGCGAGAGAAAATATTAGGTAGAAAAATCTTACGTAGCCGACTCAAATTCAAATACGGAAAAAGGAAGATGGTAATTTCCCGGAATATTACGTACAGAAATACTCCTATGGAAGAAGAAGATTTAACAACGGGCAAGTATTAATTATGTGGAACCTAATTGGGCCGACTTGGTGATGGGCTTCTTAATAATAATAATAATAATAATAATAATAATAATAATAATAATAATAATAATAATAATAATAATAATAATAATAAATATTATTATATTTAATTCTTATATCCCTTAATTTATAATTTAAATTAATAGTCATAAAATGGACCACATGATTAAATGGGCCGGCCGGGCCAAACATTGATTGTATGTGTAAATTATGATTGTTATTTCTTATAACAAGATATTAGAGAATAAAATTGAGGTAATAGCTATTACATTAAAATATATCGGAGTAACATATCTTTTTTGGTATAAAAATATATCATTAAATAAAGTTGACATAACTAAAATTTCGCCTTTCCGTAACAAGTGCTCCTTTTTTATATAAGAATATTCTATAACAAGTAACCCATTTCCAAATAAAGAAATAATTATCTATTCAAAAATAGTAGATCATACCATTTTAATTTATATTTACTCTTCACCTTAATATTTGTGTTTAAACGAAATGAGTAACTTGTTCGGGACGAAGATAATAGGATTTATGCACTCTTCTTTAACCACAATCAAATTAAATTTCCCTTAAACTTCTTATATATATATATATATATATATGGAAACGAAGAGTGGTAAGGTTCGGACCCTACAAACTGAAGCCACGTCTCTTGGGTGTTCGATGTTGCTTTGGGGACTTAAAACTTCCATTTTTATTACCTTTTATTTTTAATTATTGTCTATTCTAATTGTATAATGACGATAGTATGAGTTATTTTAGTGAAACCAATTTCTCTTGACCACTCTAACCTTTATGAACCAATTTTACCACATGGAAATAACTTTTTTGTTTTTTTCTAAAGTAACTAGCATATAACCCGTCGAAAATGAACGGGGAATTATATTTAGTAAAATTAATAAAATAATTAGATAGTAATATGTGACAGATTAAGAAAAATATTATTTATTAATATTCTCATACATTTCCATAATTTTCGATTCTCTATTCTTCTATAAAACCGATGTGAGTGGAAATATATTTGTCTCTCAAAGTAAAACGATTCTTAAGCTGAGTTTTTTAGCTTTTTATAAAGAGAAAATGAATAAGAGAAAAAACGGATAGTGAAAAAAAAAATGAGAGATATAGATAGCGAATAATACTATAGGGATTAAGAATGCATATAAGATAAATGTGACCCTCAAAACCCGGAACAACAGTGATACGAGAAGGAGAGGCGGCGTCACAGTCAAATTCCAAATTGTTGTGCGTTATTTTTTTTTAATTGTTGTCATTATTGCTCCGATAGCTGCTGGGTTTATGCACAATGATACATGCTTGTATTTATAAGGATCTAATACTTATATGTTGGCTCATTGTTGGTTGCTAGCTACTGAAAATACAAAAATAAAATCGACATTCGTAACAACAATCGGAATAGAACTTTAGTAAAAGGGTGTTCCTTAATTACATTACAGTCCAAAAGTTTATTTCGTGAAGTGCTAAAATTATAACACCAAAAAATTATTAAAAAAAAACCTATATTGAAATTTGAAAAGAAGAAGAACATGAGACCCGGGGGCTGGGCGCGATGGAGTTCAATATTCCTGACCGGCGGCAACAAGGTGGTGGCCGGCGAATTCCAACGGCAAGAGAAATGCTAAATTTTGAGAATTGGAGTAGAGTCGCAAATTTGAGATGTGTGCAGATGTTTGGACTGCGTACTGTTCAATTGAAATCCAATTAATTGTCTAATTTAATTTAATTAATTAATTAATTAAAATTGTGAAATTACTAAAATACTCCCGGATTTTCTAAAATCCGGGGGTCCAGTGACCCCCTTCACCCCCTCTCCCTTCGTCTCTGACTTGGACACAAATAAATCTAATTCTTATAAAAAAGGTAAAAGCTCAAATAAATAAAACGGTAAAACTAAACTTTATTTTATAATTTAAAGAAACTGAAACTTTCTTCAAAGAAATAAAAAAAAAAACTGAAACTTATATTTATTTATAACCTATCCTTAACCTTTTTTGACTTGATTATATTAATAGTAATTTTTTTTTTATGAAGACTTCAATCAGATTCTACAAGTATGCATGCACACCAAAGAAATAACAAACGAAAGAAACTTTTGCTAATTTATTTCACATACTTTATATTCGTTTGTTTTGCTATTTTGATTGAAAAAATACATATTATTTCTAATCATTTTTACTCTATGTAACAATTTAATGGCGCTAGGCTCAGGAAATTATAATAATAGCACAACTGTTACCTTCTTCGATATTAAAGTAGATCTCTCTTAACATCTCTGTTCCTTCAATTCTTTTAGGACTTAAAGCTGTGATAAATCCTTTACATTCCTATTATATAATGTTGATTAAATTAGTAGAGTGCACAAACAATTTTGCATCTACACTTCACAAATGAAAATAAATAGAGGGACACTTGCATGCAACCGGTCTCTTGGGAAGAGATCAGATCCGGGTCGGGTTGACCCGGTCATTTTTTATTTTTATTTTTAAATTTCAGTTTTTTTTTCGGCTTCGTCTTCGGCTCCGATTTTACAATTCCGTCTTCGCTCCGATTACTAATATAAGTATAATCATCTGGCAATAATTTGGATTTTTTCGGCTCGCTCCAAGGCCTTCGGCTCCCCTCGCTCGCATCTTGACCAAAGAAGAAGCGGCAAACAAAAAATCGAAGATGCAAAAAAACAAAGAGGAACAAAAAATTTGGAAATTAATAAAAAAAACTGAAAAAATAATTAAAAAATTATTTTAAAAAAATAATTAGATATTGTGACACAAACTAAAACGCTGAAAAACACTTATCAGAAGTGTCCTAATAAGTCAGAAAAATGAATTGAAAAAAAAAGGCAGACGCGTGCACCCCACGCGTCCCACGCGCGGTCGCATGGACTGCGGCAGGTCTCATTCAAGTTTTTGCGAAATAAACATATCTCTAAAAGGAATGAAAATAAATATCTGCATTTTGCTAAATACTTCTTCCAAACCTACCAATAAAATAGCTAAATTATTTGGTGGTGCAAAGGATGAAAAATTACACATCTACTTAAATTTCCAGAATTCAAAAATCACGAATCCAATAAATTCAAAATGAATTGTAACTTTAATTACACCTTTAATAAATCAAATATTCGTCTTTAGCTTGAACACTAAACTAAATTCATATCTCAATAGCAGATTAAAGAAAAAGAATAAAAAAAGATATAAAAAGTACCAAAATATAGCGAAAAGTATCAAAGTATAAATTAAAATTAAGAACTGTCTAATTCTTCAAACTCTTTGTTGATGATTATTGGATGTCATGACCATCGTGTAGATCACTATCGCTACCACGTTTATGAGGAGTGGCATTGACGCTCTCCGAATTTGAGCGTATTTCTTCATTTACTAGAGTAAGATTCTATAAAAGTAACATAATTAGAAATTTAACTACAATATAGTATAGCAAATTATTTAAAGGGTTATATCTTAAACTCTAAATCTTTGCATCAGAAAACAACTAAAAGGGTGTCTCAAATTTGAATGATTCAAACATCTTTGAAATAATAGAAAACGTACTCAATAAGTAATGAGTGGTCTCATTGTTTTGTTGCATTTTAAATATTAAGGTTAAGTTTTAATTGCAGATTCCTTAAATATTATAGGGAAACTCGTTTGCTCATTCAGTCTATTTGCTCTATGAGAAATTAACCCAACTATAACAAGATGCAGACCTCTCTTGTTAACATCGGGATCTTGTTACAGCCTCGTCGCCACTTTGATTGAAGTCCCTCAAGGCTCTTCTTGCATCTACGCGTAGCGCCACCTGCCTCGTCAAATTCTTTCTTGTAAGCTTCAGAACAAGGGGGTTATCAATGTAGATTTAATCTGAAAAGTACCTAACTTTTCTCATTCTTTCAAGAACCTCAATCACATTAGCATACCATCTATATTTAGAGAAGAGATTGATCATTTGCTCAATCTGGGAAGCATTCACAACAACAAACATATAAATAAGAATCAAAATCACAACAAACATTAATAGATACCATATGTTGAAGATGGTAGTAAAAAAACTAATCTTTTCCCATTGAGCAAAAAAAGAAGAAAAGTAACTCAAATTGTTTGCTTAGCAAATAGTGCATGATGCGATTAACAAATACTAGAGGGGTCAATAGAATAATGAGTTGAGGGAGATTATACAATATTTCACAATTGCAAAGAGAGGTATACGAATCACCAAGATTTCAACACAAATGAGGAGGCAAAAATCACTTGTTACCAGTCAGAAGAAGCTGCATACAAAGAACCTACCTCTACATTACAACACCCTCCAATCAACTGCAAAAGAAGAAGCATTTAAAATGAGAAAAGGTTTGAAAAAGCAAATCAAATCAATTATTACATGGCGATGCACGCCTTCACCAGCCAGAAACATCCGATAATACACATTTTTTAAGAGGGTGCTGCTGCGAGAGCTCTCCACATTTGAATTATCTACCAAACTAGGAGAAATGTGTTAATGAGGAACACGCCTCCACTCGTCATCTCATGTTGAGGTGCAAACAAACACTACACAACGCCTATCAGGTCCAACTTGACTTCTTTGGTAGGCAAGCATGACAACCTTGAACAAACCTGATGGTCCCAATACGAGTTACTGGTGTATGGGGGGGGGGGGGGAATACACCAGTTAGGATTTTTCAACTTTCGAAAAACTTAACACTTGAAATCAACTTCAACTGAGTAAAAGGACTCAGTTGGGATCTCACAGCTGAGTAAGCAACCTCAGCTGGAAGAGTGGTGCTGTGCGGAATGTGGTGGAAAATGAACTCGTAAAAACAAACTCACGCTTTTATGCACGGTTGGTCAAAACCAAAACTGTTGATGTGAAAGTATGCAGATTGTATGCGGTTAGTTTGTCAGTTGAGATATGCAAATAATGACTGAACACAAATAAACACGACACACAAGATTTACGTGGTTCGGAGAGAACTCCTACGTCCACGGGGAGATGTGAGTCCACACACTTCAGTCCAAGTTCTTCTGGACAGAACCACTCAGCTTACGCGGGCTGAGCAACCGTTAAGGATAAGTTTGCGGGTACTTATCGACCTTACAGTTAAGATTACGGGTTCTTAACAACCTATGCTAAGTTTGCGGGCACTTAACAGCCTATCTACTCAGTTGCAGGAAGAGTAGGGTTCTAACTAACACTTTTTAGGGTGTGAGAGTGGGTGGGTTTTTCCAACTACAGCTCGATCACAAATGAGAGCTGGATCTAAGGTTTGAACGAATAAACACTCAACCTAAGATCAAAAACAGTTTCGATCTCTAGGAACCCTCAGCTACTAATGTTCTCTCAAATTGGAACTCTCAGCTGCTGATGCTCTTAGATGATGATTTTGCAGATTTGCTTTTTGCTTTGATTTCTCTCGAGAAAGCTCTTGAATTTTCGTCGTCTCTATGTGTCTATCTCTCTCGAATGAGAGAATGCCTCTATTTATAGGCGGAGAGAATCAACTAGCCGTTGGAGGAGCAGTTGATCTCTGATCGGTTGAAAGCGATGGCTTGTCTCTCATCTCTGCAGACTTTCCCGATATGGCATATGTGCTCTTCTGCTTTCCATCTGAGACAGTCTTGTGTTGGGCCAGATGGGGTAATGACTGAACGGTCAAACCCTCATGTAACTTCCTTTTGAAATTCAAATCTTTGACAGTCAACTTCGGTTTGTCGGTTGAGAGTCTTGACCTTCATCTGAGTGATCTTCAGCTGATGTTCCGATCTGTCGAGCTCTCAGCTGACTTTGAACTTCAAACAGTTGAACTCCTTGTTCGGATTCTATAACTGAGGTTCTGAAACTAAACCCTCAGTTGTCTTCCACTTCTTTACTCAGTTGGGTTTGAACCCTCAGATGATTTCCTTTTCATCTGATGTTCTCTTCCTCTCTGCTGCTTCTCATCTGATGAACCCTCAGTTGGTTTCCTTCTCAACTGATGTTCTGAAGACTTCCCCTTGTTTGCATCTGAACAAATGAACTCTCAGTTGTCTTTCTTCACAACTGATGTTCTGTCTGAGTGACGCCTTGTTGCCATCTTCAGCTGGAGACCTGTAAAGATAAAATCTTAACTTTGCTCAAACAGCGAGCCTAAATTCTAACATTAGGTTCTGGCAACATCTACTCGGTTGGGGTCAGTCGGTTTTGGAATTCATCAAAACTTATATGAGAGGAGGTTAAAGCTAAAATTGTGATTGTTCTAAGAAGAGTTGAGTCTTGGTGTTGATTGATTAATTGTCTATTGTGTTAATTGATTAATTGATTGAATCTTAATTGTTCATTGAATCGAAACTTTGAGATATCTTTTCTATCTTGAATTTTTAAATATGTTTTTCGCTTTTGCTTTTGTTATTTTTTTTAATTAATTGTATTTTAGTATAATCATCACCATGTGTTATTCACGCCCTCCAAGTGACACGCACCTTTTCCATTTGAAACCAGTTTCATTTTGGGAACCAAATTTTAGGTTCTCAATTTAGGAACTAGTTTCTCCAATCTCCAATGGTGAATTCTGGGTTCCCAATTTTAGAAACCCACCATTAGAGGCACCCTTACTATCCATTGAAAAGTTGTTCAAAAATTTCATTTTTTTTTTTTGCCGTATTTTAGGTGTGCACTGAGTAAACATTTGTCCATATATAATAACTTGCAAACCTCCATGACAGGTAAACCACATTTTTCAAAAAATATGTATATAAGAAACTCGACCTATACAAGACACTAATAGAGTTCAAACTCAAACCTTTCAATCTTAAACACCCATTCCACTACTAAGTATCTTTAAGGGGACTAAATTTTTAATTCTTTTAGGGCTCGTTTAGTATCCATATACTAATATATGAGATATCACATATGGGTACGAGTATCATATATCATGTAAGGAATGCGATTGATATTTTTTACATGTGTTTGGTATGAAAATATGCTGATATGAGATATCATATTCTAAAATATTCATTTTTTTAAAGGGATTAAATTCTAAAATTTTATAAAAAAGAAAACCATCATCCCCACCGTCACCAGTTAACCTCATCCCCCCACCGCCAAATTCCATCAAATTGTTATATTGAACCAAACCAGCGAAATAAATTTCATGGGGTGACTTATTAAAATCTCGTAGTTGGGAGGGTAGAAATGAAATCCAAAATCATAACCATCATCCCCACCTCAAAGCCATATTTTTGCTTGGGTACAAATCTGCATACCGCCGTTCACAGGGTTTACCGATCAATCAAATCTCGCCGGAAAAATGATTGGAGCGGGAAAGAAAGTCACCACCATCGGATTCAAGGTTGGGAAAAAGGTATTGATTGGGAAGGAATAGCCAGCGAAGCTGTTGGTCTCCGACGAGGCTCGCCAAGAGTTGGCCACTCTCCGCCGCGCCTCCGATGACGTCAACCACCAACTCTAGAAACCGGGCAAGAAGCTATGGCATTGTGGAGGAAGGAGGAAAGAGAAGTTGGTGACGGAAGCAGAGAGGAAATTAAAGAGAAGCGGAGGAGGAAAGGTATATGAGCCATACCGCATAAACAATAAGGGTGCGTTTGGTAGGATATATAAACCCCTACTAAATTATTTATCACTTTATCCTGTGTTCGGTAGCCTAAATTATTAATATGATAAGCCCGTCCTAAAACTCGAGTCTGGTGCTATATCACTATTACACCCACTTAAATAAACTCACCTCTACCCCTATATTATTTATGCTTGTTAGAAATCGGGTACTTGCTCGTGTAGATAGCAATGGACAATACTTCTTTATTGATTGACTTGAATACGAACAAACTTATAGTATTACAATCAAACTGAAGAACTAAGTTTAGAATGAACCAAAGATCGTCCGAAGTAAAACTTCTGCCCGCAAGACGAGAATACACCCCGGTAGTGCTCACGGTAAGGCGGCTCGTCTCCAAAGGTTAAAACGATCTTGACGTCTCGGTTGTAGTAGCACCACAAACAGAACCGAGCTCCGGCGAACTGAACAGGAACGAAGACTGAACTAGTGTATGATATGCTATGAAATGCTTTAGAGGAGTGCAGATTGCTTAGAATGAGTGTATTCTGCAAATGAGGATGCTCATATATATAGCAGCTCTCGATCAAGTGAAGGGACTCGTCGCCATCAATTCAGCCATGATGGCCGGCGGTTTCAGACACCAAAGGTTGCCGGATGTGAAGAGTCTCCGGCGGTTACAACAGCCAAGAGTCTCTCTGCCGATGGGCTTTCCACACACTGGGCTTCCGGATTGGGCTCAACAATTAATCGAATTGGGCTTGTAATGTTGGTCCAAAAAAATAAGGCCCAAACACCAGCCCAAAGCACCAATTGCCAAGATCCAAGATCCAAGTCCAAGTCCCAGGCCCGAGCCCGCCCGTCTGTCCGGACGGACGGACGGCGGCGGCGCGCGTAGGCACCCATACACAACCATACACACCAACCCAACAAGTTATTAAGCCCATGCAGACATAACCTTAAATACTAGTCAAATCATCCACATATAACCGATGTGGGACAACTAACATTTATTATAATTAATAACATGTTAATTACTACTTCAACATCCAACCTTTAGCATACAATATCTCACCCACCAGAAATCGGTTTAGAGATATTAAATATACCACGTTCATCTACTCACGGCGTAGATTAACATCCAATAAATATTTTAATTAAATAACAAATATTTAATCAACAATATTTATCCTCAATCATGGTTAACATTTAAACCATTTCCAACAATCCCCCACATGAGTAAGAATGCCAATGCAAAATGAATGCAAATGCAAAGTTCAGTCCTCAAGAGACAATACTGCATTTGGCTAGGTAGCTTGTGACCTTGAACCTATCCATAGTCAACATTATCGAGCATACCGGCGGCATAGTGGTTATGAAAACCTTGAACTAGTCCTCCATCGTGTATACCGAGACAACAATATTGACACAATATCATCTCAATTCCGTTCGTTCTAACATTTTGTGTCCTTTTCGGCCTTGGACACCCCTTTGGATTCATAAGTGTATCAATTGAAGCGGCTCTCACTTCACACTTATATAGATGATTCTTATTTCCAAGTATCCTACTATACTTGACCTATCCGAGATATCCAAGAATCATTAAAAGTCATAAGACTTAACCTCACCACTTATAGGTAAACAAACACTCACTGTTCTCAAGGAATAGGTATGTTCGAGTGTTTAACACACGGATTCTTATAACTTCGTTGTCCCATTGAACCAAGCTCTTGGGATCCTCCAATCTGCAAGGTTGGGTATCGGCTATAATCATCCTTAAGATGTGGATTTAACACCCATTCCCTCTAACAGTTTATACATTTGATCTCGATTAATGCTCTTAGTCAGCGGATCCGCTAGATTATCTATTGACCTCACATAGTCAATTGAGATAACCCCACTCAAGATCAAATGTCTTACGGTATTATGTCGTCGACGAATATGTCGAGACTTAACGTTATAAAACATATTCTGTGCTCGTCCAATAGCTGATTGGCTATCACAGTGTATCAACACAGACGACACAGGCCTCGTCCAACATGGAATATCCTCGAGGAAATTTTTAAGCCATTCGGCTTCTTCACCAGCTTTATCCAAAGCTATGAATTCAGATTCCATGGTAGACCTGGCAATACAAGTTTGTTTCTTAGACTTCCAAGATACTGCACGACCCCCAATAGTGAACACGTATCCACTCGTAGAAAACGAGTCTTTGGAGTCAGATATCCAATTAGCATCACTATACCCTTCAAGTACAGCAGACTCTCTTGAATAGTGAATCGCAAAGTTTTGAGTATATTTCAAATAACCCAGTACGCGCTCTAGGGCTCTCCAATGTTCTTTACTTGGATTAGCAGTATAACTACTCAACTTGTGAACCGAGCATGCTATATCAGGTCGGGTACAGTTTGACAAATACATCAAACTCCCAATGATCTTAGCATATTCATCTTGACCCACAGGTTCCCCCTTGTGCTCACTTAGATGAACATTCAGTTCCCAAGGAGTCTTAGCAATAGGTTTCTCATAAGCGTTGAATCTCCTCAACACTTTCTCAACATAGTGAGATTGCGACAATGCAATTCCATTGGGCGTTCTTAGAATCTTAATTCCAAGAATAACGTCAGCTAAACCCATATCTTTCATGCTAAAATTCATACTTAGCATCCTCTTGGTTTCACCAATCACACGAGAGTTACTACCCATGATTAACATGTCATCTACATAAAGACAAACGATAACATAATCGTCACCCGTTTTCTTAATATAGACACATTTGTCACTCTCGTTGATCTTGAAACCATTTGACAACATCACTTCGTCAAACTTCAAGTGCCAACGCAAAGGCGCTTGTTTCAATCCATATAAAGACCGCTGTAGTTTGCATACCATGTGCTCTTTTCCATGTACAACAAACCCCTCCGGTTGCTTCATATAGATTTCATCATCTAACTCCCCATACAAGAATGCAGTTTTAACATCCATTTGATGAATCTCAAGATTGCGCAAAGCAGCAATAGCGAGAAGCACCCTAATAGAAGTAAGTCTCGTCACAGGCTAATAGGTATCAAAGAAATCATAACCGGCTTTTTGTCTAAAGCCTTGAACTACAAGTCTGGCCTCATATTTATCAATAGTACCGTCAGACTTGTACTTCTTCTTTAGGATCCACTTGCATCCTAATGCCTTACAGCCTGGTGGTAGTTCAACTAACACCCAAGTGTGATTAAGCATAATAGACTCAATCTCGATGTCTATAGCTTCTTTCCACAAAGCCGCATCCGAACCAGATAATGCTTCTTTTACGGATACCGGTTCACCGTTTAGCATTAAAACGACGTAGTCCGGTCCATAAATTTTTGCTTTCCGTACTCTAGTACCACGTCTAGGCTCATTCACAGGCATAGACCTAAGTCGCTTTCTATTCGGCGGTCCATAAAACACCGGATTAGAACTCGATGCAACATTTTCATCTATGGGTTCAGAACTCATAGACTCGTCTACAAGTTTAGAGCTCGTAGCTTCATCCTCAACTCTCTTCCTAGAGTTAGGATCAACCTTATCCTTATTAGGATAGATGTTCTCAAAGAATACAACATTCCTTGATTCCATCGTTGTACCCACATGAATGTCGGGTATATCGGATTTGTGTACAACAAACCGATACGCGCTGCTGTTAAGTGCATAACCAATAAAGATACAATCTACCGTTTTAGGTCCAATTGTAACTTGTTTTGGTAAAGGCACTTCAACCTTAGCTAAACACCCCCACACTTTGAGGTATTTATACGAAGGTTTCCTCCCTTTCCAAAGTTCATAAGGAGTCACGTCCTTCCCTTTGAGTGGAATCTTGTTCAAGATATAGTTATCTGTCAAAACAGCTTCCCCCCCACATGTTCTGGGGTAATCCTGAACTAATCAACAAGGCGTTCATCATCTCTTTAAGAGTATGATTCTTACGTTCAGCAACGCCATTTGATTGTGGTGAATAAGGAGTAGTCGTTTGATGGATTATACCACTTTCGTTGCATAATTCAGCAAACGGAGCAACATACTCTCCACCTCTATCACTTCGAACTATTTTGATTCGGCAACCAAGTTGATTTTCGGCTTCATTCTTGAAATTTCTAAAAGCTTCAATAGCCTCATCTTTACTTCTTAACAAGTAAAGGTAACAATACCTTGTGCAATCGTCAATAAAGGTAATAAAATACCTTTTACCACCTCTAGTTTGCACAAACTTTAAGTCACACACATCGGTGTGAACAAGTTCTAGAGGTTTAGTGCTTCGTTCAACCGACTTAAACGGTAACTTAGCCATTTTTGCTTCAACACAAACTTCACACTTGTCTTGTGTCTTAGATAAATCAATTTTTAACATGTCCATGTTCGCAAGTCTTTTTATAGCATTTAGATTTACGTGACCAAGTCTACAATGCCATAAATCACAACACTCAAGCAAGTAAGCAGAAGTAGTAGCTTTATTATCATTAGCAACTGCCTTAGAAGACTTACAAGTACGAACACTCAACTTGAACATATCATCAACAATGTGACCTTTTCCAAGAGTCTTATCAAACTTACGTATGATTATAAAATCACTACGAAGATCTATATCAAACTTAGCCCTAACTAGTTTGACGCCTGACACCAAATTCTTGCGGATTGCCGGAGCATGCAGCACATCCTTCAAAGTTATCTCCACACCGGAAGTGAATTGGAGTACAACAGTCCCAACTCCAAGAACAAGTGAGGTACGGTCACTCGCCTCGGTGACAAAACGGTCTTGAACTTTCTTGTAGGTATAGAACAAGTCCCGGTTCATGCAGATATGAACGGTCGCACCTGTGTCAAGAAACCAAGTAACAGGATTATGGTCCGAGACATGGTTTACCTAGGTGATCATGGCAACAAGGTCGTCTTTGTCCCAAGTGTCGAAGTCCTTTTGGACATGGTTGACCTTGTTCTTTCCTTTCTTCTTCGGCAGACGGCAGTTCTTCGCCATATGTCCGGGCTTATCACAATTGTAGCACTTTCCGGTGAACTTAGTCGGAGGTGCCACTTCTTTTCCTTTGCCTTTGCCAGGGTAAGGACGCTTCTTGGAAGGTCTGCCCCTACCATCGGTCAAGTTTGCCTTAGCCTCCATTGGAGCCTTGGCCTTCATATCTTGATCACGGACTTGAGCTTCGGTTTGAAGCTTAGCCACCAACGTCTCAAGGGTCATCTCCTTTCACTTGTGCTTAAGATACCCTTTGAACTCCTTCCAACTTGGCGGCAACTTGTCAACCAAGAGCGCCACAGTATACGCCTCGGGAAGAGGCATCCCCTCGGAATGAACATCGTGTATAAGAGTTTGGAATTCTTGTACTTGGGGCATCATAGGACGACTGTCCACCATTTGGAATTCGGTGAGCCTCGTCACTACGAACTTCTTCGTGCTAACAGGATTAACACGGTACTTCAACTCAAGAGCATCCCAAATTTCTTTGGCGGTCTCCTTGATGTTGAACACATTGAACAGGCCATCATCAAGCCCGTTCAACAACATATTCTGACACAGATAGTCAGAATGCATCCAAGTATCGTAGTCAATACGAACTTGCACATTTGCCTCGTCCTTGGCTGGGACAGGAGGTCTTTCGTCACGCAGGAAGCTAGCAAGCCCCATTGTGGTGATGTAAAACATCATCTTTTGGGACCATCTTTTGAAATCAGTTCCCGAAAAACTGGGAGGTTTCTCGGCGATAGGCATTAGTCGAGCAGCAGGTTGAACAGGAGCCATAGTTGAGCTCGAGGAGCCAATGGTTCCAGACATGGTGGAAGAAAGAGTGGAAGCGCCGGTGCTCGAATTGGTAGACATTTTTTCAACAGTGATTCAGGTGAACTTCAGTTTTGAGGAAGCACACGAACAAGTAACTTTGGTATTCTCGTCTTGCGATTGTTAGAAATCGGGTACTTGCTCGTGTAGATAGCAATGGACAATACTTCTTTATTGATTGACTTGAATACGAACAAACTTATAGTATTACAATCAAACTGAAGAACTAAGTTTAGAATGAACCAAAGATCGTCCGAAGTAAAACTTCTGCCCGCAAGACGAGAATACACCCCGGTAGTGCTCACGGTAAGGCGGCTCGTCTCCAAAGGTTAAAACGATCTTGACGTCTCGGTTGTAGTAGCACCACAAACAGAACCGAGCTCCGGCGAACTGAACAGGAACGAAGACTGAACTAGTGTATGATATGCTATGAAATGCTTTAGAGGAGTGCAGATTGCTTAGAATGAGTGTATTCTGCAAATGAGGATGCTCATATATATAGCAGCTCTCGATCAAGTGAAGGGACTCGTCGCCATCAATTCAGCCATGATGGCCGGCGGTTTCAGACACCAAAGGTTGCCGGATGTGAAGAGTCTCCGGCGGTTACAACAGCCAAGAGTCTCTCTGCCGATGGGCTTTCCACACACTGGGCTTCCGGATTGGGCTCAACAATTAATCGAATTGGGCTTGTAATGTTGGTCCAAAAAAATAAGGCCCAAACACCAGCCCAAAGCACCAATTGCCAAGATCCAAGATCCAAGTCCAAGTCCCAGGCCCGAGCCCGCCCGTCTGTCCGGACGGACGGACGGCGGCGGCGCGCGTAGGCACCCATACACAACCATACACACCAACCCAACAAGTTATTAAGCCCATGCAGACATAACCTTAAATACTAGTCAAATCATCCACATATAACCGATGTGGGACAACTAACATTTATTATAATTAATAACATGTTAATTACTACTTCAACATCCAACCTTTAGCATACAATATCTCACCCACCAGAAATCGGTTTAGAGATATTAAATATACCACGTTCATCTACTCACGGCGTAGATTAACATCCAATAAATATTTTAATTAAATAACAAATATTTAATCAACAATATTTATCCTCAATCATGGTTAACATTTAAACCATTTCCAACAATCCCCCACATGAGTAAGAATGCCAATGCAAAATGAATGCAAATGCAAAGTTCAGTCCTCAAGAGACAATACTGCATTTGGCTAGGTAGCTTGTGACCTTGAACCTATCCATAGTCAACATTATCGAGCATACCGGCGGCATAGTGGTTATGAAAACCTTGAACTAGTCCTCCATCGTGTATACCGAGACAACAATATTGACACAATATCATCTCAATTCCGTTCGTTCTAACATTTTGTGTCCTTTTCGGCCTTGGACACCCCTTTGGATTCATAAGTGTATCAATTGAAGCGGCTCTCACTTCACACTTATATAGATGATTCTTATTTCCAAGTATCCTACTATACTTGACCTATCCGAGATATCCAAGAATCATTAAAAGTCATAAGACTTAACCTCACCACTTATAGGTAAACAAACACTCACTGTTCTCAAGGAATAGGTATGTTCGAGTGTTTAACACACGGATTCTTATAACTTCGTTGTCCCATTGAACCAAGCTCTTGGGATCCTCCAATCTGCAAGGTTGGGTATCGGCTATAATCATCCTTAAGATGTGGATTTAACACCCATTCCCTCTAACAGTTTATACATTTGATCTCGATTAATGCTCTTAGTCAGCGGATCCGCTAGATTATCTATTGACCTCACATAGTCAATTGAGATAACCCCACTCAAGATCAAATGTCTTACGGTATTATGTCGTCGACGAATATGTCGAGACTTAACGTTATAAAACATATTCTGTGCTCGTCCAATAGCTGATTGGCTATCACAGTGTATCAACACAGACGACACAGGCCTCGTCCAACATGGAATATCCTCGAGGAAATTTTTAAGCCATTCGGCTTCTTCACCAGCTTTATCCAAAGCTATGAATTCAGATTCCATGGTAGACCTGGCAATACAAGTTTGTTTCTTAGACTTCCAAGATACTGCACGACCCCCAATAGTGAACACGTATCCACTCGTAGAAAACGAGTCTTTGGAGTCAGATATCCAATTAGCATCACTATACCCTTCAAGTACAGCAGACTCTCTTGAATAGTGAATCGCAAAGTTTTGAGTATATTTCAAATAACCCAGTACGCGCTCTAGGGCTCTCCAATGTTCTTTACTTGGATTAGCAGTATAACTACTCAACTTGTGAACCGAGCATGCTATATCAGGTCGGGTACAGTTTGACAAATACATCAAACTCCCAATGATCTTAGCATATTCATCTTGACCCACAGGTTCCCCCTTGTGCTCACTTAGATGAACATTCAGTTCCCAAGGAGTCTTAGCAATAGGTTTCTCATAAGCGTTGAATCTCCTCAACACTTTCTCAACATAGTGAGATTGCGACAATGCAATTCCATTGGGCGTTCTTAGAATCTTAATTCCAAGAATAACGTCAGCTAAACCCATATCTTTCATGCTAAAATTCATACTTAGCATCCTCTTGGTTTCACCAATCACACGAGAGTTACTACCCATGATTAACATGTCATCTACATAAAGACAAACGATAACATAATCGTCACCCGTTTTCTTAATATAGACACATTTGTCACTCTCGTTGATCTTGAAACCATTTGACAACATCACTTCGTCAAACTTCAAGTGCCAACGCAAAGGCGCTTGTTTCAATCCATATAAAGACCGCTGTAGTTTGCATACCATGTGCTCTTTTCCATGTACAACAAACCCCTCCGGTTGCTTCATATAGATTTCATCATCTAACTCCCCATACAAGAATGCAGTTTTAACATCCATTTGATGAATCTCAAGATTGCGCAAAGCAGCAATAGCGAGAAGCACCCTAATAGAAGTAAGTCTCGTCACAGGCTAATAGGTATCAAAGAAATCATAACCGGCTTTTTGTCTAAAGCCTTGAACTACAAGTCTGGCCTCATATTTATCAATAGTACCGTCAGACTTGTACTTCTTCTTTAGGATCCACTTGCATCCTAATGCCTTACAGCCTGGTGGTAGTTCAACTAACACCCAAGTGTGATTAAGCATAATAGACTCAATCTCGATGTCTATAGCTTCTTTCCACAAAGCCGCATCCGAACCAGATAATGCTTCTTTTACGGATACCGGTTCACCGTTTAGCATTAAAACGACGTAGTCCGGTCCATAAATTTTTGCTTTCCGTACTCTAGTACCACGTCTAGGCTCATTCACAGGCATAGACCTAAGTCGCTTTCTATTCGGCGGTCCATAAAACACCGGATTAGAACTCGATGCAACATTTTCATCTATGGGTTCAGAACTCATAGACTCGTCTACAAGTTTAGAGCTCGTAGCTTCATCCTCAACTCTCTTCCTAGAGTTAGGATCAACCTTATCCTTATTAGGATAGATGTTCTCAAAGAATACAACATTCCTTGATTCCATCGTTGTACCCACATGAATGTCGGGTATATCGGATTTGTGTACAACAAACCGATACGCGCTGCTGTTAAGTGCATAACCAATAAAGATACAATCTACCGTTTTAGGTCCAATTGTAACTTGTTTTGGTAAAGGCACTTCAACCTTAGCTAAACACCCCCACACTTTGAGGTATTTATACGAAGGTTTCCTCCCTTTCCAAAGTTCATAAGGAGTCACGTCCTTCCCTTTGAGTGGAATCTTGTTCAAGATATAGTTATCTGTCAAAACAGCTTCCCCCCCACATGTTCTGGGGTAATCCTGAACTAATCAACAAGGCGTTCATCATCTCTTTAAGAGTATGATTCTTACGTTCAGCAACGCCATTTGATTGTGGTGAATAAGGAGTAGTCGTTTGATGGATTATACCACTTTCGTTGCATAATTCAGCAAACGGAGCAACATACTCTCCACCTCTATCACTTCGAACTATTTTGATTCGGCAACCAAGTTGATTTTCGGCTTCATTCTTGAAATTTCTAAAAGCTTCAATAGCCTCATCTTTACTTCTTAACAAGTAAAGGTAACAATACCTTGTGCAATCGTCAATAAAGGTAATAAAATACCTTTTACCACCTCTAGTTTGCACAAACTTTAAGTCACACACATCGGTGTGAACAAGTTCTAGAGGTTTAGTGCTTCGTTCAACCGACTTAAACGGTAACTTAGCCATTTTTGCTTCAACACAAACTTCACACTTGTCTTGTGTCTTAGATAAATCAATTTTTAACATGTCCATGTTCGCAAGTCTTTTTATAGCATTTAGATTTACGTGACCAAGTCTACAATGCCATAAATCACAACACTCAAGCAAGTAAGCAGAAGTAGTAGCTTTATTATCATTAGCAACTGCCTTAGAAGACTTACAAGTACGAACACTCAACTTGAACATATCATCAACAATGTGACCTTTTCCAAGAGTCTTATCAAACTTACGTATGATTATAAAATCACTACGAAGATCTATATCAAACTTAGCCCTAACTAGTTTGACGCCTGACACCAAATTCTTGCGGATTGCCGGAGCATGCAGCACATCCTTCAAAGTTATCTCCACACCGGAAGTGAATTGGAGTACAACAGTCCCAACTCCAAGAACAAGTGAGGTACGGTCACTCGCCTCGGTGACAAAACGGTCTTGAACTTTCTTGTAGGTATAGAACAAGTCCCGGTTCATGCAGATATGAACGGTCGCACCTGTGTCAAGAAACCAAGTAACAGGATTATGGTCCGAGACATGGTTTACCTAGGTGATCATGGCAACAAGGTCGTCTTTGTCCCAAGTGTCGAAGTCCTTTTGGACATGGTTGACCTTGTTCTTTCCTTTCTTCTTCGGCAGACGGCAGTTCTTCGCCATATGTCCGGGCTTATCACAATTGTAGCACTTTCCGGTGAACTTAGTCGGAGGTGCCACTTCTTTTCCTTTGCCTTTGCCAGGGTAAGGACGCTTCTTGGAAGGTCTGCCCCTACCATCGGTCAAGTTTGCCTTAGCCTCCATTGGAGCCTTGGCCTTCATATCTTGATCACGGACTTGAGCTTCGGTTTGAAGCTTAGCCACCAACGTCTCAAGGGTCATCTCCTTTCACTTGTGCTTAAGATACCCTTTGAACTCCTTCCAACTTGGCGGCAACTTGTCAACCAAGAGCGCCACAGTATACGCCTCGGGAAGAGGCATCCCCTCGGAATGAACATCGTGTATAAGAGTTTGGAATTCTTGTACTTGGGGCATCATAGGACGACTGTCCACCATTTGGAATTCGGTGAGCCTCGTCACTACGAACTTCTTCGTGCTAACAGGATTAACACGGTACTTCAACTCAAGAGCATCCCAAATTTCTTTGGCGGTCTCCTTGATGTTGAACACATTGAACAGGCCATCATCAAGCCCGTTCAACAACATATTCTGACACAGATAGTCAGAATGCATCCAAGTATCGTAGTCAATACGAACTTGCACATTTGCCTCGTCCTTGGCTGGGACAGGAGGTCTTTCGTCACGCAGGAAGCTAGCAAGCCCCATTGTGGTGATGTAAAACATCATCTTTTGGGACCATCTTTTGAAATCAGTTCCCGAAAAACTGGGAGGTTTCTCGGCGATAGGCATTAGTCGAGCAGCAGGTTGAACAGGAGCCATAGTTGAGCTCGAGGAGCCAATGGTTCCAGACATGGTGGAAGAAAGAGTGGAAGCGCCGGTGCTCGAATTGGTAGACATTTTTTCAACAGTGATTCAGGTGAACTTCAGTTTTGAGGAAGCACACGAACAAGTAACTTTGGTATTCTCGTCTTGCGATTGTTAGAAATCGGGTACTTGCTCGTGTAGATAGCAATGGACAATACTTCTTTATTGATTGACTTGAATACGAACAAACTTATAGTATTACAATGAAACTGAAGAACTAAGTTTAGAATGAACCAAAGATCGTCCGAAGTAAAACTTCTACCCGCAAGACGAGAATACGCCCCGGTAGTGCTCACGGTAAGGCGGCTCGTCTCCAAAGGTTAAAACGATCTTGACGTCTCGATTGTAGTAGCACCACAAACAGAACCGAGCTCCGGCGAACTGAACAGGAACGAAGACTGAACTAGTGTATGATATGCTATGAAATGCTTTAGAGGAGTGCAGATTGCTTGGAATGAGTGTATTCTGCAAATGAGGATGCTCATATATATAGCAGCTCTCGATCAAGTGAAGGGACTCGTCGCCATCAATTCAACCATGATGGTCGGCGGTTTCAGACACCAAAGGTTGCCGGATGTGAAGAGTCTCCGGCGGTTACAGCAGCCAAGAGTCTCTCTGCCGATGGGCTTTCCACACACTGGGCTTCCGGATTGGGCTTAATAATTAATCGAATTGGGCTTGTAATGTTGGTCCAAAAAGATAAGGCCCAAACACCAATTGCCAAGATCCAAGTCCAAGTCCCAGGCCCAGGCCCGAGCCCGCCCGCCCGTCCAGAAGGACGGACGGCGGCGGCGGCGGCGCGCGCGTAGGCACCCATACACAACCATACACACCAACCCAACAAGTTATTAAGCCCATACAGACATAGCCTTAAATACTAGTCAAATCATCCACATATAACTGATGTGGGACAACTAACATTTATTATAATTAATAACATGTTAATTACTACTTCAACATCCAACCTTTAGCATACAATATCTCACTCACCAGAAATCGGTTTAGAGATATTAAATATACCACGTTCATCTACTCACGGCGTAGATTAACATCCAATAAATATTTTAATTAAATAACAAATATTTAATCAACAATATTTAGACTCAATCATGGTTAACATTTAAACCATTTCCAACAATGCTGAGCCATACAGTAACCCATGCTATTATCACTTTACCAACTTTACCTCCTCACTATCGTCTTCTTCACGTCGCTACCGACCACGCTGCTGGATTTCTCGATCTTCTTCCTAGCCACGCAACTATTGCAACACCTTCATCTTCTTCCTAGCCACACTGCTGGATTTCTCGATCTCGCCGCCGTCGACGATCCCTGAGCCCTCAGCCGTTGGATTTTCTCGACTGTCGTCTACGATCCCTTCTCCCTTAGCCGCCGGATTTTCTCGATCTCGTCGTCTTGGGCGATCTCTTCTCCCCCTTACCACTCCTCACAAACTGATTTTGACGTTTGTCCGTTGTTACCCTCTCGCTGTTTGTAGATAAGTTTTGCAATCCCAATCTTCACCAACTTCTACGAGTTTACCCGCCGCTATTTGGGCTCCGATTTATGATAACCTTTTCTCAGGTAAAGAAGATGAATGTATATAAATCATGATTACTTATGGTTTTTATTCTTGAGTTGGAGGAATTCTTGAATTTGGTTTATGTGGGTTCTGCCCAAGAACAACTAATAGTTCTGCCCAGGAACAACTAATGAATTCTTGAGTTGGAGGAATTCTTGAATTCTCGATCTTTTCATTTTCGTGAGATTGGTTGTAAGAATTACAACAGTGTGATTGATGGTTAATGGTTAAGCTTGAATCTCTTCGTAATTTATCACTATCCTATTGAAATTTTATGTAAATTATTTTTAAAATGCAGATGAATTTTTAGAACTATAATTCTGATAGTTTTACCTTATTTATTTAAAAAAAAAGGAAGTGTCCTGCGAACGAGGAATCTCCCCTTTTCAAGTTTTCTGTAGGTGCAAGTAGTTATTTTTGTAATTTATTATTGCATTTGGTTTTCAAATTTCTTGATTAAGGGATTTGGCCTGGTTGATTTTTGTTAAATTCATAGGAATTTTATGCTCCCAAAAAGAAAAAACATTGGGTTTCAGTGGTGATTCATGTTGATTTTACTAAGATTGGTTCTAGTTTACTTGTGTATTTTTTCTGATTTCAGAAGCTTTTGTGCCATACTGAGAGATGTTGATTTGTTGTTGTTGTTCGATTTGTTTTTAAATTTTTTCAGGCACTTCAGTCTAAACAAATTCCTGAGGAGAGTTCAACTGCAAATCCGACAACAATTGCTTCGATTATCTTGGGCAGAGGTGGTGGTACTCGCCTCTTTCCGCTGACTAGTAGAGGAGCTAAACTGGCCTGTTGTAGGACAAAAATTTTGCTAGCATTATGTTAATAATAATTCAATGTTGTGGTATGCATTCTCGTTGTAGGTGTTACGTTTTGAGTGATGTTATCTTGTGAATAATTATGCATCGTGTTGTAGTTGTTATGTTTTGATTCAAGAAACAATAGATAAAATCATATTTCTCTACTGAAATGTGTTCGACTTTCATATTTTGATTCAAGGGTATTTTAGTCATTTCACATTTTAATATTGAGTTTACCCACTTCTACCAAACAATCCATTTATGTTATGTGATTTTTAATCATACCTACCAAACACATGGTATGGATAAATAATCTCATATATCTCATATTATTTATTTATGTATTATTTATCTCAATATTATTAATATTTCTACCAAACGAGGCCTAAAGATATGGAAATGTGGAAAATTAGTATATCAAGATATCATGTATATAAATTTGATATCCATATACTGTACAAACAAAAGTATGAATATAGGTTAGATTGATATCTATAGCTGATATATGTATATGGATAACAGGGGCCTTAATTTTAATCGATCGTCCCTTTAGCTTTGCAAAAAAAATTGCTCTTATCAATTCTCATTCTTCGGTAGATATTAGATAACACTCATGATGCATATAAATTCCCATTCTTCGGTAGATATTAGATAACACTCATGATGCATATAAATTCCCAAATATCTAAATTACAAGAACTCGTATCTTGAAATAATAATCTTTAAAAACCACCACAACCTAGCTTGTGGTCTACTCGAATTTTCCATTCATGGAAAGATGATATACCATGATTCAATTCAATTAGCCTCCTTCCCCCCTAACTTAACACAAAAAAGATAAAAATTGAAATATATCGATTCTAAACTTTATTTTTCCTTATAACAGAAGGTAGTATTACAAAGTAGAAACGATAGAACTAAATAAATAAATAACGTACAATTCTTCTACCCAAAAAAAGAAAACTCTATAGCAGTGTTTAAAAAAAAAAAAAAAAAAGGAAAAATATCTATAGCAGTTAAAACGGGCCATTGCAAAGGCCCATAACTAAGTAGGCCGAGTTTTAGCCCACAAATATATTTGCTCATTTTCAGCAAAATCCCTCTTTCAGTCTAGGGTTCATTGCATCCAGCAACCGTCGTTACCTGCACCTCCCTCCGTCGAAAATGGTGATCTCTCTCTCTCTCTCTCTACACGATTTATGTGTGTGTCTGTGTGAGATAGCGTGGATAATGTATTCATTTCTTCTTATTTTGTAAAAAAATAAACTGAACGAATTGTCAACAGCCGTCGCACAAGACGTTCATGATAAAGAAGAAGCTGGCAAAGAAGCAGAGGCAAAATAGGCCAATTCCTTACTGGATTCGCATGCGCACAGACAATACCATCAGGTATTTCTGACTTTCACTAATCCTTTTCCAATTATTTTTCTAAAAATTGATTATTCATTAAATTCGTCATCGGTATTTGCTTTTGTAGGTACAACGCGAAGCGCAGGCATTGGCGCCGCACCAAGCTAGGGTTTTGAGGCCTGCTTGAGTTTGATTATCGATGTTTTATGCTAATAGTTTTTAGTTTTGTTGCTTCAGTGACAGACTGTAATGAATCTTTTTCTGATACAGTAGTGTTTGTTTTTGAATTTAAATTAAATAAGATTGAAATTCTGGATTATCTCTGTTTTCTTTCTGTATATGGTTGATTTAGTTGCCTTGGTTTTCTCTCTATATTATTGATTGCCTATTGATAAATATTGCTTGTGATATTGTGGAGTATCTCTGTTTTGTTGCTACATTTGCAGTGTATGAGTTGTTCTCGGATTAAAATTGCACTTTGAACAAGTGAGGTTAATTCATGACGTTGCTGGTATATTTCATTACTTCTAAATTTGAGTTTGTGTTTCAATAGATTCCAGCTATCTAGCATGATACAGGGGCTAATAGGTTTTGTTCTTGAATGTGAATATCTGGTTTATTTTACTTATTTCAAATGATATGTTCCTGGAATTCATCACTTTATTCTAGTGTTGAGGTTTAACTACTGTAAGAGCTTGAGTTGTTGCTGGAATTTGTTCCTTTTTTCCTGGCACTTTAGTTTGTTGTTTATAGTTGCTAGTGAGGGATTGATCTTGGTAATATTTTAGCAGAAAAAGATGCCAATACCTTTGTCTAAATGCTTATATTCTGAGGAATTGTTCCTGAACCTACGAGCATCAATTAAAGCTCTTTAAGTTTTTATTTTTTTTGTTGCTACATTTGACAGTTTAATGATAATATGCGTAATGGTGAATAGGTTTTTTTCTTGAATGTGACTTTATCCGATTTATTTTTCTTGTGTGAAGTGATATGTTTTAAGTGGTTTTTGTTTGCTGATAGTTTGCCTATTTCTTATTTGTAACATTTTAGCAGAAAAATATGTCTCTCTCCCTTTCCCTAAATGCTGATTTACTGAGGAATTGGTAGCTCTTTCAATTTCTAGTTTTTTGCAGCTACATTTGACAGTTTCATGATACTATGCGTAATGAGATATAAGTATGACGCAGCTGGAAGATATTACATTTGTCTCTTGTATGCTTTGATTTGTTTCTATGCGTGTAATATATGTGTTGGGGGCGAAGGGAAGGGCTTGGTACGTTAATGTAATCTCATATTTCTTATGTCCGACCTCATAAATATAAATGTTGTTTTCCGCATCCATTCTTAAATTCTAGCTCTGCCCTTGATACGTACATACAACATTTGTGCAGATTTTGGGTATAGGCAGATATTTTGTACTTGCAAGTTGCATTTGAAGAACTCTTTGTCGTTGATCCTCAACTTCAAATGCGAAATGTTTTTGACCTCTTATTTAGATGAGTATTCTTAGCTAACTACTAACCACGAAATCAAATCACAGTGATTTTTAGAATTGTTTTAGACCAAACAGGAATCTGTTCATAGTAAGACACATGCAACAGACACAAAGCTTTGTGTTGTTGTGTATGTCCTAATTAGGTGGACGAAAACGTTGATCATTGTATGATCCATCGTTTTGTTTACGTTAGGGTGAATTTTTATACACAAATTGTATATATAAACACATATTCCATCTTCTTTCTGTAGTCAAGAACAAAAACTAAAGTAACCATGGCTGATCAGAAAACTCTCTTACTCTTTCTAGCTCTTTTCATTGCTCTCGTTGAAGCTTCTTCTGCTTCTTCTCACGTTGCTGGTTCTCTCTCTTCTCCTTCTCCTCAGCTGCGCCGCGGTGTCAAAGCTGCATACTGGCCTTCATGGCAGGCAGAGTCTCTCCCGCCCTCAGCCATACCGACTGCTTATTTCACACACGTATACTACGCCTTCGTTCTAATCGACCCGACCACTTTCCAAGTTCTGATCAACCAGAACGACGATCAATGGATGGGGGCCTTCACCTCCACCCTCCACAATGCCACCCCATCAGCCAAGGCCATGCTCTCCATAGGCGGAGCAGGGGCGGCCCCCGCCACCTTCTCCACCATGGTGAGCACTTCTAATAGCCGTGCTGCATTCATCCAATCTGCCATGAATGCAGCACGACAACACGGCTTCGACGGCCTCGATCTCGACTGGGAATTCCCCAGCAACCCTCGAGACATGTCCAATCTCGCACTGCTTCTCAAAGAATGGCGTTTTGCTGTTAACCAAGAATCACTAGCTTTAAACAAGCCTAGGTTGCTTCTCTCAACTGCAGTCAAATACTCTGCTGACGTGGCGTACCCCGTCCCGAGTACCTATCCCGGTGAAGCTATACGGACATACTTAGACATTTTGAGCCCTATGTGCTTCGACTATCACGGTGGATGGGAACCTAATGTGACGGGGGCGCACGCGCTCCTCTATGACAAGACGAGCAACGTGAGTACCAGCTATGGCATTGCGGCGTGGAAGAGAGAGGGAGTGGCATCAAAGCAGATAGTGATGGGAATGCCGGTTTATGGGAGGACTTGGGAGTTGAAGGACCCGAGCCAGCACGGAATCGGAGCGCCTGCTGTCGGAACGGGTCAAGGCGGAGGCGTGCTCGTTTATTCGGCTGTTTTGGAGTTCAATGCCGAGAGTAACGCCACGGTGGTTTTCGATAACACGACGGTGTCTACGTATTCGTATGCAGGGACAGATTGGATTGGATACGATGATGCTACTTCGATTGAGTACAAGGTTGAGTTTGCTAAGGCTCAGGGACTTGGAGGGTATTTCTTTTGGGCGCTTGGTGATGACAGCAACTGGACTCTGGCTAAAACAGGTACTATTATTTATGTATCAATACTACATACTTACATAATATTATTCAAGAACCTAAAAGATGTGGTATATTATGATCAAAATGGAATAACATTTTGATTGTTTGGTGCATTTTGCAGCTTCCATCACTTGGGACAGTGGAAATTGATGTTCTTTTGCTGCTCCTTAATTAATCTATATCATGTAATTATTCCCTCTATCCCGTTCATCTTGTAACATATTTCTTTTTGAATTGTTCCATTCATCTTGTAATATTTTCTTTTATGGAAATAATTAGAAAATCACTTTATTACTTTATTCACTTTAAAACCATTTTATATCATATCAAAATCACATTATATCACTTTATTTACTACACTAAACACATCTTTAATTTTAATACATGTTTTCTTAATACTCGTGTCAAAAGAAATGTTACAATATGAACAGGACGGAAGGAGTAGGTAATCTACTTTTATCTCAAAAAAAAAAAAAAGTTTGACGCACAAGTGAACGTTCCAACTGAATATTGAAATAGTCATAAATATTTAAAGACACGCCTTTTATTTAAGATGAACCGATCATCTTAACACAATGAAATAGCGATGAAGGGTCATCTGAATGCAAAGAATCATGGATATCAAACAACAAGATGAACAAGGAAACAAATACTTGAACAATAAAATCGAAATGCACATGACACAATCTTCTCCAGTCTTAAATCCAAAAACCACCACCAGCTTCTTCAGTTTGATATGAGTTTTTTAGCTGCAAAACAAACGTAACAAGAGAAAAGTTAACTTCAAAACAAAAAAAATAGCTACCAAAACATACATAACGATTGATGTTAAGACAATATTAATCCCTCTGTCCACGATATCGTTGCCATATTTTGGACGACACGGGTTTTAAAAAAATTATGACTAGTAGTGGATAGTGGTGGATATTATTTTGAGTGGAGTAAAGTTCCACAATAAATGTGAGTGAAATAGTGAAAAATATAAGGTATTATATGTAGCTTACTACTATAAATGAAAGTCACAACCATATCGTGAATAGAGGGAGTACCTGTTTTCGAAATGGTCCACTCATAATCACCATCAAGAGCCCAGAAGAAGTAGCCACGGAGGCCAAGGCTTTTAGCATAGTTAATCTTGTCAACCACAGTCTTGGTATCATCGTACCCAATCCAAGTATCCCCGGCCACTGAGTACACCGACTTCGTTGCCTTGTCATACACCACCATGGCATTGTTGTCCTTATTAAACTTCACCACGTCAGCATAATTGAGAAACCCCTCCACACCGTCCCCCACGCCAACCGCGGGCGCACCTATGCCGTGGACCCGGCGGTCCTTGAGCTTCCACGTCCGCCCAAATAGGGGCATCCCAATGATCAACTTGCTAACTGGCACCCCGGCTTGCATCCACGACTTGAGTCCGTAGCTGGTGCTCATATAGCTATTCGGGTCGAATAATGCCGCCGGAGCGCCGGTCTTAGATGTGTCCCAGGATCCATAATAGTCGTAGTTCATCACATTAATCCAGTCCAAATTCTTGTTGATCGAAGCTGTTGGATACACCTGATACGCCCCCCACGGGAAAACGGGGGCGTAGTACACCGCCGCCGTGAGGAGGAGCGGTTTCTGTCCCGTGGCTTTCGCCTCTTTCTGTATCTCCGTGCGCCACTCCTTCAATAGGATTCCGAACTTTTCCATCTCCGAAGCATTTTCAGGATACTCCCAGTCGAGATCAACTCCATCAAATCTACGATATATTATTAATTTTTGGTTTTAGACTGCGTTTACTTTGTTGTTAATTTATGAATGAAAAGTTAAAATACCCTTTTTCGAAAAATAAAAATAAATAATACCCCTAAATATATAAAAGATAAATAATACCCCATATATGAACAACATACATGACTGACATAATTGACGAATAACGTAGATGCATATCATACATGAGTAGCATACATGATGACTATCGCAACATACATGTATTCATCATACATACATGAGTGCTCACCATATGTACATGAGCAACATACACGAAAACATCATGCATATTTTTTCATGTATGCTAATCATGTATGGGTATTATTTATATTTTATAAATTATGAGGTATAATTTATTTTTAGTTTTTAAAAAAGGGTATTTTTACATATTAACTCTAAATTTATCATGTGAAAATGAGACAAATTAAGGGATAAAAAAGCTTTCACCCTTTAAATATCTCCTCTCTTTTCCATCAGTTTCTATAGACAAGCAAGCATTTTAACCCTCTTTTCTTCCTTCCTTTCACCCAAGGAGTGAAAAGAGGGTCAAAATGCTTGTGTATGGAAAATAATGGAAAACAATTTAAAGAGTTGGAGTTTGCTTATCACTCATTTCCCATGATTAAGTTAACAACCAAAGTAAACGTAGCCTTAAAGGTAATTATATGGCAACGAGATGAGATATGGTTAGTGAACAAACCCGTATTTTCTGGCGACTTGTATGCTTGAGTGGATGAAAGCGCGCGAGAGGCGGAGTAGGAAGCCAAGGAGGTGAAGACGGCGGTGCCTGCGGAGTAGCCGCCCACGGAGAAGAGTGTCTTAAGAGGAGTTTTCTTTGCATGGAGAGTGGAAGTGAATTTGAGAAGCATTGTGGCTAGTTCCTGGTTAATGTCAAATTGGAAGGTGTTAGGGTTTGGATTGAGAAAAGCGTAGTAGACATGCGTGTAAAACTTTGATTTGATGGAAGAAGGGTCGATGTTAGACCATGAAGGACAGTAAACACCATTGATTTCTAGAGAAGAAGAGTGTAAAGAAGCCATTGAAGAATAAGAATAGTATTGCAGTGTGTGGGAGAGCTTTGTGTGGTGTAGTAAATGTTGGGACTTGGAAGCCCAATATTTATAGCCACTGTTTTCATGTATTATTATTACAATATGTGCTAGTTGCGAACGACGGTTGAATACTTCTTTCACCACCACCCTTGACATTTTCCTATTTAGGAAATAGTTTATTATAATAATTTCATATGTACACTTCCATGCAATTTAATTATCTTTAGGATGTTATTTATATTCCCTCGTGCCGTTATTCTTGTCTCGTTTTTTTGACACTTGCATTAGAAAGAAATTAGGAATAGAATTAATGTGTATTAGTAGAGTTTTTAAATGAATACTTAATACTAATTAATACGGTACAGATAGTTAAATAAAATAGGTTTTACTCTTGAAAACAATGAAAAAAAAATGGACACAAATAGTGAAAAAGTTGATAGAGAGAGTGTGAATAGTGAATGATATAGAAAATGAGGAGTATAAGGGCATGTACACTGGTGGCAAGAGGTAGGGTGATAGGGAGGGTGAAGCAAGGGTGAAGGTACGTAGGCCACCGGTAGCCCGTGGGCATGGTGATCACTGGAGCCTTGCCCTAGGTGAACTCCAGGGTGAGATTTCACCCTATCTCTCACCCGAGCTTAACTACCACGCGTTGAACACTGGCTTTTCTCTTTGTTTATTCTATAATAAAAAAATAAAAAAGTAAAATGCAATGGAGGTAAACCTGCTCATTTTCGACGGACCGGCGGTTCCGAACCGGAACCGGACCGCCGGTCAACGGTTTTTAACCGGACCGGCAGTCAACGGTCCGGAACTGTAACCGTAACCGGAAGAGGAGGGGCCGGTTACGGGCCTCAATTTCGTGTAACCGTAACCGGCGGTTAATATTAAAAAAAAAAAAATTACCTATATATTTGCCGGAACCGGCGGTTACAACGGTCGAACCGTCTGAACCGACGGTTAACCGGCTGAACCGCCGGGCCGCCGAACCGCCGGTTCCAACGGCTCCAAGGCAGAAAGTGCAGCAGCAACGGCAGTATTGTTGGCAGCAGCAGCAACGGCTACAATTGTAGCCGTTTTTCATCCTTCTCCTCCCCTATAAATACCACTCTTCCTCCTCCTCATTCCTCACACCTCAATCCTCTCTTCCTCTCTTAATTTCTTGCATTTTAAGCTCTCAAATCCTCTTTTATTTTGTGTTATTTGTAGTATTGTATTACCATTTTCATTTTCCACCATCACCAACTCTCCACACTTCCATTTCTACCGCCACGCCGCCACCACCTCCACCACCTTCACGTCCACCTTCACCACCACTCTCCACTATGTCGAGCTCATCTCGTGTCGATAAGGGCAAGGGTCTTGCCGAATATCAAGACGGCAATGCTCGTGCTCCATCTCGATCCACAAGAGGAAGATCAAGAAGACAACAAGTGGCGGAAGAAATTGATAGAGAGTATGCCCAACGACTTCAACAACAAGAAGAGGAAGAGTGGTATCAAGAAGTTCAAAGGCAAGAGGCGCTTTTGAACCGGCAATCTCAACAACAATCCAACGCCGGCGCCGGCGATAGAGAGGAAGAAGAAGTTCAAGCACCAAGTGGTAGACCTCTAACTTCGGATATCTTCCTCAAGCACTTCAAGAAATTGCCAAGAATTGACGAAACAAGCTCAAGCAACGATCCCGACGCCGACAAAGGACCAAAAAAATTCAACGCATTTTGCAACTATTGCAACAATGTCTACAAATTTTCGCACGGAGGAGGCTACGGCACACTAAGGCGACACATGGAGACTTGCCATCCGACGGAATACGGAATTCCACAAAGCCAAACACAACTTCGTGGATCAACAACTTCGGTGACGAGTACGCCTTCTAATGTCTTATTTAAATATGATCATAAGCATGCCGAAGATGTTATGGCTAGATATTGTGCTATGGAAAAATAACCTTTTAATTTTGCCGATAGAATAACGTATGAATCATCGATAAAAGATGCATATTGTCCCCCCGCCAAAAAAATTAGTAGAAGTAACATGCTTAGGAGTATTAGGAGACAAGCTTTTGATAAAAAGAAAGAGTTAATGAAATATTTGATGCGTTTAGATCATAAAGTTTCTATTTGTGCGGATATTTGGACGGATTGTTATCATAAAAATAATTATATGGGAATTACATGTCATTGGATTGATGATAAATGGACGTTACAAAAGCGTTTGATTGCATTTAGGGAGTTCGATGATCCACACACGGCAAATAATATTGCTTTAATTATTATTACCGTTTTAAATGAATATCAATTGATTAATAAAGTTTTTTCGGTTGGTTTTGATAATGCATCGGCCAATACCGCTAGTATTCCCCAATTAATTGCGGCTTGTAGTCCTACTTTTCAAGGAAAATATTTTCATAGTAGATGTATTTGTCATATTTTAAATTTATGTGTTCAAGATGCACTTGATATTTTTAATGAATCGGTTGAACCAATTAGAAAAGCCGTTACAATGTTGCATAAGAAGATAGATTTAGCTAAAAAATGGCAAAAATATTGTCGTAAAAAAAGTCTTCAACATAGGAGTTTTGTTAGAGACGTATCTCATCGTTGGAATTCGACCTACGACATGCTTAATAGTACTATAGAGTATAAAGAACATTTATGCGATTTTTTTAGAAAAGAATTTGCAACTACTCAATTAACCTTGTTACCTTCTCATTGGGATCAATGCATGGATTTATATGGTTTGTTGAAGGTTTTTAACAATGCCACCGTTCAATTATCGGGTGTTTATTATTGTACTTCCGTTCGTGTCTTGGAACATTGCATGTATATTGCTCTTAGTTTTAAGAATTGTTTTACTAAACGTAACTTGCAAGGTGTGATTTATTTTATGGTGCAAAAATGGCTAAAATATTTTACATATATTCCGGATGTTTTCTTGGTAGCTAAATGTTTGGATCCTAAATGGAAATATGATGGTGTTTGTCAAATGATAGATATTTATTATGATGCTTTCACGCAAATGGACTTCTTAGATGTACAAATTGACGGAGAACGTATTTTCTTTGATCTTCCTAATGTACAACAAATAAAAGATGAGTTAGAAAGAACCTTAAGATCTCTTTTTGCCGAATATAGGACAACTCATAGTACTCTCGACATAAATCAAATGCCACCTCCTAGTATCCCAACCTCTTCATATTTACCTCTCGATATGATGAACTCTTTAGATCCCTTAGTTCAAAAATTAAGTACCATGTACCAAGATAGATCTTATGAACTCCCTAGGGGTCAAGGTAATAGTGAATTGGATATGTATTTGAGTTGTCGTTTTGTTTTTGGTGTTGAATTTAGCACTCCACAAATCGACGTATTGAAGTGGTGGTCCAAGAGAACGGAGTATCCAATACTCTCTATAATGGCGAAGGAGTTATTTGCCGTTCCCGCATCCACCGTCTCCGTTGAACAAGCTTTTAGCCTTGGTGGACTCATGTTAGACCAAAGAAGATCAAGCTTGAAGCCAATAAACGTCGAAGCTACGATGTTGCTCGATGATTGGGCGAGGGCCGATCTTAGAGCTCAAGAACTTGATTGGAATGATGTAGACGAGAGTGAAAATGAAGAGTTCACCGAGAGCGATCGATCCGAGGCGGAGGAGAACTAGACGGCATGATTAATGTAATCGAACTACGTGGACTTTGATTCCTCTATGAGGATACGTAGGCAACTCAATTTTAATTGTAAGATTGACCTCAAGTCCTTTTTTTTTTTTTTTTCTTTTTTTCCAAATGTAACTTAAAGTCTTAAAGTATTAGAAGTTTAGAAGTAATTTCAAATGAAATGTATGAAGTTATAAATTATAATGTATCAACTATCAAATATGTAACTTTTGTTGTAATTCTAACAATATTCTATATAATTCATTTTATTTTTTTAATATAAGGAGTACTTAATTTTTTTTCATTTTTTTTTCTTAGATTGTCTTAGAATATGTATATCCAACATATAATAGCAAAAAAACAAGAAAAATATATAAAATAAAAAACTCCAAAAAAGTGCCTAGAAACCTCATTTTTTTTTTCTGTAATTAACCGCCGGTTTGTGCCGGAAACCGCCGGTTTTGAGCTGAACCGGCGGTTTGCGATATTTTTAATTTTTTTTTTTTGGCAAACCCTAAATTCTTTCTATAAATTCACCTCATTCTATCACTTTGCATCCGCCTCCTTCTCATTTTCCTCATTTTTTCTTCATTTTCCATTGTCTTTCACTTTTCTATTTTTCAATCGTTTTCTTCTTCACCATCTCCAAGTCTCCAACTCCAACTCTTCTATCTTCTTCTTCAACTTCACCAACTTTACCAAGTCTTCATTTTAAAGTGTATTCTAAAATAATGCCTCCTTGCCCATCTACTTTTAGTGAGCTCTTCACCAAACACTACACCCGTCATGACGAGCCATTGTCGGACTATGCAAAGCCAACATATCGTGTTGTTTGCAATTACTGCAATGAAGATTTTAAGTGGCAAACCGGTGGAGGTTACGGCAAGCTAGTTGGTCACATTGAAAAAAAACATCGAATTGAGAGTCTTTCACACATTCTCCGGTGATATTTCACATTGTAATGTTTGTAATGTTTGTATTTGTATTTGTATTTGTAGTGTTTATTTTCGATTTGAAGGACAATTTAAGTTAGTGTTTGTTGTGTTTGTTAGTTAGTTCTCCTAATCCTAATGTTTTAGACTTATTTGTGTTTGTCACTTTGTTGGTGTGTAATATCGTCTCCTAATTTTAAATCTTAATGTGTTAATTGTGTTTGTTAATTTGTTTGTTTATAATATTTCAATTTCGCCTTTCTATTAAAATTAGTTGTTTTGTTCTTGTTTTTGTAATGTGTTTCTAATATAGTAATAGAAGGAAGAACAAGGGTTGATTTAAAAAAAAAAAAAAAAAATGGCGGTTTTAATCGGAATCGGCCGGTTTTTAACCGGAACCGGAACCAGTGATTTAATTAACCGGCCCGTAACCGGCAACAGTGTTGACGTGCCGGTTACGGTTCAAGTCCCTCTGAACCGTGAACCGGCGGTTCAAGGCCCAGAACCGGCGGGCCTTGAACCGTGAACGGGTCTACGTAGGAGTATTCAAAATTTGGTTATGAGGGTTTAGGATTTAGGTCAAAAATTGTGGTTTATAGTTCAGGTTTGGTTTTTAAGAAAATTTAAATCAAATCAAAATTGTAAACCAAAAAAATCGTATTTGATAATCCCTCCAATTTTTAATACAATAACACAATAATTTCATTTTATAGGTGGTTTGAGGGAAAAGTACCAAAATTAACCTCAATCATTAATTAGTAATTACTATTGTTAATATCTCAGTTTTCGTCTTCTTCCTAATATTTGATGGATACGGCTTCTTTCCTAGCTTCTTCATTTTTTCTTTTTTCTTTTTTCTTTTTTCTTTTTTTTCAATTGAACTTCTCTAGATTTTGAGATCATTGAATAAGGTTAATATGGGTATAAAATTTATTTATTAATAATTGTGCAAATCACTAAAATGACTTATATTAAAAATTGAAGGGAGAATATTATTATTATTATTATTATTATTATTATTATTATTATTATTATTATTATTATGTTTGGTAATATGGATTTTTTTAATTGCATGTTATATCTCAATGTTATACAAATTTAATTATTTATGGTCCAAATTAATGGATGCATTAAAGTATGCATTAAAAACTTGCATAGATTGCTTCAACGGGCGTGAGAATAGAGATCTTAGCTTGAGACCTATTTAATCAAAACCTATCGACTAGATTTTATCTTATCAAATCTTATTATTACTAAATTATCTTTGGAAATTAAAATAAATAAGAATATTATACATATTTAAAAATTTGTAAAATATAAACAGTTTTATAATAATAAAAATATTGTTGATCGTTTGATCATGCATATTTCTTTTTATCTTTTTCTTTTTTTGTAAATCTTCGGATTGTTTTAGTGAATTAAAAGTCAAAACCCAACAATGACATAATAATAATCTCAATTGTATTTTACCGTGATTCAAATATATATATATATATATAGGTAGTAAACATATTTCGATTCAATTCACCTTGTTCATAATCAAATTGATCATTGCTAGGTAAAATATTCTTAACGATGTTCTAGAGTTGACTAGAGAGGCCTAAAAAATCAATTTGCAAATAAGCAATCAGTTGGAACATTCTAGAGTTGGTCTAAAAAACCAACTTGCAAATACATTAATTTATTTTTGGGAAAAGAAGTGGTAAATGCACAATATTATCTAGGTGAAATTGTAAACTATTCCATATACGTGCAAAAGTTTAATCAGTCAAAAACTAATTGACTTGTGTAGCCCCTTGCTTCGTCTATGAATAGTATAATTAACTTTTTTTTTCCATCTACAAGTAATATGATTATTCATTTTAGTACATGATTTTATCGATTATTTTTTTTTTTGTTTTTATCATATTCTTCACACATAAAGATATTTACTTTCTTCGTTCACTTAACAATTACCAAATATTTTATTAAAATTCGTGTTATTCAGAATTAACTATTTGTGGATGGAGGGGTATGCATTAGTTGACTTTGTTTTGGTTGATGAATTAGCTAGGTGTTCACGATCCTTTTTATTTGTGAAATTCATTCAAATTTTTACTGGTTGTTGTGGAAATTAGGGATGGCAACGGGTCGGATCTGGACCGGATCTTGTTAATTTCAGATCTATATCCATTTTTATGTTGAGATCCAGATCCGTCCCAGATCCATCGGATCCAAAAATTTATAATCCAGATTCATATCCATCGGATTTACGGTTCTGCAGATCCGATCCACGGATCTGTCCTTTTGTTTAAATTAAAGTTTAAAATAACAAAATCACCTCAAACACAATAATAAGTATCAAAACAAGTCACCAAGTCGTCCATAACAACACAATAATAAGTACCAAAACAAGTCACCAAGTCGTCCATAACAACACAATAATAAGTACCAAAACATCACACAAATATATCTAAAGTCACATGTAATAGAAAAATAAGTAAATGCGATCAATCAATCTTGAGAATATGAGAACAAGTCGTCCATGCTACAGCTGCTTTCAACATCATCGACGTTCTAGAAATACCAGATCCACGGCAAAAAAATTATATATAAGATCCGCGGGTCGGATCTGGGACGGATCCGGATCTGAAAATAGAAATACCAGATCCGCAGCAAAAAAAATTAAATAAACCCAGATTCGTCCCATATCCGTTGGATCTAAAAATTTTTGTTTCAAATCCTAAAAAATGTATCTGATATTGCGAATCTGGAGCGGATCGGGCAGTGGAAATTTATGTTAACAATTAGACTTAGTCTAAGTCGCATTTAGTTTATGTAATTTATTTCTGGAGAACTTCAATTTAAATTTTGGGCTCATCCAAAAGACTGAAACTTTTGGGCTGTAATTGGGCTTATTTCTTTTTAGGCTATATTTGGGCCTACTTCTTTTTAGTCTGTTTTGCTTAATGTGTCAAATAGTATAAATAAAGGCCAAGCCCAATTTAAACAAACAAATTTATAATTCTATTTAGTGGTAAACACACAAATTTATGTAAACACTGTCCAGAGAAGAAAGAGACATGAATATGTAAAAGGAAGAATAATCAAGAAAACAATTCTGAATGATCTCAAACCAATCCTATATATAGAGCTAAATGCAATTCAATCTTCAATCCAAAATCACCATCATCTTCATTTGGTTTCAGAGATGCCACAATTTTGAAGCTGCAAAACAGAACATAACAAGAAAAAAGTTACCAAAAATTAATAAATACATTTGACTATAACAAGAAGATAGATAGCTATTATTATTATTATTATTATTATTAGAAATGGACAACTTATAATCACCATTAATAGCCCAAAAAATAGCCACGTAGGCCAAGGCTCCTAGCATAACCAATTTTGGCGCCAACGGTCCTCTTATCATCGTACCCCACCCAATAATCTCCCGCCACCGAGTACATCGACACCGTGGCCACGTCATACAACACCTTCGCTTTGTTGTCCCTATTGAATGCCACCACCTCGGCGTACGTCAGGACCCCAATCTCGTTCCAGCCGGACCACACATCGACCGCCATCGCGCCGACACCGTGGTATCTAGCATCCTTGAGCTGCCACGTCCGCCCGTAAAGTGCAGTCCCATGATCAGTTTGCCACGTGGCTGACTTTGTGCTCTTGTAATGTATGTTTTAGGTCTAGATCTAGTTTGTTTTAGAGTCTTTTATATCTGTTTTGTGTTTGGGAGGACACTTGAGTTGGTAGGGCAAGGAAAGATAGGAATTGGGCAAGTCTGGAGCCAAAACATGTAAAAAGAGTGAGAACTGGTGATATGAAGCAATGACCATTGTAGCCGTGCTCGTGGCTCAAGCTACTGAGGGCATAAGTCCAAATCAAGAAGAAGAACTACTCCACTTTCAGTGGTATGGTCAATTCAGACATAGTGTGTTTCGCTCAAGAAGGCAAGGTGCAAGCTGGTCGTGGGCAAGAGATGACAGAGAGATTGGGAAAGCAAAGTACAGAGCTTGGGTAACGGCGCCGACGCGTGAAGATGCAGCTGTTAGAGTCCTACAAGGAAACAAATTCCTTGCAACACAAGATTTGGATCGAGGTTTCCTACTACAACAGCAACACGTTTTTGACGATAAGGAAAGAGATCTTTCCAACCTTATCTATTGATCCTTACATGGAAGCAGCCGACCTGTCTTCTAGAAGGCCCGTTTGTGGGTTTGCCCTAATTTTTGTACTCTATAAATACTCATGCATGAAAAGCGCAAGATACACTTTTTCCGCATCTTTACTTTCTGCAATTCAATACTCTTTTATTTTCTGCAATTTATGTTTAAGTTCTTAGATACAATTTACTTTCGTTGTTAAATTCCAGCTTGGGCAGACAATTTCAGCTTATCGTTATTAATTCAAGTATGATTTTCTTAATCTCTTTTGCTTTCGTTATTTACTTTATGTCTAGCTAAGCTTTTAAATCCAAGTTTAGGGTAGATGATATGATGTATGACTTGTAAATCTCGTGAGGTCCAAGTGTTCTTGATAATTGTATATAAGTGTGTTCCCGAGGCATTGGGCAACGATTTCAAAGAAGTTCGGTGGTCACAGGTAACTTGAAAGGCCAACGAGTCCTGGGCACATAAGGATTCCTACATCGCAGGAGGGTTATCAAGTGCTGGTTGTGCTTGCCTTACGTTCCTTGAGAGCGGAAAGAACGGGTTGTAGTCTTGGCCTAGACCTGTAAAGATGTGTCAATGCTGGTGAATGTCGGACAGAGATCCTCGTTATGTCACCTGCGCCGGAGTGGGTCCATCTAGAACCAAATGCTGCTTGACCAACATGCGCTCTATAAGGTGTTATGCAGGAGGCAAGCAAAAGGATTGGCTAGGGTGTTCCTGTCAAGACTTAAACATAAAGATGGAGTTGGGCGGGCTATGTAGTGTACATGGCGGCATGACAATGGGGACCCTGCATAGTTTTAGCCTATATCCACTGATACACTTACGCAACAAATATCTTCGAACCAATGATCGAGTTATAGTTATACTATTGATTCGAAACCTCAATCTGGATTGTTTTTATTACTAATCTTTTTGCTTGTCAAGTTTCAGTTATTTACTTTCAGCAGTTTGCCAAAGGTGATAGTGATAGTTGCCCAAGGCTATAGCAGAGAGATACTCAACACAACCCTTTTGTGTCTCAACCAGAGATTATTGCGAGCAACTCCCTTTGGGATAAACCCTGTACTTACCAACTAGTTGTTCCTAAGGGTAGGCATAGGAGTGAAATATAAATTGTATTCTGTTGCAGCTTAAAAGACGGCTGCTCCAGTGGCACTCCAACCCGGATCCATGAACCGATCTTGAGTGGGTGCTTATGTTGCTATTCGAGTCGAATAGGGTGGCTTGGGCACCCATGATCAATTTGTTCCACGCGCTGTGGTAGTCGTAGTTCATGACGTTGATCCAATCCAAATTCTTGTTAATCGAAGCGGCCGGATAAACCCGCTGCTGGCCGGAGAGGAACGTGTCAGCAGAGTAGTACACCGCCGCCATGAGGAGGAGCAGCGGCTGCCCCGTGGCCACGGCCTCCTTCAGCAACTCCACGCGCCACTCCTCGAGTAGATATCCGAAGTCCTCCATTTCCTTTGGATTTTGGGGATACTCCCAATCCAAATCAACTCCATCAAATTTGTTCAAAATATTAAAGTAAATATTAAATTTTACTAGTTAAGTGCATGCCCAACTCGGATCCTCTATCTACTCCCTATTGTGTTTCATCCTCTATTTCATTCGTCGGATTTTGACATTTGATAATTTGAAGATAATTATATACCCTATTTGGGTGGAACAAACCCTAGTCAATGCCACATATCATTCAACCAATGAAAGAAGAAGAGAATGAAACACGAAACGGGAGTAGAAAATCCGATTTTAATGCATGCCTCTAATTTCAACCTCTTTTTTGATGATTTCGGTTTTCTCTAAATGAGATGGAAATTAAACACGTTACAAGTCTCCTATCCCACAATTTTTCTGTCTACCTAACTATTAGTTTTAATAATATTTATTATAAAAATAAAAATAATTCATTCTTACTAGACATTAAAAAATATTAACATGGGGATAAGTAATATTTTCCAATTAATAAAAGTCATAAAAATAGGGAAGGGTGGGGAACCATTCGACCATGTGATAATTTTATTTTCTATCTTAATACACATGTGATAAAAAAAGCATATAAATGTTAATATTTTCTCATCTTTTCTTATCCATCATAATGGATATTTCCATCAAGGTTTACGCACCATAAGTGAACAAAATATAAACATTGTTGCCCTCCCTTGAGAGTAAAGATAAATACCATAGAATCTCTAGAAAGGAATACTCTATTTAGGAATAAACTCCCATCTTGTCATATATTTTCATGGTCCCAACTTGGGACCAATTATAAATAGAAATGAACTCTATATTTGTCATAATTCATACTCCCTCCGTCTACGAAATGATTGCCACATTGTGGACGACACAGGTTTTAAAAAAACGGTAGGTAGTGATAAATAATAATGGGTATTATTGTGAGTGAAGTAAGAACCTCACAATAAATGTAAATGAAGTAGTGAGAAATATAAGGTTAAATATAATGTATTATGTAGGCCCCGTTTCTATAAATGGAAGTGACAATCATTTTGTGGACGGACTTAAATGGCAAAAGTGATAACCATTTCGTGGACGGAGGGAATATTTTTTTTTCGGTCACATACTAAGAAAATAAACTTCCATTTAGGAAAAAATCACAGTACTAAACAAGTAATATATCTATATATATATAGCATGAGTTAGTATAGAAACTAGTCCTTGTGTGGGAACTAGGAACTCATTCTAACCATCCATCCATCTAAATATGTGGTTGAGATTAAAGCTTGTATTTATTATTTTCATTTTTTAATTATTATTTTAATGCTTAAAGGGTTTATGTGTAATCCGATTAAATTATATTCCACACCAAAATCTGGATGTTACCACGAAAATCGGACCCACTTTTTCTCTCTACATAGCCTAATTCATCTAAAAAATAACGTGCGTAAATTTTCATGCTTAAAATAAAATATATGCTTGCTTAAATAGGTTTATTGTTATTCTTAAAGCTAGAAAACGTATATATCAATAAAAAACTGATCCATAATTCCTTAGAAAAAATTTGATCTACATTAATTTTAACAAGACTACTAATTAACGTTGTAATATTAATAAAATGTAAATTCAAATATTAATTTATCAACAATCTCGTATGAAAAATATTGCAATATGACAACATGCTTTTAAACCTAACAAAACATGCTTAAAACTCATAATAGTCATGCTTAGTAAAGAAAATTAAAATTTCTGGTGATTAAGAAATACAATTCAATATATGTACCATCATCATTAATTGATTTAAATAATACTATATAAATGCAAAATCAACTACAAAAATAATAACATATCTTTTATATTTCAAATAGAGTAAATTATACTCCCTCCGTTCGTCAAAAGTTGTCCACTTTGTTCTGGACACAGAGTTTAAGAAAGTTGATAAAGTGAAAGTTAGTAGGGTAAAAATTAGAAAGTAGGGGTAATGGATAATGACAAAAAAATAGTGGTATTGACAAAAAAGAGGTGGTATTGACCAAAAAGTAAGAATAAAGTTGTTAGGATGATAAAAAGGTAGGAATAAAGTTGATGTGAGGTGGGGTCCTTAATGGCAAAGAGTAGTAATATTTGGAAAGTAGAGAGGGTAGTGTAGTACGAAAAGTTAAAGTGGACATGTTTTGGTGAACATGGTTACTGTTCAAAAGTAGACAGGTTTTGATGAACGGAGGGAGTATATTTTTAAGCTTGCACGTGAAATTAATGCAATAAAATAACATGCTTGCAAAGCTTACAAAACACGCTTACATCCTTTTATATTCTTGCTTGATAGAATTGACGGAAATTGTTCAATGAAAATAACTGCATAATTAATGAAATCCCAAATTTGTAGGGATAATAGTTATCATAAATTGAATAATACATGTTTACCCCACACATTCCTAATAAAATGTAAATGAGAATTAATATTAAACAAATCAACAAATTAAAACCAACCGTAGATCTATAATTAAAGGGCCATGATATGTTCCTAGTTCTCACATGGGGATTGGTTTTTATATGATCCAATCAATATATATATATATATATATATATATATATATATATATAGGATCATATAGGAACTCATTCTTAGGTAGGAACTAGAAACTAATTTGAATCGTTGATATTTTTTTTTAAAAACTACAGTCCAGATTAATTAATGCATTAGATTACTGTTGTTTGTGCATTAAAAGTGTGCTAAATAATTTGTGCATTAAGTTAGTGTAATTTGTGCGTTAACAAGTTTGTGCATTAACTTACTATATTTTGTGCATCACGTAAGTGATATTTATGATGGTTCATACGGACTCATATAAAGATGAGTTCCTACCAAATCCACACCATATATATATATATATATATATGTATATTGGGGTCTCGTGGGAATAAATTTTATATGAGAACGTGAGAATGATATATTTTAATACATTTTTAACACATCGGAAATGCATATATTATAACTTCAATCAAATAAGATATAAAACTTGTGGTTGTCACTATGAGTATAAACTTATCTCACATAATATTATCCCTCCATTTAGAATTACAAGTAATGGAATAAGAAATGAATGATTATTGCTGTATTTATTCCAAAGGGTAATTTTAAATGTAACCCCCAAATTGCTCATCATAGCCCCCAATTAAAAATAATAATTATAATTATTGTAATTTCACTATTATAACCTCATAGCCCCCAAATAATTATTAACTAATAATTAACTAATAATAAGTTAATTGGTATATAGCCAAACCCCATTACCCCAACAACTAATAAACGGCATACCATAAGCCCTCGACCCCAATTCCACATAACCCCCACCCAATTCCATCGTAAAGAAAAAAAATTATAATTAATTAATAACTACACAAACCCTAAACTAATAACAATAATTAATCCGATAGGTAATATAACCTAAAAATCCATAGCCCCCAACTTGATCTCATGAAAGTGATTCCAACGTATAAATAGAAACACCTATGTATACATATATAAAAAGAGCTTCCGTTTGCAAAAGTTTTGCACAATTTCTGACTCCAACTTAAATTCATCCACAATTTCTTATGGGGTAGATGGGAGTATTTACAACTAGGAGCACTGATAATATAGCACATAATTCGGCTAAAGAGGGTCACTAAAGAAAACATTCAAGAATGCTTATGCAATTAAATGATGAAGTATCTTCCAATGCCTCTTTTGGCCGATCCCATAGTTTTCCCACCATCTCGAGAGCGACTACCTTCAGGAAATATGTGAACCCAACCTCCACGATTCAATTTGGAAATAGCTAGGTCCATTCCCTTCACGGAAAAATGAAATGAGCAGGATAAATAAAAAATAGCTACCAAAAGATAAAACATCTAAGAAGCCATAATTTGCTAATTCAACTAAAAGATTGACAGAAAGAGACAAACAACTCATCGAATTCATCAATTCAACAACCATAAGAAAGACAGTCAAAGTCAAAAAATTTGAAGAAAAATAAACCTGCAGAAACAAGTCAAATAATTTGAAGAAAAATAAATCTGGAGAAACAAGATAATAGAAAATTAATGCCAATTTCTAGTTATGGGTGGGTAGGGGTTGGTATGTTTTTCTGTACGATGGAATTGGGGTTTGGGGGTTATGTGGAATTGGGGTTTGGCTATACCAATTAACTTATTATTAGTTAATAATTATTTGGGGGCTATGAGGTTATAATAGTAAAATTACAATAATTATAATTATTATTTTTAAATGAGGGCTATGAAGAGCAATTTGGGGGCTACGTTTAGAATTACCCTATTCCAAATTCTATGGTTGGTAAGATTTTTTAAAAAGGAATGATCATTCTATTGTTAATCACTAATCCCATAAATATCGAATTATCCATTATTTTTAAAATAATGAGGAATCAATATTTTTTTCCATCGTTGACAAAATAAGTCCATCTTTTTTTAATTTTTGACTAATAAACTTGGGAGAAACCTAATTAACTCGTCTCCTTTCTCTTTCGTTAAAGTTTCTGCACTGCGTCTTCAACCGTTCTTGGTTGCGTCGAACTGTTTTCAAGGTTCTTATACTGTTTTTTGAATTTTTTGTTACTCTTGCTTACGTCGTCCCTTGGGATATATTTTCTACTCCATTAATTAATATTGGCGATTGGGTTTTCTATTAATTAGCATCTGCAGTTGGATGTTGATTTTTTTTTCCGCTTCGGTGTTTGTTTTTCAAAGGGTTTGTTTTTTATAGTTGCGAAAAATTGAATGCAAATTCTGCAAACTTAAAAATTGAGCAGATGCTTGTTCTGCCCATCTTGAATTATGTGAATTACAATTGGACTAATTAATCTTGTTCTACTCGTGTGCCCGTGTATGTTTAATGTCTCAATCTATTTTTAATTTTTTATTCTTCATCATTTTCATTCCTTTGCATCAAACTTAGGTATCGAATGAATTTAGAAAATCAATCATCATTTCATTCCTGATGCATACCAACCATAGGAAATGTTATTTCTTATTTCATTCCGATCCTTTCTCGTCATTATTTCATTACCAAGTCTGTTCCATTCTCATTAAATTTTGTACCAACCGTTCCTTAAATTTATACTTCAAAGTGAACACAGCTTAATAGTAACAATGTAATCTATTTTTATTTTATCCCAAACAAACAGAAAAAAAATGTTTGAAGCACAGGTGAACGTTTAACTGAATACAAAAATAGTCATAAATATTTAAAGACACGCCTTTTATTTAAGATGAACCGATCATCTAAATACAACGAAATAGCGATGAAGGGTCATCTGAATGCAACGAAACAGGCATGGATATCAAACAACAAGATGAACAAGAAAACAAATATTGAAATAGCGATGAAGGGTCATCTGCATGCAAAGAAACAGACATGGGTAACAAACAACAAGATGAACAAGGAAACAAATACTTGAAGAATAAAATCGAAATGCACACGACACAATCTTCAATCCAGTCTTAAATCCAAAAACCACCACCATCTTCTTCAGTTTGATGTGAGTTTTTTAGCTGCAAAACAAACATAACAAGAGAAAAGTTAACTTCAAAACAAAAAAATAGCTACCAAAACATACATAATGATTGATGTTAAGAAAATATTAATCCCTGTGTCCACGATATTGTTGTGTGTGGAGTAAGGCCCAACAATAAATGTGAGTGAAGTAATGAAAAATATAAGGTATTATGTGGAGCCTACTACTATAAATGGAAGTCAGAACCATATCGTGAATAGAGGGAGTACCTGTTTTCGAAATGGTCCACTCATAATCACCATCAAGAGCCCAGAAGAAATAGCCACGCAGGCCAAGGCTTTTAGCATAGTTAATCTTGTCAACCACATTCTTGGTATCATCGTACCCAATCCAAGTATCCCCGGCCACTGAGTACACCGACTTCGTTTCCTTGTCATACACCACCATGGCATTGTTGTCCTTATTAAACTTCACCACGTCAACATAATTGAGATATCCCTCCACACCGGGGCCCACACCAACCGCGGGTGCACCTATGCCGTGCACCCCGCGGTCCTTGAGCTTCCACGTCCGCCCGTGTAGGGGCATCCCCATGATCAACTTGCTAACTGGCACCCCGGCCTGCATCCATGACTTGAGTCCGTAGTTGGTGCATATAGCTAATCGGGTCGAATAATGCCGCTGGAGCGCCGGTCTTAGATGTGTCCGAGGATCCATAATAGCCGTAGTTCATCACATTGATCCAGTCCAAATTCTTGCTGATTGAAGCTGCTGGATACACCTGATATGCCCCCCATTGGAAAGCGGGGGCGTAGTACACCACTGCCGTGAGGAGGAGTGGCTGTTGTCCCGTGGCTTTCGCCTCTTTCTGTATCTCCGTGCGCCACTCCTTCAACAGGATTCCGAAGTTTTCCATCGCCGAGGCATTTTCAGGATATTCCCAGTCGAGATCAACTCCATCAAATCTACGATATATTATTAATTTTTGGTTTTAGACTGTGTTTACTTTGTTAAATTTATGAGTGAAAAGTTAGAATATCCTTTTTCGAAAAATAAAAATAAATAATACCCCTAAATATATAAAAGATAAATAATACCCCATACAAGAACATCTGACTGACATAAATGACGAATAACATACATGCATATCATACATGAGTAGCATACATGATGACTATCGCAACATACATGTGACATGAGTGCTCACCATATATACATGAGCAACATACACGAAAACATCATGTATGTTTTTTCATGTATGCTAATCATGTATGGGGTATTATTTATCTTTTATAAATTATGAGGTATAATTTATTTGTACTTTTTAAAAAGGGGTATTTTTACATATTAGCTCTAAATTTATCATGTGAAAATAAGAGAAAATGATGGGTAAAAAAGCTTTCACCCTTTAAATGTCTCCTCTCTTTTCCATCAGTTTCTATAGACAAGCATTTTAACCCTCTTTTCTTCGTTCCTCTCACCCAAGGAGTGAAAGAGAGGGTCAAAATGCTTGTGTTGGAAAATAATGGAAAACAATTTAAAGAGCTGGAGTTTGCTTATCACTCATTTTTCCATGATAAAGTTAACAACCAAAGTACGTAAACGTAGCCTTAAAGGTAATTATATGGCAACGAGATGAGATATGGTTAGTGAACAAACCCGTATTTTCTGGCGACTTGTATGCTTGAGTGGATGAAAGCTGCGCGAGAGGCGGAGTAGGAAGCCATGGAGTTGAAGACGGCGGTGTCTGCGGTGTAGCCGCCTACGGAGAAGGTTGTCTTAAGTGGAGGCGTCTTTTCATGGAGAGTGGAAGTGAAATTGAGAAGCATTGTGGCTAGTTCCTGGTTAATGTCGAATTGGAAGGTGTTAGGGTTTGGATTGAGAAAAGCGTAGTAGACGTGCGTGTAAAGCTTTGCTTTGATGGAATAAGGGTCGATGTTAGACCATGAAGGATAGTAAACACCATTGATTTCTAGTGAAGAAGCCATGGAATAGAAGAATAAGAATAGTATTGCAGTGTGTGGGAGAGCTTTGTGTGGTGTAGTAATTGTTGGGACTTGGAAGCTCAATATTTATAGCCACTGTTTTCATGTATTAATATTACAATATGTGCTAGTTGCGTATGCAGGTTAGATGATTAACGGCGGTTGAATACTTCTTTCACCACCACCCTTGACATTTTCCTATTTGGGAAATAATTTATTATAATAATTTCATGTACACTTCCATGCAATTTAATTATCTTTATTTATTTTTCCTGGTGCTATTATTTCTTTCTCATTTCTTTTGGTCACGAATATTAAGGAGAAAGAAATTAGGAATATAATGTGTGTTAGTGGAGTTTTAAATTAAATACTTATTACTTAATATGATATAAATAGTTAAATAAAGTAGGTTTTACTATTGAAAACAATGAAAAAAAGTTGGCACAACTAGTGAAAAAAATGTATACAAATAATGAAAGAGTGGGTAGAGAGAGAGTAACTAGTAAATGTCACAGAAAATGAAGAGTATAAGGAGAGGTAGGGTGATAGGTAGGGGCAAAGCAAGGGTGTAGGTAGGGAGATAGCTCGGGGGCAGGGTGATCGTCGTTGGAGCCCTACCCCGGGTGAATCCTACGGTGAGATTTCACACTACCTCTCACCCGAACTTCACTACCACGCGTTGAATGCTGGTTTTCTTTCTCTTTTTTTTTTTTAATTATTTTATTTCTGTAATAAAAAAATAAAAAATCAAATGCAACTGAGTTACGGAAGTCTTCAGAGAAAGGACTGATTTCAAGATGGCCAATGAGATCACCTTCAAGTATGCGGTTATAAATAATCAATTGTATCTATCTATTTGTAAATAATCAATAGTACTGTAATTATCTAATGTTTCAATACAATTTGTTATTTTATTATTCTAGTTATTGAAAATGTATAAAAATCATTAAAATGCAAAATTAAATAATTGATCACTCTAGGGCTAAAATTTCCCTACCATTGTAATCATTTTCACCTTAGGGCTACCAATCATTGAGACCCACCAAAACTACAACAAATACTACAAAAAATTAATTATCTTAGAACTAAAAACTCAACCATTGTACATGCTCTAATAGTGAAAATTAAGGTGAGGTAGTTAGCAGAAATAGGGAGTCACATTAGCAATTTAAATAAGGTCTTGATTACAACAAATGAAATAAAACAAAGAATAATGGGACAATTCAAAAAAGAAAATACAAAATAAAAATAACGAGACAAATGAATTAGAGTGTAATAATTTTCACATGTAAGTAATCTGTTTGAACTTTGAATAACGAGACAAATGAATTAGGATGCTCCCTCCATCGACGAAAACGCTGTTGAAGCAAGCGTGTTTATTTTAAGAGGGGTAATTTCATAGTAATCGCCGCAATCGCGTTGCATAACATCAATCGTGCCATAAATATCAGATTCAAATGTCCAAATTGAATAACCATCATAATCGCGTTTTACTCCTTTAGGTTTCGACATTGCTTATTTGGGGTGGAGCAGACAACGAGAGAGAGAGAGAGAGAGAGAGAGAGAGAGAGAGAGAGAGAGAGAGAGAGAGAGAGAGAGAGAGAGAGAGAGTGCTACGATGAACCCGGAATCAACAGGCCGTTCCAAATAAATGTAAAAAAGGATTTTGACCGAAAATTTTTAGACTAAAATCAAAATTAGCCCTAGCCAAATTCGATAAACCAGTAAATTGGTCCAATTAACCGATATTTTTGTTATCTTTGTTATTTAATTAGTTATCTAACTATTAAAAAAAACGTTTCATAAAGAAGTAAATATGATAGAGGGGTGAATTTTAGGAAGGTAAATGCTAATTTTCTCTTTTTATTATTATAATATGAATAGGATTATCAATTTTTCAGGTAACTAGTATGTGGCAATTACACTTCAATGACGCAGATATATTTTCCCACATAAATATGCCACATCATCTTTACTACATTTAAATTAAATTTGGAAGTCAGTTAATCCCTCGTCTACTCTGGAAATTCAATGCTATATATACATGTACTACATTCACCTCTCATATAATAATATTTTATCAGTATAGGAATGTAGTATATATACATGTAACATAGAATTTTCCACTCAAAGGCAACAGAAATCCGTTGAGCTCAGAGGAATACAAGAAACAAATCGAGGTGGATGTTCGAAGCGATGGCCAAATTAAAAAGGGTAATTTTGAATATAGCCTTCGTTTTGATTTAATTTTTGTGTTGTGTTTTTTTAATAATAAGGATATTATACATATTTTAAAATTTGTAAAATATAAACAGTTTTATAATAATAAAAATATTGTTGATCGTTTGATCATGTATATTTCTTTTTATCTTATTTTTTTTTGGAAATGTTCGGACTGTTTTAGAGGATTAAAAATCAAAATCCAACCATGAAATGAGAATAATCTCGATTGTATTGTACCGTGATTCAAATATTATATAGTATATAGTTAGTTAAACATATTTCGGTTCAATTCACCTTGTTGGTAAACAAATTGATCATTGCTAGGTAAAATATTCTTAATGATGTAGTTAAAACAACTATAGAGTTGACTAAAGAGGCATAAAAGATCAATTTGCAAATCATTAATCAGTTGGAAACACTATAGAGTTGGTCTACAAAACCAACTTGCAAGTACTTTATTTTTGGGAAAAGAAGTGGCAAATATTTAATCAGTTGAAAAGTATGCTAATGTTGTACATAGGTATTACTTGATTTTGTCTTGGTTGATGAATTAGTTTTGGTACAAAGGCACAATAATACCTAGGTGAAATTGTAAATTGTTCCGTATAACGTGAAAAAGTTTAATCAGTCAAAAACTATCATAGAATTGACTTGTGTAGCCGAGATACATATTTGCCGCGTTTACGAATAGTACTATTTTTTTTTTTGGTAAATTTGATTTTTATTACCAAAGTTAAGGAAGTTAAATACACAAACATCCAAACTGCAACCATACAGGCAAGCAAACTAATTAGCTAACATATTAGCTAATGTGAGATCCTTCCTACAACATATCGCTATTTGAATCTTGCATGCACGTGTGATAGTCGGAGGATCTTGGTATTTGGCTTGGAAACGCCGTCTGTTCCTTTCCATCCAAATGATATAAACTACTGTGGTAACCACAAGACAATACAGCTTTTGTCGCCCTCTCTTAGCTCTGCATTGTGTGTTAAGAAAATTCTTCTCTTCATTCCATCCTTGAGCTCTTCTGCCAATTCCTCCCCATGTAGTCACCTCTTGCCATACTTCCTGAGAGTATCTGTATCTAAAGAACAGGTGTTCCAAGGTTTCATTCTCCAAATTGCACAAACAACAAGTGGGATCACAATTGATCCCTATCTTTAGCAGATTATCATATGTGGATAAGCGCCCAAGAATCGCAAGCCATGTTATGAATATGCACTTGGGAGGTGCTATGTTGTTGGATATAATTCTCTGCCATGGCACTCTCTCATTCTCGCCCCTTAGCTGAATATAAAGCTTCCTTATCGAGAAGTTATTGCATTGAAGCACTGCACAGCCCTCCTCCAATCCTCTAAGATACACTCTTGCAGCCAACACCTTTCTCACAACCCATGAAACTCGATCGGGCAGTCGCATGGTTGTGAGATTAGCATCTCGAATGTAGTATTCGTGGATCCATTTCACCCAGAGTTTGTCTTGTTTTTGAGCTACATTCCATAATAATTTGCATAAAGCACCTGTAGTGCAATAATATTCCATCCTCCACACTTTTGGGGCAAACACAGTCGATCCCATGCCACTAAAGCTTTCTTTGAGGTTCCAGCAGTCCCTGTCCAAAGAAAGGCTCGACATGCGCTCTGAATACGAATAGTACTATTAATTACTCCCTCTGTCCTGTTTTACTTGTCTTACTTTCTATTTTTGGTGTCCCACTTGTCTCACTTTCCATTTAATAAAATAATTAAGAAATCACTTTATTCACTTTATGTTACTTCAAAATCACTTTATATCACTTCAAAAACATTTTATATCAATTAAAAAATATTTTATATCAATTTATTCACTACACTAAACACACCATTTATATCTAATACATTTTTTCTTAATCTCCGTGCCCGTCTCAAATGAGACAAGTAGAGTGGGCCGGAGGGAGTATTTTTTTTTCTTTTGTCCATCTACAAGTAATATGATATTATCCTATTTTAGGACATGACTTCATACATTATTTTACCTTTTATCTTTTTCTTTGTACATAAAAATACTTACTTTCTTCACTACTTAACAATTATCAAATATGTTACTCAAACTTAATTACTATATTATTTGTGGGCGGGGGTATGCATTAGTTGACTTTGTTTTCGTTGATAAATTAGCTAGGAGTTCACAATACTTGAATGTAATTTATATTATATGTAGTTTAAAACTTTTTATTTGTTAAATTCATTTAATTTTTGGTGGTTGTGGAAATTTTTATTTGTGAAACTCATTTAAATTTTTACTGGTTGTTGTGGAAATTTATGTTTTGAACATTTAGACTTAGTCTAAGTCGCATTTAGTTTATGTAATTTATTTCTGGAGAACTACAATTTAAATTTTGGGCTCATCGAAAAGACTAAAACTTTTGGGCTGTAATTGGGCTTATTTCTTTTTAGTCTGTTTTGTGGTAAATAGTATAAATAAAGGCCAAGCCCTATTTAAACACACAAATTTTAATTCTATTTAGTGGTAATTGGTAAACACACAAATTTATATAAACACTGTCCAGAGAATAAAGAGGCATGAATATGTAAAAGGAAGAATAATCAAGAAAACAATTCTGAATGATCTCAAACCAATCCTATATATAAAGCTAAATGCAATTCAATCTTCAATCCAAAATCACCATCATCTTCATTTAGTTTCAGAGATGCCACAATTTTGAAGCTGCAAAACAGAACATAACAAGAAAAAAGTTACCAAAAATTAATAAATACACTTGACTATAACAAGAAGATATATTATTATTATTACCTGTTTTGGAAATGGACCACTTATAATCACCATTAATAGCCCAAAAAAAGTAGCCACGTAGGCCAAGGCTCCTAGCATAACCAATTTTGGCGCCAACGGTCCTCCTATCATCGTACCCCACCCAATAATCTCCCGCCACCGAGTACACTGACACCGTCGCCACGTCATACACCACCTTCGCCTTGTTGTCCCTATTAAACTCCACCACCTCGGCATACGTCAGCACCCCAGTCCCGTTCCAGCCGGGCCCCACGTCGACCGCCATCGCGCCGACACCGTGGTATCTAGCGTCCTTGAGCTGCCACGTCCGCCCATACAGTGGCAGCCCCATGATCAACTTGCCACGTGGCACTCCGACCCGGATCCATGACCCAATCCCATAGTGGGTGCTTATGTTGCTATTCGGGTCGAATAGGGCGGCTTGGGCACCCGTGATCGATTTGTTCCACGCACCGTGGTAGTCGTAGTTCATGACGTTGATCCAGTCCAAATTCTTGCTGATTGAAGCCGCCGGATATGCCCGCTGCTCGCCGGAGAGGAATGTGTCTGCGGAGTAATACACCGCCGCCGTGAGGAGGAGCGGCGGCCGCCCTGTGGCTGCCGCCTCCTTCTGCACCTCCACGCGCCACTCCTCCAATAGATATCCCAAGTCCTCCATTTCCTTTGGATTTTGAGGATACTCCCAATCCAAATCAACTCCATCAAATCTGTTGAAGAAATTAGAGTAAATAGCTAATTGTTTAATTATGTTTTTTTTTTAAGTTAAGTGCATGCCTCTATTTTTAAAAGTAAAAACAATTATTATATAATCAATCTCTTAATTACTCCCTCCATCCACGATAAGTGTGACCTGGAGCTGAATGACATAGTTTTAAGAAAAAATAGAGTGAGTGAGAGTAGGAAAGTTAAAGGTGTTAATTTTATTGGAATGAAGGAGAGTGTGTGAGAGTGAGGAAGATAAAAGAAAGGGTTATATACTATTAATGGAAATGTCACACTTATTGTGGACGACAGAAAAAAGGAAATAAGGTCACACTTATCGTAGACCTATGAAAGTTATTATTTAAAGACTATTAGTGTATCGAGTCAAAGTTTAAAGAGCAGTATGACTGTCGCAACTGAAAAAAATTATTATTTTACAAAAATTATTAATTTTATCGAGTATGAATTTAAGGAGATTATATTGTAGCTTTCTTATATAATAATAAATCTTAATAATTAATTATCTATTAATAATCATAAAATTACTCTAAACAATGAGACATGGTGTAAAGGTCCCACCTATATGATAGTGTAGCGATTTACTATTTGATAGTAGACCTATATACTTCATTGTAATTGGCTCAAAAAAAAAAAAAAAAAAAAGTGGGACGGAGGATCTGAAGTAAAATAGACGAACCCGAATTTTCGTGCAACTTCGATGCTTGATAGGATGAAAGCGGCACGAGAGGCGGAGGTCGAAGCCAAGCGGGTGAAGAGGGCGGTGCCTTCGGCGGCACCGCCGACGGAGAAGAGTGTCTTAAGGGGAGGATTTTTTGCATGGAGAGTGGAGGTGAAGTTGAGAAGCAGCGGAGCTTCAGTTTGTGGGTCTATGTGGAATTTGAAGGTGGAAGTGTGTGGAGAGAGAAATGCGTAGTAGATGTGTGTGTAAAGCTTTGTTTTGATGGAAGAAACGTCGACGTTAGACCATGAAGGATAATAGACGCCTTTGATTGGCTGAGAAGAGTAGTGAGAAGCCATTGAAGAAGAGAGAGAGAGAATGAAGAATGATGTGTAGATGCAGAGAGTGAGAGTTTCTGCCATTGTTAGGACTTAATTGGAAGAGCAATATGGTTATCAATTCTTATGATTGGTATATATATATGTGGTTAGAGAGAGAGGGAGGGAGAGAGGGAGAGAGAGGGAGAGAGAGAATTTAGTGTTTACAATGTATATGTGGCTATAGTTTATGTGATTTTTTTGGATGGATGTGTTTATATGTATCGGTGAAGTAGTTGTTTGAAGTTGAAAGGGACTAATTGAAAATTATGTATCATGCTTGGAGTTGAATAATTCTTCTACCACCACTCTAGAAAGCCGTCCCTCCTTTTTTTTTTTTTTTTTTTTTTATTTTGTAATGAAGTTTTAGACATATTTAGGTGGACAAAGTCACTAATATTGTACCCTTTCGATTTATTAATTATTAATTTTAATTCTAATTGAATCTCTATTTCTCACTAAAATGAAGATATAAAAACAATAAATAAACTCAAAGGAAAGCACCATCCAATATTTGAGAGCACCATCCAATATTCCTAATTTTCTCAAACAAGAGAAAGAAAAAATGATTTTGAAAAGGTAGAGATATTTGAGAGCACCACCATCCCATATTCCAATGGGTGTGCAAAGTTGTGATTATGACGTAATTATATTGAGATTATTAGTGGCGCATATGTCAATAATTATGTAATATCTTTGCAACATTTGACATGAAATAATTGGTTTGACTTAATCCATTTAATTTAAAGATAATATATATGTATCATGGAAAATTCTTGTAAGAGTGTACATGTATTATATATTATTAAAATATTATTATATGTGGGGTGAATATGCCCATGCAAATATTTCTCCTGTTTCATAATTTTGCTTTTATATTATTTTGAAACATCCAATAATAATAGTAATATTAATCATATACGAACAAGTATGAACGTTTATCCAGTATGCACCAAATATAGTAGTTATGGGTTCCACATATTCAAAAATAAAAATAAAAATTAATCCTAAACGAGATGCAACTTTTAGTTTGTGGATTGATTTGGACTTGACTAAAATTTCAAAAAGTGAATTTTCAAATGGACACGTACGTGCATATTCTTCAATATCTCTAGAATACTTTCTCCTATAATTTTCGAATTAATATGCCTATTATATACGAAGGCTTGTTCTATTTCCAATATTATTAATTATTTCTCAAATTAATAAAGGAAAATAACAATTCTATTTCTATAGAACAGAACAGATTACTGCCGCCTTTAATTTCCAATACTTTTACCTTCGTTAGATTTTTTTATCATTGAAAGTTTCAATTTTAAAATATGATAAATTGAGATAGAAGAAATTCACTCTGGTCTCTTTTTGTATTTTTTTTATTGGCACGATTAGCGGGAGGTGCGGGATATGTAAAGAAGTAATATAATATATATATTTTTTTAAAATAATAATAATTTCGATTGTTTGTGCTATGTTTTGTGCTCATGTCTTTTTGTGGTTGTCGCTATCTTTTTAAATTATACCTAATGATCATGAAAGTTTATGGAGAATTTCTATTATCATAATACTATTAACATTACCTTAGCACAAAAAATAATAAGAAATAGTACTGCTCCCTCCATTTCTTTATAGATGTTTTAGAACGTAAAACTTCGAGCATTACGGTGTAATAATTTAGAGGTCGGACTATCCGTCTTGACTTCTAAATTTGTCTGCGTCGATTTGGTTAATTAATAAAAGTTTGATTTCCCTTAAAAAAAAATTTAATTCAACTTAACGTTATTTTTCTTATGCATTTTATATTTCTTTTTCTTTTTCTTTTGTCAAACATCAAAAATCATTTCCGGCCCCCCACAAATACACAATATTGGCACGATAATCAAAGCCGTTAATTATTGCAATTAAATGCCTCTGAAATCTGAATATCCCACAAAAGCAACTACATAGTATCCTCAAAATATATCCAAAGGGGTAAAATCTAAACTTTTTTTTTTCAAAATCTTGAATAGAATATGAGCTTTTTTTTACTAGTGACCTTTTGTCTAATTATGCTCTCATTCACCGATTTTCCCCAACTGAAATATGACGTGGAAGCCGAATTTTACACGATGGACGCCGGAATACACTAAACGACGTCGTTTTATTAAATTGTAATTTAAAAAAAAATAAAAAATTAACACATTAAATTCCAACTCATTATTTTAATAAAGAAAATAAAAAAATAAAATTAATACTAATATTTTCTCTCTCCTCTCACTTTCTCTCTTCCCCTTGTTTCTCTCTCACTCTCTTACCGAAGCCGCCGCCGCCACCACCACCCTTCGTTTCTGCAACCTCCACACCATCTCCGACGTGATTAGGGGTTTGACTCGGCGAGCAATCAAAAGGCCAGGGGTTTGCTATCGGTGGAATGGATGTCGCTATCGACAAGCTTTCTGCTAATTTGTGTTTTCCACACGCTGATTACCTTACCTACAGTTTAAACACACACATCCTCACTTTCTCTCTAATCCCTCCGGCCAAGCTATGCAGAAAATCCGGCTCCACATGGCTGGACCGGTTGTGGACTGCCAAGGGCTTCCCCGTCGACACCACCGTCCTCGACACCTTCCTCCACAACCCTAATTATCCACCCCTCAAAACACTGGTCCTCAATCCGAATCCCATCACAATTTGTGCTCCGACTCAAAACGGGGATAAGCAATTGTTCAATATAATGAGTGATGTTCTCAACGAGCTATTCAATTTTGGGGATAAATGCACTGATCCCACTAAGTTCACAAAATCCGCCCGCAAACAGATAAACCCTAGAATTTGTCCATTTTCTGGCAACGGGAGTAGTGGAAACGGCGATGTAGTTCCGAGAAAGGTGACATTGTTGAGGAGTAGCGACAACAACATCGGAGTGGAGGGAGTGAAAGTGTTGGAAGGTGAGGAGGTTGGGAGAGAGGCCAATTTGGTGGGATTCTATTGGCGGAGCGGAGAGAGAGGAGGTGGAGGAGAAGAAAAGAGAAGTAGAACACGAAGGTGAGGGGAAGAGAGGGAGAAATTACTTACTCCCTCCGTACTTGAAATAATGCCCCATTTACTGTTCGGCACGAGATTTAAGAAAACTGATAAAATTATTGTGAGTAGGGTAAAAGTTAAATAGTAGGGGTAATGGAAATGACAAAAAGTTAGTGGTATTGATAAAAAGGTAATGATAAAGTTGTTGGAAGGTGGGTTAAATAAGATTCTTTAGGATATATAAGTCTATAATGTGAAACATTGCATTTGATAGTGTACATTTGAAATAGAGGCAAATGGTGATATGTCATTACCCTATATGGTAATATCAAATTTTGTCAAAAGTGCACTTTTGACAAATATTGGGTAACATTGTACCCAATTTGACTGAAGTACCCTTATAGGGTAGTGGGTGTATATTTATTACTGTTTTTCTCTCTCTTCCCTCTCATTCTCGCTCCCGCTTTTCTCTCTCTCTCCATTTTCTTCTCCAGCACGGCGATTCCTCTTCCTCTTCCTCTCACTCCGCCGTCACCTCTCTCCGCGGCGTCGAGCAAAGCCGCCGCACCGAGCAAAACCGCCGCGAGCAAGCACCAAAGCCGCGACGAAGCAGAGCACCGCTGCGACGCAACCGACGAAAGCCGCCACAAAACTAGGTCCTCCGTTTTTCGTTCATCCCCACTCATTTCCTCCGCCGTCTGCATCATCCAGAACCACTACACCAACTATAGTCGCCGGAAATCCATAGATCTCGCCGGAAAGTCATAGATCTAAAATTGGGGTAATGAGTTTATTTGAATTTTTTTTCAATTCATGATTTTTTTAGCCTTGTTTTTACTCATTTATAGGTTTTTCGTTGAGTTTCTGATGATTTCTAGTGTATTTGGGTTGAATTCCAAACGATTTCGATGTATTTGTGTAGATTTGATGTTGCTGTAAATTTCTGGCGACGGAATTTTCTGGTTCAGGGTTGGTACGTTTTCGTAATTGCGTACTGGTGCGTACCAAGTTTACCTGGTACGCAGTACGTATTTACCAGTACGTACTAAGTGTACTTGGTACGCAGTACGCATTTATTAATGCGTACCAAGTTTACTGGGAATGCAGTACGCATTTATTTGCGTACCAAGTTTACTCAGTACGCAGTACGTATTTGTAAATATGTACTGCCGCCCTGTTACAGTTTCCATCATCTTCTTACAGACCCCTTGACGAGATTTGCGCGGAGTGGGCTAGAGTTAGGACAGAGTTTGAGGTAGGACCGTCCAGGGTCCGTTCCAGGGAGGAGTACGAGCCCAGTGCACTTTCCGACCCCCCCTCCCCCTGCTACCTCCGAAGAAGCGGGCGTCAGTGACCTGCTGGGACTACTTAGTATCGGATAGCGAGACGACAGCTTTGGATATGCCTGCACCACCATCACTTACCCTTGCAGACGGCACTACATTGAGGGTCGACGAGGCGCTCCAGTTTACCTTCGGTTCAGAGTCAGATGATGAGGACCCGGATGAGGAGCCGGAGGAGGATACCGACGAGGATACCGATGAGGACCCGGACAAGGATCCTGAGGAGGATCAGGCCGCAGAGGGTGGTGCAGATTAGACCACAATTAGACGAACGGAGCATCAGGGACGCGCAGTAGTATAGTAGCCCTCTGTTATGTACATAGTCGGATCAGTAACTAGATAGTTTTTGTGGTACTCTAACGGATACGAAATTTTTATGGATCGTTTCCGTTCTAGTACTTCTGGTAGTACAGCAATGCAATATGTTAGTGCATCCTGTACAGGTAGGAAATCAGCCTAACTTAGACTCGTTGTAGTCTAGTTTTGTATAAGTCCTTGTTAAAGGCAAAACTAATATTCTTTTGATGTATATATATATACATGACCCCAAAAAAGGGTTTTTAATCACAAGAAAGTCCTTTATGAATCTTATAACTAAACCAGATTATCAAATGAACTCGTGTAACGAGTGCTTTTAATTTAACCTTGGAGGTTAAAAGTTGAAAGAATTAGAATCAAAGCTAATTCGATATTTCCGTATACGTGAAGTTGTTAAGTTGAAAAAAAAATTAATAAGAGAAAGAAGATTTAAAAGCAAATACTAACAAGGAAAATTCTTGTATTCTATAGTTCAGAAATGTCGCAGAAAGTCGTTAACAACCCAAGAGGACCCGATAGTCATAGAAAGTCTGACCAAGGTCAAAAGCAACGCATAAGGGAAGGAAGGCAGAAATATCCAGGAACTTTTTCACATTCCCAACCTTCTCAACATCATAGTATGACGAACTTATTCTTCGAAAGACAACCACCATCTTTCAATGGGTCTGGTAACCCAATGGAGGCCGAACGATGGATACACGCTATAGACAAAATCTTTAAGATAATTAGACCTAGTGATGAGGAGCGCCTAGCATATGCCGAATATCAGCTAACCGGACCAGCTAAATATTGGTGGGAGAATAGGCAAAGAATTATGACTGAAGAGCGAGCGGCTCCAACTACTTGGAATGATTTTAAGAAGGCATATCATGATAGGTATGTACCCAAAAGAGCCGAGCTTGAGGAGAAAATAGCCAGGAAGCTTCAGGGAGAACTTAAATACGAACTGGGAATAGCAGTGGCCAGAAAGGAAGGATTGAGTTATGAAGAACTACTAGGTCGAGTTTGTGAGATAGAGGCATTAGTGCCTAATAAAGGAAAAATGGTAAAGTCCACACCAGTACCAAACGAAACAGCAACCCAAGACCCTCCCAACAATAAGGTTAATCATAAGGGAAAAAGAAAATGGGAAGGGAATAGCGGTGAGTGCTACCAGAGACGCAATAACCAGGGGAAAAAGAATAGGATTCGGCAGAATTATCAGCAGCCAGGAAAATGAAGTAAGGATGGAAAGAAAGTAAGGGTTCACATTCCAATTTGCTCCAAATGCAATAAGACGCACCCTGGAATATGTCAGGCAGGCACTAACAACTGTTTCAACTGTGGATATGAAGGACATATGAAGAAAAATTGCCCAAACCCACCGATGGCAAATAATGTATACCAACCCAAACACCTCCAAATTCTGAGAAATACCCAAGAAGGGATCTTTTCTCCAGCTTGCCCTAGGTGTGGCAAGATACATCCCGATATATGTTTAGCAAAGTCTAATGTGTGTTTCAATTGTATGAGCGAGGGACACGTTAAGAGGTATTGCCCAGAACGGAAGCAGGCAACAAAACAGAAACATGAAGTTTCTGTATGTTCAGAATGTGGTAAGAGACATGAGGGTGTGTGCCTAGCAAACATGAATAGATGTTTCTTATGTGGGATGCTGGAGCATATAAGTGAGGATTGCCCAACACGGTTTCAAATGATAGTACCATATCAGTACGACCAGCCTCAATCATTGATTACAGCTCAAATCCAGTCTCAGGCACAACCGTTACAACCACAACAAAATATAGGAGCTTACATGATAGGGCAAGGAAAGCAGCGTGAAGGAAATGGGAAGCTGGCAGGTATTGGACGAACCTTATAATTAATTTGTCATGGCTAAACCCATTTTAGGGCGTTATAATTATTTCCTTAGTACTTATTGATACTTTAGGGATAGAACTAGGACGCGCTAGCTACGAACTAGGGAGAACTACACTTTAGGAAGAACGATAACCTGACAGAAATTATTTCCTTAGTTTCGTCGAACATGGAATTTAGATCTAGGGTCTTTTAAAAGTGATAACAAACAATCGAAAACAGTGATATGATGTTCAATATATTGTTTTTATATATATAATTTTAGGAATAAACTAGTTGTTTGGGAATTACATCATGATTCTCTACAACGAGAGAAAAAATCTCTTCTCAACCCCGAATAGAGAACCAACAGAACTCTATGGAATTTCGATGGACATAAGGATACTGATAATATTCGTCCTACAAGTCAAGAAGTCAATGAAAATGAAATTTACGATCGTTTATCTCGTGAACCTAGTTGGAGATCCCAGAGCCAACAAGACTTTTGAACGTGGGAATTAGGAACGAATATGCAAAATATCTTTCCAGAAGTATTGATGGGACTACCATCGAATTATCATGTAGGTTCTGCGATCAACTTAGAACTGTTAGCAACGCCCAAATCAAAAACCTATTTAAAATGATACCAGGAGAATTATAAGAATTCTAGAACCATCTGCTAATGTTGTTAGGTAATGATTTCATTAGGCAGACGTTTTCCCCATGGAAAACACCGTGATGTTTAACGCAAGGATAAAAGAGTCTTCAAGAACGTTCATTGGAAATCAAGTTAAATAAGATAAGAAAACAATAGTTTATGCTTCACGACACTTTAACCTCAGGAATTTAAGTAACCAACATATGACTTAGAGTTTGCAACCGTAGAACATGTACTGAAATATGGTGTAAGAGATTAGATCTTCACAGATCACAATAGATCAGAGTGCATTATCGAGCAAAGGAATTAGAGTAAGATAAAGGAGATGGCTCAAATTAGTAGAATAGTACGCTTGTGAAATGAATTACCACCTAGGTAAAAGCAGCGAAAGGATAGACACACTGAGTCGTAAGACCCCACCTAAGTTTAGGTATCTCTTCTTAGGAAAAGAAACGTTTATATAAGGGTTTGGGATAATAGGTGTAGTAATGCACGATACCCCAACATCAATTATAGAAGCAAATAGCGATACAAGTAGCTATACCAAATTATGAGAAGGATTCTAAGTACCTAGAAGAAGGACGAGTAAATGAATTAGTTTCAACTAAGGATAAGATTGGACAAACCAGACAATAACTCTAAAACAAAGAGTTTTGATAGGAATTAGGAGTGGACTTAGTATCTCCAATGACAACAATTAAGGATTTAAGAAAGGTTTTCCAGTGGAATAGAGCGAAACAAGACTTTGTCTTGTTGATAGAATATCTTTAGCTTATAAGTAAGTGGAAGTTCTTACTGACGACCATGCGAGCTGTTACAACCATTAAGTGTTCCAAAATGAAAATAAAAGGATATAGTATTAAATTGTTTAAGACTCGCTCAAAGTTAACAGTAGGAATACTGCCTTGGGATAGTTTTCTATAGGCCGTTAATCAGTTTACTATCTACCAAATCCTAAAATTTTTCCATAGATCAAAGAAGTTATCAGGACTATATATCCGTAAGATAGTGCGTCTGTACGAAATACCAACTTCAATCTTAGCACCATTTTCCCGTCTCCAGTTTGATTAAATAATCTGAGAAAACGATTCAGATACTCGCTGATATGCTGAGATCGATAATATTAGCTCAAAGAGTGACATGGAAGAATAACTTCCATCAATCGAATTGTTATAATAATAGTAATAAGTTACGATAGGAAAAACGCCTTACGAGGCTTTAAATTTCTCTTTAATAGCTACCTTATTGTTATAATGTGAGTAAAGGAACAAACTTAGGGTCAGAAACGGTCAGTGAAATAATCAAAATCATACGATAGATCAGAATCGGAATAAAAGAATTTAAAGAAGACAAATGTCTTATGTCTATACTTCAATTTGACCCTTAATAATGTAAAGGAGAATATAAAAAAAAAAAAAACTCTTAAAGAGAAACGACAATTTTGTGTCAAGTTTAAAAACTTCGACAAAGATTTTCATAATTAACAAATAACTCGGAAAGAATAGTTTCCAATAAAAATAGTTATGGCTTTATCGCCAAATTTACAAATGCTTATCTTACGTGTATCTCATTTTGAGAAAGTATTATAAATCGTTTTATGCACAAAGTATTGTCAGTAAAACGTCGGTCATAAAACCGACCTAAATTATGGAAAAAGAACGAAAATGATCTTGAAACGAAAAGCATAAGAATTTAGAAATGAGTCAATGTGTTATTGAGTAGATAAGAAGATCTTTACGACCAAGAAAAGCCACGTGAGAATTTAACAAAGAATTGAGAAAGGAATACCCCTATCAGTTAAGAGGATAAGCAAATTTCGAGACGAAATTTTTCGTAAGGGGGGTAGGATGTAATGCCCCGTAAATTCCTTACGTTCTAAAAAGTTTAAAGTTAATTAAATAATGGCATTGCACGCCTAAGTTTATAATTTTTGAATTCTAAGGCTAACGGTCGAATCCGTTATTAAAAATAAATTACAGAAGTCTGCTAGACTGCTACTGTATTTAGGGTTAGCGTGTACGAAAAGTTTTTAGTTCGTAAACTAAGAACGGAAAACCGTTTAATTTTACGTTTATAAAATTGCGATACGAACACGCCGAGAAAGTTTGTTTTTATTTTTTTCCGGACGAAACTCGGACTATGTCGTCCCGAGTTTTTTTTTTGTCAAAATAAATTTTGTAAATTTATTTTCAAATTAAGTTCATACGTTAGAATTTGTAAATCAAATCGAATCGCGACGATTTTTGTACCGAACAACGTTTTTCGTCGTTCGTTTTCCCGTAACGTCGGATCACGCCGGAAAAACCCGTAACCCTCTTAACCTCCTCCATGCAGCCGACACCTCACCATAATTAGGTGTAATTTTTGCATGTTGGCCTTGCTAATTGCTTGACACCTAAACCACACTTTACACAAATTCAACATTTTCATCATAACAACACACTTGATCAAACCATTTCTCTCTCTCTCCCTATCCATCGGCTGCATCACCTCATTTTCTTCATCTTCTTCACCTTCATTTCCTTCTATTCACCATTGAAGACCCTTCAAGAGCTTGAAGAAAGAACACAAGTCCTCAATCATCCATTCAAACACCTTACATTCTTTGTTAATTCTTAAGGTATGATGATCCTCCACAACTTCATCCAATTAGATTTCTTTTTCTTCTCTTTTTCACCTTGATCGAAATTTTAAGGTTTTGGAATAGATGTTTTGATCTTAGAACAATGAAATTGGATATGTTAGATATGATAATTATGGATTAAAAATGATCAAAACCAAGAATCCTAAAACCTATGTGAATGCAGAATTTTTTGGGAAAATGGTAGGATTTATGTTTTTCTTCTTTTGATCATGGATTCATGTTTAATAGATGTTTAATTAGTGTATGGAATGAAAAGGGATTGAAAGCCCTATGTGTTTGTAAGTTTTCAATTAGGATTTTGGATTGAATTTAGGGATTTTATGCATGTTAGTTGTTTTTGGAATTATAATTGATAAATGGATGATATAAGATGTTGATTAATAAATAAATGTAGTTAATTGGAGAAGAAAATCATCCCCTTAACATATGTTTAAAACCAGAAAATTATAGAGTAATTGAGGGTTTATACATGTTTGATATAAGTGATCAATTGTTAATGAAATATAGTTGCAAATCATGTTAGTTGATTAATAGAATTTAAATGAGAATTTTCTAAAAAATGTTTAGTGAAACATAAGAGGCAAAGATCACCATATAAACTGAGTTATAATGATGTTAAGATGTGTATGCATGCATGAAAACGGTTCACCTTAGACGTAGTTTAACGTCGTAAAATTTGAACAAAAACCGACAACTTTTGAAAATCGTATAAGAGACGAACATTTAGTTGTAACTAAAAATCAAGAAGTCGGATGAGAATTCTAATATGATATTACTGTTTATAATGAAATTTAGAACATCTTTCTAGTTGATGTCATAAGCGTTCGAGTTGAAATAATATGGATTATAGTTATAGTCGAGAACTAGAAGACGTTTGGAATTTCTTGGTTGGTTTAGTACTTGGTAGTTGAAATAAGACGTTAGAACGTCGTGCTTTTGAGCGAGTTGAGAAGGAGGTTGTCACGTACGGAAGTACGTGATGACTGCCTTGAGAGTCCAGTTTCTAAAAAATGAATACGAGAGCTTAAAACGAACCTAAAACGTTATACGTCGAACTTATCAATCAATTAGGGTTTCCAAGGCAGTTTTGCGACCCTCGCCGGAAACTGTAATATCTTCCAGCTCGTTTATCGGATTTGTGATCCGTAAATTGGAGTGCGAACTAGACTTCCTAAGCTTTCTAATGGTATAGGGCTCACCCCCTGTTTCCAAGTCCTCTGTTCTGGACAGCCTCCAGAGTTACTGGACTGTGCAGTGAAATTTCAGTTTCTTGTTTCCTAAGTTGTTTAATTCACAACTTAGTTTCTTTCAAACGTTTAAGCCGTTTTTAGCTAACGAACATCTCCCTACTGACCTTAGAGTCAAGTATAGAACCTTGAGTGATGAAAACCAGTCGAGATCTTATATCTTATCCTTTCATTAAAGAAGTAATAAACGAGAAATTTCATAAGTCGTTCAAGGAACTAAAATATAAATCGCCTAAGTTGATTCTTTCCAACTTAGTTTCTTATAATCCTTAAAGTTGTATTAAGACATCGAATACCTTCTCTTCTGATCCGAGAGTCGAATATGAGATCTTCCGAGTTCTAAACAAGATTAGTACGAGTCTCGTTTCCCGTTTAAGTAAGACGAATCTAGTAAGCGTGCAAATGCCAAAGGAATAAAATAACTAAATCTTTCTTCGATTCTCTTTCTTCGATTATTCTTTTGCGAACCGTTTTTAAGTATGTTTATTTTACGATGAAGGAGGAAGCCAACTGTAGAGAAAGGACGGAAGATCCCAAGTTGGAAGCTTTTGCTTATAACTTCTGTATTTTACAAGGTGGGCTTTTATTATATGAAAATAAAACGTGGGTTTTTCCACAAACTGAAAGTGAAGTTTACAGCTTTGATAATTGTGTTTTATCAACGTGATAATCTTGGCATAAAATATTTAACTGTTTTATGTGAGTTCTCTTGTACCTTTCTGAGTTAACCTTCGGGTTTTCCAGAATTTATAGTTAACCGCTAGGATTGTTAACTATTATCGATCGGCTCTGAGTTAGCTATTAAGCGCTTTCCAGAGTTAGTGCACTTTGTAACCTGTGGTGTATGTGGTATCCTGTTGAGGGGTAGCCAGCCACGGTGAATTAGCTTTGGTCAAGATTGAACATAACATACTCTAAAAAAATGCTTGCGCAAGCTGCTTTATACAAATTAGTTAGAAAATGTTTAGTAGGCACGGGCCTTTTCAACAAAACCCCGATGCGCTACGGTTATAAAATGTCAGATTATTTATACTTATGATTATGATTTCGGCATCGTGCCCACTAAGTACATTTGTACTTAGCCCTGCATTGTTTTCTAAATGTGCAGGTTGAAGCGACGGTGAGCGGCGACGGTTGATGTTGAGTAAAGGATAGGATGCTTAGTTAGAACCCTTCCGCTGCCAATCTCTGTGTTTCTTTTTGGAGATGTACTCTTGAACAATATTCAGTAGTCTAAGTATGTAAATTAGAACTTAGTTTCTTTTTTGTACTTTTGTCGAGTAATCCTTAGGGATTAACTCTTTCTTGTTTATATTTCAAAGTCTTGTTCATAGTTTATCGATGTTTTTTTTTTCATGTATGTTTAGTCAGTTAGCCCCCTTCTTCCCCGCTTCTTTAATCCAACCCCAGTCGCACCCCGGCTTCTGCCGTCCCTCGGGATTTGGGGCTGTGACAGAACTAGTGACCCTTTTTGATATTACATTTCAGCTAATGACATATGGGTGCATTTCCTCTTTGAAATATGGTAAATGGAGCATTATTTCAAGTACGGAAGGAGTATTTGTTTTTTTTTTAAATAATGAGGTGGAATATAATTTTGCATTTATTATTTTTTTGAAATTAAAATTAACAAAACTACGTCGTTTTGTATATTCCGGCGTCTACGTGTCATTTTCGGCCTCCACGTAGGATTAAATTTGGGGGACATCGGTGAACGGGAGCAAAATCAGACAAAAAGCCACGGTTATATTTGCTCGGAAAAAAAAGCTCATGTGCAATTCACGATTTTAAAAAAAGATTTAAGTTTTATAAGCCATTACCCCTATCCCAAACCCTAACAATCTTTTTATTTATTTATAAATTAACAATGAAATTTAAAGACCGCAGGTACTCTTCACAATCATTTTTACAAATAAAATAATGGCACAATAGTTTACAACACTTTTTTGGAAACATTACATTAATACACAACTTAATTACCCCACATATATAAATACATACGCTCATGTTATGAACGTAATAAAAAATAAATTATTAACTTTCTCCTTTAGTTCAAACGTTGGTTCCAAAATATTAGAAAATGCAGAATTAATCAATATCTGTGCTTGAGAATGGAGCAAGGAGATGGCGTGGCAGCGAAGAAGGATCAAGGAGAAAAGATACTAATAGTTGGTAATTAAATTTGTTGGGCATTTAATTGTAAACAACCTCATTTATCTTGAGTACATGCATTGTAAACTTTTTGATCATTTAATGCAATAAAATAAATAATAAAACTAAGTATAACGCACATAATTTATTATATCATAACTCCCGGAGTCATTAAAGTTATACAACAATCTCTTATAAAAAAGATACTAGTAGTTGGTATAAATTTGAGTATAAATAGGGATTTACTCCCCAACGATTTTCATCTTCTCATCTCATTTCTTCTTTTCATTTCCTTCTCATTTTCTTTTGCAAACCAAAATCAGGTTTAAGGTATTTAATTCAGGTGTAAGATTGATAAGAATTTATTCCTAAAATAAAATTTGTACAAACACACTTTCTCAATATTCAGACATGCATAAGTATTCCAAGTCTCTAAAATATTTTTGTTCAAAACATCTTACACCACAACATCGACGATGAGGAGCAAGCGTGTCACTTTTGGTATGAGCGGTATTGGAAAATAGGTATAAATTTCCAATTTAATTATTGTTGGCTCTTCCTTTGTTTTATTGTATTTGTGTTATTGTAAAGTAAATTACTAGTTAGTCTTCATTGTGGTTTTAGAAGTGAATTATATGAATGTTTTCCAATATGTTTACTTCATACATAATTCAGGCTATTATTCATTTATCAAAGGTCCATCGGGCTGAAAATGGTTTTTTGTAGAGGCTGGGCTGGCCGGTCCATCGGGCCAACCTCATAATTTTGGGCCTGGCAAAAAATGAAAAAAATATTTGGATAATATCAAAGGGTGTAAGTCTTCCAACTTTGCCCAGTTCATCCCTATCTTCGTCAACAGTTGCAACTATACATATTCTATAATACGTTGCAATTTTTCATATTCTATATTCACTTAACAGTCAACAAATATGTTGCAACTCTTCATATTTTCTAAACCGGATGTATATATATCTCCATTCTCATTCTCCTCTGCATCAAATTAAGGAAGCAACAAGCCAGGTTCTATGATTCTATCAAATTTTAATTTCATGTTTGAATATGCACTTACCTGCATAGTCCGATTGTTTTGAAATATAGTTTATCATGTACTAGGAAATATAGCTTTTAAATTTGTAAACTGAGATATGTAGGGATTACGTATTGATATGCCCTAAATAGGCTTCGAAAATTGCAATTGTTAAATTAGAGGCCTATGTGTAATCGTTTAAACATCCATATATGTTGGTGAATTAAGGCATATATATATTGTATGTTGAAGTATTCATATATGTTTAGGTGAAATCCTTGATCTATGGTTTTGTTTATTTTTTTAGATAAACTGTGCTATATATATATTCACTGAGGGTATATAAATGTTGTTGATTTGTATATGCCTTTGCAGAAAAAGTATGGATGATGACTGCCCACACACCTATTATGATAGGCTTAAACTGAAATGCAAGAATACTCGGATTAGCATATGGGATGTATGGGATGAAGACATTTTGATTGATCAGTTGTATGATTATCGGGATGAGATTAAGCTTTCTGATCCTATCAAACTCTACGAAGCCCTTTTAAAGGTGAGCTCTTATCTTCTGCATAACCAAAACCATCCAACGTGCTACTATGCAGTGATTGACTGCATCTGCGAGCTATGGAGATTAAGGGAGTATTTCTATCACTTCGAAACATGGGTGAACATTCCTGTAGTAACTTTCAATGATGAAAAGAACAAGGTTTTGATCGCAGATGACTATTTGTTCAATAACTCATTTGACGAGGTAAGCTCTTGCCTTTTATTACAATTACATGTTCTCAAATTTATATCTTCTGACTTATTTATAAATTTATAACCAAGAGACTGAAGAACAACGACACTGGAGGAAAGAAGGGGAGAGAAGATACAAAAAGATGAAGGAGATATTCAAAGTGCATGGGTTGCACAAAGTAGATCTCCAAGAACTTGTAGAGAAGGCCAGGTTCGATGGAAATATTACCTGGGTTCCTCAGGAGTTTTGAATTTAGATCACTTGTGTCTTTTGGTGTGATATATATTATGGTTTAATTTGTGTTATTAGTATTTCACATGTATTTTGAATTGTCTAATTTCTATACTTTTGCTCCTTCTTATGATATACTTTTTGATATTGTTTAACTATAATGTATGGTTTATTCAAGTCACAATTTATTTCGATTGGTCCAACGAGCCTCGTTTATTTTTTCGACGGCCTTACGTCAAGTCCCAAGACTCTAACTTCAAGGTGGAAACTACTCGGCTACGAATGCCACTTGTATTATTTTTTACAGTAGTTACTATTTGTTTGTTTTGGATCCGGAGAATTGAGGCCTAAACCTTTTAACTTAGAAAACACACGCAATTTTAGAAATCCCCAATTTCCAAATCCCCAATCTCGCTGCCTTTGGCTCTCTCCTCCCTAAGAAGTTGCCTTTATAGAGGAATCAAAATATTGCAGATTTTTAGCATGGAATTACAGTAATGATCGAATCCAAAATGACATTAATTAACTATTTAACCGATAATATCATCATTTAAAATGGGAAAATTCACTGCTACTACACCAAATTCTACTAAGAAGCTAAAAACATAACATTAGCTAGAGCAAAAGAAAGCTACTACACCATAAGTTCTATCTACTACTACATTCCATCATCCCTAATGCAAATAGATGATGAAGATTACCATAAGAACAAATACCAAATACAGTCCACGAATCTGATGTTCCATAGCTTTAAATTTTGTACCCAATTCCTTCAACTGTCGAACAACTTCAACATCTTCAAGTTGTGCATTCGACGGCTTGACATCATCAACAACATCAGGAGTTTTTGTAATGCCCCCCTCACTTTGTCTTAGAAGTTGTTCTAACGTCATGTCCCTTTCAAGCTTTATCCTCTTGATACATTCGCGATAGTACGGTGTTAGCTCCGGATCGATTCAATCCCAGTACTCACAATCACCCCGCTACATTGGACACAACAAACAAGTAGCTCGATTAATTTATTTTCTTTCAATGATGTTTAATAAATCGCTGCAGGAAAATGAATCGATGTAGGGTAATAATAAATCTGATTTAAAATAAAAATGATGAGCTAAAGACTCACCAAAAAAATACTGCTATTAGCTAACAAAGGAAAAAGATGAAAGAAAGAGAAATAAGAAAAAAAAAAAAAGCAAAAAAAAACAGAAGAAGAATGACAGATACTTAGTGTAACTAAACAACCTAGTCTTGATTGAAAGATTGCATGTATAAAAATTGCACATATCAGACAACTAACAACTTCTACTAAGCATTTCAAAATTATTGTCATAAAAAGTTCACAGATCCAACTCCACAAGAACAAGATTCTTGACTAAGATACCACAAATCATATGAAAATAATTCTCATACGAAGCATTTACCAAGTTTGAAATTAACAACTAACAACTTCTACTTCGCGTCCATGCTATGCCAATCAATAAACACACCAAGAGAGCTACTCATTCTTGTCTAAAAAATCACATATCAATATTTTAAAAAATTAAACAACAAAACCAGTTCCTCAATACACCACACAATGTTTATGAAGAGCAGCTTGGCTAATAATCCACAGATAAATGTTTTAAAAAAATATAACAACACCAACAGTTTCTCATTCATCACTAACAAACCACACAACAAAGATTGTTAACATCGAACAACAAGAGATCCATACACACACAATTCCCAGAATCATATATACAAACAGAGATCAACAATTTCCATTCCAGAGATTCATCAATCATTATATACAATACCACAAGTAATCAGATTCCAGAATCGAAACCCTAATAAAAACAAAACACTAACCTCATCACGAAGACTTATCTCTTCATCGTACAGCTCAGTAAACCAATCGTAGTCTCCACTTCTCACAACCACCGAAGGTAGCCTGATGGAGAGCTCACTGTACATACCAAAACAAAACACAAGCCAATTTAGTTTGCAAATGCATATTAATTCGAAACATTTGAAAATATTAACACTTTTACCCTTCACCGAGGGCGGCCATCCTTCGCCAGTTCATGAACTCGCCGGCGTCAACCAATTGATGAGGATCAACTCTAGGTGGGTTTGGGCTTCTCAAGATAGCCCATGACTTCCCGGAACTTTCAGGAGTTTTCCGGATGTTTCCTGCTGCGCTCGGAGACCAATGACAGTAAGGAATAATTTGGCAATCAGAGGGTCTTGCTTCCTCTGTATTCTCTTCTTCGCCAGTTCCATTCTTTTTCTCAATACGAACGACAATCTGCAGCATCTCCTTGATTTCCTTAAGAGTTTGACCATGTTCCTTCAGATTTCTAGTGATATCCATCAAAGCCATGAATTTTTCATATTACCAAAAATTTCAAAGATGGTTAGTAGAAGTCAGAAATAATAACATAATTAACAAAAATGTATTTTATAGAGAAAAAAATGTACGTTATCGGAAACTGCATCTTTTTCGTGTTTCCGGTTGGATTTTGAGAACGTTGAGTCGGCAAGAGGCACCTTAAGTGCCCAGGGAGCTCCTTCTCAAATTTTGCTGCAGCGGCGCTTGAAACTCTTCATCGTCGGAGGATTCATCATATACGATGTAGTGCTTCTTCTTCCCATTCGCCGCCGTTGCTTTAAGAGGCGCCATTACTTTTCTCCGAGTAGTAGTTTCTTTAGGGTTTCGAACACCGGCCACTTTAGGAGATCTTGCCTTTTCGTCGAAAACCAAACGCTTGTAGGGTTCCCCTCTCCCTTCCTTCACCCCTTTATACCTCCCAAGTCGTCGCTGCTGCCAGATGAGGGGGCGTAACCAATTTTCTTCATGTTTTTCGGAATAGTGGAATACTTTTTCTTCATTTTTGGCTCTCTGAACTCAAATAACAAAGGAGCCTCACTCTGCGCCTCCCTCTACCCTCAACCTTATCTATATTCTGGCAAATCAAAAGTTTATGGGGGTAAGATTGTCCAAGAGAACCAAACCACCCACCATCAGACGGAGAGAATATGGGTATATTCGTCATTTTATTCGAAACCTAGAAAAATCGCGAGAGAGTAGGTATGCGGCGTGGTGTTACAGTCGAGGAGGAGAAGAGGAAGAGTGGAAAAGAGGAGAAGAAGGACGAAGAAGGACGAAAAAGGGTAGAAAAGGAAGAGAAGGGGATGGCTATTGTCAGTTAATTGGGAGAATTCCTAAATAAAGGCAAAACCAACACAAGGTTTAATTGTACCTTCTCAAACCAGATATAAACCCTCAAGCCACGTGGCATCAATCCTGCGGGTGGACTTTTTGGCACTCGACCTAGCATGGACCATCAGGGTAACATGTACATATATATGCTGCCTACGATATATGCAAAATATATGGATATTTTAACTAGGGATGTCAAAATTCTTGATTTCAGATTAGCAAAACCTCGAATGCAGATCTAATTTATCTAGGTTAGCAAGAATTTGTGAGGCTGATGGCTTTGTTAATGCCAATGAGAAGAAAGAGATTTGTAAGGAATCAGATATCCATAAATTAATTGGAGCACCGATAAAGAAGAAGAATAATTTAGTGCTTTTTGAAGCACTAGTGGATTTGTATGGTAGCAAGACAGAGGCGCTCTTTATTAAAGGCCGTCATCTTAAATGTGCGCTTAGGAAATCGCGTACCTCAAAGGATTACCCTGTGAAGGAAATCGCGTTCCTCACAGGAAATCGCATTGTTTATATTATTATTTGGGATACACATCCACACAGAAGCAAAGAAGGCCTCGTGTTGATTATGGAGAGGAGTTAGTCAACTTAAGGATACAAGTCTAGTGGCCTATGGATAAAAAGTGAGTACCACATGTTAAGCTATATCTTTTTGACAATTCTTTTCAATAAATGTTTTATGTGTGTCTTATGTTTGATAATATTGAAACTGATAGATAATTTTGAATATTACAGATGCTTCATGTGAAAGATAGCCAGATTTTCTCCATTTAGCTTTCATTGCATGCAGGTTTTATGCAGGCACTGTTAAAACTTTTGATCCTAAAACAAAGAAACATGAGGTGACAAGACTTCCCTCTTTTTTGCATTAGCCTTCTGTCTTTAATAAGATAGGCGGCATTAAAGCCTACTTTTGTTTATTCCTAACAAAGAGGCAATACCTTCATTTCCATTTTAGTTATGCTCACTTGAGAATTCATATCGACGGAGACTATACTTGCTGCTACAGATCATGCATCTATCTGTCTTGCCTCCACTTTGTCACTGTCGTTTTGTATTCACTACTAGAAAAATGCACATACATGACGGATATTATTCGTCATGTATGAGCGTGTCCAACCGTGGTTATCTTGTGTGTAATGTATACTGGTGTATTATACATGACGGTAAACAACCGTAATAAAAAGTGCACATACAGGACGGATAATATCCGTCAAGTATGTGCGTGTCCAAGCGTAATGAATATTGGTTTTATCTTTAATTATGTATATTGCATGACGGTTACAATCCGTCATCTATATTATCCTTTACATGACGTTTAATCGCCGTCATGTATAACGCCCAACTGTTATGGTTATTACCTTCTTATGACGGAAATTTTGTTTATACGTTACGGTTTTAACCGTCATGAAATCATTTATCCAGTTTTTATATATATTTTTTATTTTTTAATATTTTTTCCTGCTATCAACGAACCACCAAAACATAAAAGCATTCAAAATCATTAAATACTCTAAAATCTCCATACATTCATCATCCAAACATCCAAATACGTCATCGATACATCAAAATAAATAATCTTCATACATGCATTCGTCATAAGTTGTATGTTGTCCACAACAAAAATAACTAAAAAGTACATAGTACCACAAAATGATCTCCCATGCTCACAATGGCAAGAACTCGGATTCAAGTCCCTAATATAAGAAAATATATATAGTCAAATTCAACGTATTAATCAAATACTTAACATTAGAAAATACACATGAAAGAATTAAATAAAATGTATACCTGAAAGTCTAAGATGCTCAATCACACAAGTAGCCCATTCATCACGGACCTCATCAATCTCACCTTGAGCATAACTATTACTTCTTGGAAACTATAAGCAAATAAATGAACATATAGTAATTTTTAGTATAACAAGTGATAAGAATTTTTAAAAAATTGATTTGCATGATTACAAATAACAAATTATAATTACCAGTGATCTAATGGAAATGGATTTGTCATTTTGCAACCCTTTTACTATCTCCTTCATGAACCGCATCACATAAAATCCACATTGATTATAATCCGGTTGTATATGACCCTATTATAAGCAAGTGTGATGTCATATATGTGTTACAACCGAAATTCTCATGATTAATTAATCAACTTATAATTTAGGATCATGAATATATAACCAATCACAGTCAGTGGCCCAGGCACCGATCCAACTCTTACTGAACACATACGCAATTATTTTAGCAAGTTACTATCAACTATACGACTTGTCATTATTTGATTAATTTAAATAATCATTTACAAACGAATAATTAGTTAGAAATTTTTCCTCTTAAGCAATTATTTATCTCTTGGGGTTACAAGCAAGAAGCTAAATAAAAACTAATCATCGGAAGAGCACTTGATCATAGATAATCATCCGCATAATAATTCAGCCACATACATACATACATACATGACAAAATAAATACTACTACTACTATATGAGTTAGAGAAAAGAAAAAAAACAAAACAAAAAAAAAGTGAGCAAAATATATATCGAAGGGTAGGGTGAAAAAGAAATAAATGAAAACTTAGCATAAAATAAACATGAGCTATAAGTTATAATACGTACCTTAATAATATCCCATTTTGGTGGTTTTTTGAAGTTCTTCCCATTATGTGCATTGAATGATTTCATGGCCCTTGAAAACAAAATTTAGCATATATATCAATATTTCTCCTACCTTGATTGGTTTAATAGCCAAGATTACTACGCCAACAAACACCAAAGCAATTTGACTTGCACCAAAGAACCGTAATATGCCAACAGAATTTTCAATTATTAAAAAAAGCATGCAACTTTAACAACATTGTTCTGATTTCCATGTTTTTATTTAGTATAAAAAAAAAAAAACTTACGTGTCAACTACAAATTTCCAAGTGCTATCGCGATTCCGATGAGTAAGAGGGTCCAGCAAATAGACTTGATCCTTATGAGGTTCAATAACTGTGAGAATCCAATGTTCGCTGTCCAAAAAAAAACATTCACATTACAAATTTATTCACAGCTAAATGGAGAAAAAAATGGTTTTTACTTACCCCACATTGCAAGGTACAAATACACATTGCTCCGAATTCGCAAAACGTAACCTCTCTGCTAAATTGCGTGCCCTATCCTCATTTGAGATATTTCTTCCATAAGATATGTTGAATGGATTCACAAACAGAAAATGGTCCACACTTAAGCTCTTATACAAGTGCCTGCCAAAATTTACTGAAATTAAGAAAAATTGCAAAGTAAATAAAAACTGGAATTTTTCAGATTTATTAGTTATCTTACCACATATACACCACAATGCAGTTTCCTGTGATAGGGGACAAGTTACAGAAAGGAATGACATCTTCTTTCAAAATCCAAATATCAAGATCCTGCCCAAATACTTGATAATCCACAACAATGTGTAGTCCTCGATCTTCCTCAAACCATTTCTCCATAGCACAATACAATGCTTTCAACAATATAGGCAAGGATCCATAGCACTCAACCAACGGTTTTTTAACGACTTTTGCCTCACCTTTTTTCTTAACAGATTTCTAGTTATTGAAATATTATATGTTAGTATAGATCATAAAAATGCATAAAACACATGCAAGAGCTGAAAATTAATTACCTCATCTTTTTTACACACTAAGTGAGACGGCCATGCAACATGAGTACCCAATGCACTCCCTACAGTAGCAATCTCCTCAGAGATACGATATGGCAATGCCACATGTTCAGCCACGACAGTATCAACTGACACACGCAAGCAATCCTTTGGCATTTGTGTACCATGTAGCTTGTCACCTGCAATAATCAATGTTCCATATGCAACAACATTTTTCGTGGAAATTACCATGTCTTCAGCCAATTTTGCATATCCTTTACGAGATAGCCGATGAGGATATAAATTTTGATTCCTTCTTGCCCTTTGTTCCTCGCTAAGTTTCTACATGCTTATTGCAATGTAATGAATATGGATATAAATTGCAGCCATAATACATTTCATTTTGACACATACCTCAAACTCTGGAGTTATACGACTCGCGACAAATTGTTCCCAATCAGCAGCAACAATACCACTATTACTCGGTGGTTGAGATAATTTACTAGGATTTCCTCTGTTGGGAACAATGTAATCGGTATACAACCTATTTTTCCATGTGCGCCACTTGACATTTGCTGATTCTATGCATCCAGATTCCCATTTATCAGGAACCACGAAAGACTCCTAAAGAATGAAGGCATAATTATAAGGGGTGAAAATTGCAGCAGTAAATTAATAGTCTATATATGAAAATTTATGTACCTTCACCGAATCCCATATAAACACTTTAACACTTTCCGGTACATGTTTCCAACTCTTGTGAGTTATATTGACATGCTCACGAGCAAGCATCCCTATGTAACTTTGCATTTGACACGCATTTTTTCCAATTGGTTGCCCGAGTGCATTGAAATCGATTTCACTTTTCTCCCCTTTAGCTCTTCTCTTAGCAAGACCATTCAAAATAATTCTGCCCCTCGTAGATCTAGTTGTGTACTTTTAGATGCTACCCCGGAGTCCTCACTCTCATTCCCTTTAGCCATTATTTCAAAAATCTGCCCAATAATACACAGAATAATTATTAATAATTAATGTAATTGAGATGATGAACAGATTGAATAAATAAAATTCCAATGCATCAAGAAAAATATCCATAGAAAACATAAACAAAGATGAAACTAGAAATGCATACCATACACATTCTAATTATCATTGTTCACCCAAATTCCATCACAATCGTCACGCACATGAGGTGGCTCGGCCTCATCTGATTCAGCAGATGTATCAACTCTTGGCACTTCTTTTGAAAAGTTTTGGAGTTGAATAGAGATATCTCCTAAATCATCATGATTGATCATGTCAATGTATCCCTTGTTTGGGCTAGCAAGTACTACCGACCATGCAGGATCTTGGGGATCTTCAATGTAGAAAACTTGTTTCGCTTGATTTCCCAAAATGAATGAATCAGATTTGTATCCTATTCGTTTCAAATTGACTAAGGTAAATCCAGTGTCATCTACTCTAACACCATTTTGATTCTCTACCCAACTGCACTTAAAAACTACAACACGGAAACATCGATAATCAAGTTCCCATATTTCATCAATCATCCCATAAAACATCATATCTGATATTATGGGATTTTTATCTCTTGCACTGGAAACCGACATAACATTTGCCAAAATACTAACTCCAAAGTTCTGAATAGCTCGTGTTTCATCTCGCTTCTTTGTATGAAAAGTAACACCATCAATCAAGTAACTGGAATATTTGAGAACTTGCTTACATGGTCCCCAAAACAGATTGTACAACTTTTCACCTAAAGAACCGTCGAAGATGCCGTTTTTGCTCACACTATCATGCAACCAACCTATAAATGACCGATTATGCTCTTGTTGAACTGATTTCACATTCTTAGCTTTCCTAGGACACAACATTGCTTTCACATGCTCTTTATGTTTCCTAATAAACAAAGTAGTATATAAGCTTATGTTTAAGAATATAAAGATGACAGAAACATCAATAAAGTTATGAACTTACTCAATGTAGGGATCGATATCAGGATAGTTTGTCACTACATAACGGTGAGCTTGTTCTCTTTCTACATCACTGATTGTTTCAACCGTTGCTTGTGATAAAGGCTTTGTAAGGTCAGACTTATGATTAGGGATCCCAATGGTGTCTACATTAGATATATATTCAGCGCAAAATTCCACAGCCTCCTCGGCCACATAACACTTGGCAATACAACCTTCAGGCCGATTACGATTTCGTACATATCCCTTTAGGATTTTCATGAATCTTTCAAATGGATACATCCATCTATACCAAACCGGTCCACAAATTTTAACTTCACGAACAAGGTGTACTGTTAAATGGACCATGATATCAAAGAATGCAGGAGGAAAATACTTCTCAAGCAAGCACAAAGTTGTCACAACTTCCTTCTGTATTTCTTCTAATTTTGGGACATCAATGACCTTGCTACATATTTCATTGAAAAAATGACAGAACCTAGTGATAGCAATCTTAACATGTTTAGGCAAAACACCGCGGATAGCTATTGGAAGCAACTGCTGCATCAAAATGTGACAATCGTGTGATTTTAAACCCGTTAGTCTCAAGTCCTTCATTGAAACCAGAGTACTTACATTCGAAGAGAAACCCTCAGGCATCTTCATTCCAAGAAATGAGGCACAAACTTTTTTCCTCTCTTCTCTACTTAACGTGTAAGAAGCTGGGGGTAAGAATGTTCGTTTCCCTATCACACTTGGTGTTAAGTCAGTTCTTATACCCATTTCAACTAGGTCCATTCTAGCGCGAATCCCATCTTTTGTTTTGGTAGGGATGTCAAGTAGCGTGCCAAGTAAACTTTCTAACACATTTTTCTCAATGTGCATCACATCGAGTATGTGACGAATGTGTAAATGTTCCCAATACTCAAGTGCAAAGAATATTGATTTCTTCTTGAAGGTCGACTCTTCCAACGACGGGTTTTTTGGCTCATTCTTTTTCTTCTTCTTAGAGACTGATTTCTGTGTCTTTTTTCCCCACACACATTTATAGTCCCCAACTTTTTGTAAAATCTCATGTCCATTCAATGGTTTAGGGGCTGTTCCAGACTCTTTTTCTCCGTCAAAAGCCTTCATTTGCCTTCGATAAGGATGAAATCTCGGTAAGAACTTTCTATGCCCTGTATAACATACTTTTCTACTATGCTCCAAATATTTAGAATGAGTTTCATCACCACATATTGGACATGCCTTATACCCTTTAACAGAAACTCCAGACAAGTTTCCATATGCGGGAAAATCATTGATTGTCCATAGAAGGACAGATTTAATGTGAATTGCTCATGACGGTGTGCATCATAAACTTGCATACCGATCTCCCATAGCGTTTTCAGGTCATCAACTAGTGGTGCCAAGTAGACATCAATGTCATTCCCTGGTTGTCTAGGACCAGAAATCAATAAAGTTAGCATCATAAATCTTCTCTTCATGAACAACCAAGGAGGGAGATTGTACGTAACAAGTACAACAGGCCAACAACTATATTTAGAGTTCATTAGACTATGTGGATTAATACCATCAGCTGCTAATGCTAATCGAAGATTTCTAGGCTCTGCACCAAATTCCGGCCATTTGTTGTCAACTAATCTCCAAGCCGGTGCATCAGCTGGATGACGAAGATAACCATCACGTGTTCTACTATCATCATGCCAAGTTAGGTTCTTCGACACTTCTTTAGTTCGAAACCATCGTCTAAACCTTGGCATTGGTGGAAAATACCACAACACCTTTGCTGGAACTCCATTCATGTGCTTACCATCTCTTCCCACTTTAAATCTTGAAGTCCCACACGTAGGACAATCATCTAAATCCTTATACTCTTTACGATAAAGGATACAATCATTTGGGCATGCATGAATTTTCTCATAATGAAGTCCTAATGTGCTTAAGCTTTTCTTTGCATCATATAAACTTGAAGGCACTTCATTTTCTTCAGGAAGCATTTCAGCTAGCAAATTGAATAGATCACTCAAACTGATCTCACTCCAACCATGTCTAGCTTTCAAATTGTACAATTTCACAATCGCAGACAACTTTGTAAACTTTGTACACTCCTTATATAATGGCTTTTGAGCATCTTCAAGCAACTTCTGAAAATGAGTTGGATTATCTTCATATGCATCATATGCATCATGAAACATATCTATCGGCTCATCTATGCTGCAGTTTGCATCATTTATGCCACCTATATCACCTTGACGTTCACTATCATGTCTCGATGGTATGAATGTATTTTCCCCGTGCCATATCCACTTCTTGTATGTAGGGTCTATACCATTGCACAACAAATGTGATCTAATGGTATCAACGGTTTTCTTGCGAAGGTTACCACATATTGTACACGGACAAGTAATTAAGCTAGGATCCCTAGCATTTTCTAACGCAAAATTCAAGAATGTTTCCACTCCGGTTTCATAATCTTGCGATAATCTATTCTGTAGCATCCACGATTTGTCCATTTTATCTCTACGTTCTCAACGGAATTTATACTAAACTTCACCTACTTGAAAATTATCGCAAAACAAAACCACGTGCAAGACTATTAAGGGTTAGAAGACTCCAACTCATGAATAATATACATTAACTAATCTGCTTTCTATATCATCGCATTTCAGCGCAAAAATGCAAAGAGATACAGAGAAATGCAAACATACAGAATAAATAATACAGATTCAAAATATTGACTAAATAAATCAATATTCAGTTAAGTAATGGTACAATTAATCAAATAATAACAATAAAAAAAAGAAGCTGCTAAAAAGAAAGGAAAATCAGAGCACATACCCCGTGAATGCCGGCAAAGAGTTTTCGAATTAGGGATGGAAGTGACTGACCCAAGAACTGCACGAATTGATATGGGAAGCTGCTTCGCTCAATTAACGGATGGAAGCAATATTACTTCTACAATAGAAACCAGTGAATGCCGGCAATCTGCTTTCGAATTAGGGATGGAAGTGACTGACCCAAGAACTGCACGAATTGATATGGGAAGCTGCTTCGCTCAATTAACGGATGGAAGTGAATGCCGGCAATCTGCTTTCGAATTAGGGATTTTGGATGAAAAATATGAAGGGAACTGAAAGCAGAAAAATCCGGCACCGCTGACAACCGCTGGCGACGAGCAGCGACGACAAGCAGCGACACTGGATGAGCGGATTTTGGATGGGGCGGCGCTGAAAAGAAAGGAATTGAAGTGCAGCACGGCGGGAATGAAAACAGAGAGCGGGAGAGAAAAAAAACGAAATGTACTTTTCTATTATATCTATATTGATTTTTGTATTAAATAAATACATTCATACAAAATTAATCAAAAGTAGTCTGTAGTGCACTTGGTCTTGAGTGGTTAAAAAACCTATAGACACTTAGTTCGAATCTTTTTGCAAGCAGGAATAAAATCCTTTTTTTTAAATATTATACTTAAACATATTTTTTGGAAAAAAAAATATATATATTACTAACACTACGGTTTTTTAAAACGATTAACTACGGTCAGAATAAAATCTTTTTTTTAAATATTATACTTAAACATATTTTTTGGAAAAAAATAAAATATATATTATACTAACACTACGGTTTTATATATCGATTAACTACGGTCAAATTAAATAACTTGGAGAGGAATCGCCGGTAGAGGAGTGCGCCGGTTAGAGAAGTCGATTTTTGAGAGAATCGCCGGTCGAGCGCGAGTGTGGAACTTGATATTTTTTTTACTTAAAAATATTTTTTGGAAAAAAATAAAAAATATATTACTAACACTACGGTTTTATATATCGATTAAATACACTCAAAATAACTTGGAGAGAAATCGCCGGTGCACGAGTCGGGCGCCGGTGGAGCAATGTGGTGTTGGAGAAGTCGATTTTTGAGAGAATCGCTGGTTGAGCGCGGGTGTGGAACTCGATTTTGACAGAAAAGGTGGATGTTCTTGAGAGAGTCGACGTTGTCAATTAATTTATTCTTCTGAAATTCATATTTTCATTAATTTAAAAAAATTAAACAATAATGACGGTTTTCTTACGGTTTTTATTAATTGTCAAGTATGTATGCACGTACATGACGGTTAGGAATTACAGTTTTATGTAACCGTCATCTAACTCTTGTAGAGTACGCACATATATGACGTTTCAATTTTTAACCGTCATGTAATATAACAATGCGCACATAGATGACGGTATACCAAATAAACCCTCATCTATGCAGTGTAATGTATATGCATTTTTCTAGTAGTGATTTCTATTTCTATGCTTCTAATTAAGGTTCTCTGTGATGATAAAGATGTAGAGACCTTGAATATGAGAAAACAAAAATGGGAACTGTTGGGTGATGATGAAGTAAGATTTCTTGCCATTGATGACCAAACTCTTTTTCCCTTTTGAATTTCTACATGAGAGAACCTTAATTAGAAGCATAGAAATAGAAATACAAAATGACAGTGACAAACTAGAGGCAAGACAGATAGATGCATGATCTGCAGCAGCAAGTATAGTCTCCGTCGAAATGAATTCTCAAGTTAGCATAACTAAAATGGAAAGGAAGGTATTGTCTCTTTGATAGGAACAAACAAAAGTAGGCTTTAATGCCTATCTTATCAAAGACAAAAGGCTAATGCAAAAAAGAGGGAAGCTCATCACCTCATGTTTCTTTGTTTCAGGATCAAACGCTTTAACAGTGCTTGCATAAAACCTGCATGAAATGAACGCTAAATGTGAGAAAATCTGGCTATCTTCTAGATGAAGCATCTGTAATATCCAAAATTATTTATCAGTTTCAATATTATCAAACATAAGACACACATAAAACTTTCATATGCAAACATTTATTGAAAAGAATTGCCAAAAAGATATAGATGAACATGTGGTACTCACTTTTTATCCATGGCCCACCAGACTTGTATCCTTAAGTTGACTAACTCCTCTCCATAATCAACACGAGGCCTTCTTTGCTTCTGTGTGGAAGTGTATCCCAAATAATAATATAAAAAATGCGATGTTCTAAATTAAAAGTTATTGTATGAATGGACAGAATGGTTACCTTTTCCAAATTGGCTTTTGCAGATTTAGACATAAAAACTCCCTCCATCTGTAGATTACCAAATACTCCTCCTTCCTTACTTGATCCAGTAGTAGTCATTTCACATGTTTTCTTTGGGGGCATCGTCTTCGTCCTGATTAATCATACTCCTTGTATCTGCTTCACTCTGAGTGTCCTTTTCCTCGAGAGCATCGCCTTGAAGTATCTTCTCCCCTTTGCTAGACAATGCCTGCCAAAGGTTGAAGTTGTCCGTAGCGTGGAACTACTCTGTGAGACCGAGGAAATGCTCTCCCGCATCATCACAGTTGCCCAGTTTTATCATGGATTGGGTCAACCTTTCTTTTATATAAGAACCTGAAAATACACTAGTGAATTAATAATAAGAAAAGAAAACGATGTAAAGATTTATTTTTTGAAGACTTTACATAGGAAATCCTCGACGACAACACACAACACATACGTGCTGCATTTGTAAGAGAATGACTGCTCATCTCCGTCGTCCATGAGCCTCTCTTGAAAGCTACAGTTTGGAGTTCTACAATTAATGATTTTATCGCAATCTATTTGTTGAAAAACATTTTCAACATCAGCCGCCTTGAGATGTACGCCGAGGTAGGATAACATTGGAGCTAACTCATCTCCTTCCTCATTGCACACTGTACCTTTAGGTTTAATTCGGCCGGTTCACATGTTGAACCAAGCGTCTGTCACTTGGACCGTGCACGTTACGTGTGTCTTCTCCTTGTCATCCTTTTTTTCTTTCATAAAACTATGTATGCGGTTATAAATTGTTTGTGACCAGTTAATGTTTCTGAACATCTTTAAAGAGGCACCATAAACCATGCACCCCATTGGGATCTTCCCTTGGGACTTAACAGAAAGGACATAAGAAGTCATGGTGTTAAGAAGTCTTCTAAAATCATTCCAGTCGTCCTCAGATTCTATCATCATTTGTTCAATCAGTTCAGTCATTAATTTCAGAGAAAAGGCATGCCCTGCATCACAGTCTTTACCATACCTTTTACAAAAGTTTACAAATTAGGTTGACAAGGTGAAACTCTTCCCTCATCATAGATTTCTCCTTCACAGGGTAATCCTATGAGGTACGCGATTTCCTTCGCGCACATTTTTCCATCTTCATCATATTACCATATTATCCTTCATGCTCTATACTTTATGTTGTCTTGTTGTGCCAATTTAATGATTTAACGAAATCCTTGCTGATAATTCATCTCATCCGAGAGAGCGTATTGAGTGAGTTCAATTTTGTAACGCCCCAATTTTCATAAATAAAAGGAAACGTTATCTTTCTACATCATGAAAATAATAAAAACTTTTACAGCGGAAGACTATATAAATGACATTTAAATAGAACTCATTTTGACTCTTTGACCATCATCACTCGCTCCGCCGCATATCGCCCGAGCCCTCTCCTGAAAAGAATAAAAGTTTTAGGGTGAGTACTTTAGACTCAGTGGGGGCATTTTTCTAAATTATATTACTCACAACAAGAATATACATGAATCGAAACTTTCATATGATCGTCCGTAGACGAAAACTAGTAATCCGAAGATCACAACTTCCTTTCATTGCCTGAGACTAACACTGCTTTTGTAATTAGTCCCAAGACCATAACTTCCTTTCCTTTTGTTTTTAGCCCGAGACTAACACTGCTTTGGTAATTAGTCCCAAGACCATAACTTCCTTTCCTTTTGTTTTTAGCCCGAGACTAACACTGCTTTGGTAATTAATCCCAAGACCATAACTACTTTATAGAAATCCGAGACTATCACTGCTTTTGTAAATAGTCCCTGCTTTTATAGAAACCTGAGACTATCACTGCTTTTATAAATAGTCTCTGCTTTTATAGAAACCCGAGACTATCACTGCTTTTGTAAATAGTCCCGAGATTATAACTTATTTCTCATATAGCCTGAAGCCTCTGCCTGCATATCACATATATAACTTGTGCAAAATATATAATAAGGATAAACAAAATTTGCAACTTAAAACCCCACCTTAACCTTCCTTGACTCGACTGGAAAAAAAAACTGCAAATTAATTAATCAAGTCTTGCGCGCCAATCCTAATAATAATCATGAAATGTCAAAATGCATGCTTTCGTAAATGATCAAAACTTACAAATAAAAAACAAAACTCATCTAAATCGACAATTTCTGCTTCTTTAGTTATTAATCTTGGATCACACGAACACATGAAAATATAGATACACACAAGCTTAATTTTTGAAAGAAAAACATTCCGACAACTTTTAATTATCCTTCCTATTTTTCTAAATATGGTTTCAATACTTATAACTAAATATTAAAAGAAAACACACTTTTTTGATCATACATGTACATAACACGTGTAATTGAAATGAATCAATAATTAAGAGAATAAAATACAAGTTTGCCTATCTTATTTATCTAGACATGCACTTCATTAATTTATTTATTATTAATTAAGTGTATTTTGATGTGCATATGCATGTCCTAAAACAAATCTATGGCATGTACTTATTAATAGAACTACTCTATATAAATAAATAACAATCAAATATAGAAAGAATTTCAGCCACATACGAGCACACAGAGATAACGAAAAGGGTTGGGAAAATTCAACTTACAGAAGAATAGAAGAAACGGGAAGGGAAAAATTGAGGAATATCTTCACCAAAACATAACTTGACTGCGTGAACTAAATGACCTCTTATCCCCCTTTTTATACTACTAAGCTATTAAAGAAGTGATAAACACAAATTTCCTTAATTTATTCTCCAAAATAAATCTGGAGCGAGATGATAAGGATGCTTTGAAGAAATTGATTACTATACCTATTTATTCATTTTTAATCTACACAAAAAGTCCTAAATACTTTTGATATGGTTTGGACGGAAATTAGAAAAATTAAACTTTTGAGTTAATCTATATCCTAATAATTGGATGAGTAACACCTAAATAATATTGCATCTCCTATAACTCTCGACCATAAAATAAATAAATAAAAATGTCATACAAATAAATAAATGTCATGTCATGCTTATGCTCGTGAATTGCTTCTAGACGTGACTTATAAGAATTAATTAATTAATTGCATAAAGAAAAATATTATATAATCTCTTTTAAAAGTAAAATAGCTTATAAAAGTTTGGGTTGTTACAACTTTATAACAAATACTTAGTGCTAATTCTTTGACCTTTAAATTGTTTTTCATTCATCAAAAGCTTTCTTGAAAAGAACTTTCTTATCTAAGCTCAAGCAAAAATATTTATCAACTTCTTGTGTTGGAAATAATGAAACACGATCTATTTTATGAACTCGATCACGACTAAAAGAGAGAACACAAAAAGGAAAGTAGGCGCACTGAAGAAACGGAAAGAGCATGATGCCTCGAAAAGGTCAGTTTGAAATCTTCAGTGAATTATCAATTGAAGTGGTTTACCTGAATTTATTCTAAATCAAGCCGCTTTAAAATATTGCTTCTTCGTTTTTCCTCTCGATGTGGTCACTTTGCTGTGCTGATTTCTATGTTTGAAATCAAGGAAAATTGAACAATTTGAATGAAAGATTTATATGTTTGCATTGCCAATAGATCAAGACGATAGCATTGCTGAAGATCAAGTGATTCAAGGTGGGGACAACCTTCAAGAATCGCTTCAAACCCCTTATTCTGATCTTGTGTTTTAAGAAGAGTACTTTTTAGTATAAAAACATCTTGGACCAGTCGTGTGTTTTGACACATACTCCCCCGTCCACGAAATGGTTGCTACTTTTGCCACTTAAGTTTGTCTACGAAATGGTTGCCATTTTTGCTACTCCACTCACATTTTATTGTGGATTCTTACTCCAGTCACAACAATACTCAATATAATTCACTACTACCTACCATTTTCTTAAAACCCGTGCCGTCCATAATGTAGCAACCAATTCGTAGACGGAGGGAGTAACTGTTTTTCCTATAATGTGTTTTCTCTCATATAGATGTGTTTTTGGAAGTGTACTTTTGGCAACAATTAGTTTCGCTTGTTAACTTATTAAAAATCCCGCCACTAATGATTATGTATATTTTCGGTTATGGAGTGAGTAAACTTTTTGTCTCTTCTTACTTAAAAATCTTAATATTGCTCCACCAGTGTTGAGCTCAGTTCCTTTCACAAACCCGATTTATAAGGGAAATTTTTTCCTCTCTTTTTTTTTTTTTTTTTTCCGGTGGGCCTCAGCCCATTTGCTTATTTAAGGGTTTAGTAATGTTGAATCACACAATTTTTTTTTTCTAAGCCCTCGAAGAAAAAGAATTGCCGGCGGCCGTTATGTTGATAATTTGACATTTCCCACATCCATAATTCTAGTATTATCAATTGACACTAATATTTATGTAAAATCACATATTTAGTAATGTTGAATCTATAAGTTTTTTTTTTCGAAGCCCTCAATGAAAAGAATTGTCGGCGACGGCTATAATGTCAGGTTGATTTGCGAATAGACTCGCTGAAAATAATAAGTTATATGTATATATAGTTTTATTCTTGACTTTTGGAAAACAATATATATCAATTGGGCACCTGCATGATTGGGGTTGTTTCGTGGAGATTGTTTAATTATTTGATATTTCTTCTTCTCTTTCACTCCTTTATTGTTTCGAATTTTCTCGATTTTGATATTGAGATAGTAGTATTTTCCTCCTAATCAATGTGCATAGAAAATAATAAACTATGATTATGAGGCTCGGCTCGAGTGACAAAAAGTAGAGACCGTCTCACCCACCACAGACGCCCGGCCAAAAGGCCTGCAACAACAATTACCCGGCTTGAGTTGTGTTTTCGAATAAGAAAAACATTTTAGAAAGCACATTTTGTAATGAATTCAACATCAGAACTCGGTGTGGAAAACATCTTTTGTACTCAAAACAGCCAAAAAGCCACAAAATTGAGTAAAAAGCAACACAAGAACAGCAGAAGATAATAGCTGAAAACAAACACATCAGCAGTCAATCTTTTTAACATCTGATAAACTCTACCTCACGGTAACTATGTCATCGAGACGAACTTACATAACAGAAAACATAACTCAAGTTATACTCGGAAACGCAACATATGAGATCCGATATGATTTTACTTATATATTTATATGATTATTTTATAAGTGATTATGAGATAATACGTGTTTATGTTTTGAAATTGGTTTAGTTGGAAACTCGTGATGAATGTGTATAGATGTTTAAACTAGAATTTCTTATTATGATGTTGATGTGTAAAACCGTCGTATATGGCAGTAGTTGAGCTTGCCCTAGTTCTTCCATTGGAATTTGAGGACCACCAAAGACATTGTATTAATTCGTGCTTCTCGAAACAAACCTCGTTCAAATGAATCGAAACCCTACCTAGTTTCCATACCTATCCTTAAATGTCTTGTAGATACACTAGTCACTAATGACGTAATTATATATATTGAGATTATTAGTGGCGCATATGTCAATAATTATGTAATATCTTTGCAACATTTGACATGAAATATTGGTTTGACTAGATCCATTTAATTTAATGATAATATATGCTTATGGAAAACAATTTGATACACCTTATATTATTATGTGAGGTGGTGAATATATTTCATGCAAAAATTTCTCCAGTTTTATAATTTTGCTTTTATAACTTTTTGAACGAACGCATCGAAAGTAATAGATGTGAGTTCTTGTGATATATAAAAAAAAATATTAATCATATACGAGATGCAACTTTTAATTTGTGGATTGATTTGGATTTGACTAAAATTTCAAAAAGTGAATTTTCAAATGGACACGTACGTGCATATTCTTCAATATCTCTGGAATACTTTCTCCTATAATTTTCGAATTAATATGCCTATTATTCATGGTCGACTTTTCTTTTTTAGTCCTATATATAAAACTAAATCGTTATTTTCTCGTTTTCTTTTTAAGGAAATCTCTTCTATTTTTTTTTTCTTTGATATCGTGGGAACCCGTAGCCGCTACTTTCGGTGCGCACTGAGTAAACCCCTATCCCTTATGCAGTAGCCTTCAAACCACACAGGGCAGGTAAACCACACTTTCCAAGTACAGGTGTGACAGGCTCGACCTATAGAGGCACTTTATGAGGTTTGAACCTGAGACCTCTCAGTCTCAAGCGCTCACTTTTTACCACTAGGCCATCCCCAAGGGGACTAAGAAAATCTCTTCTAGAACACATGCTAAATATACGAAGGCTTTTCTATTTCCAATATTATTAATAATTGTTTCTCAAATTAATATAGGAAAATAACAATTCTGTAGAACAGAACAGATTACTGCTGCTCATTTAATTTCCAATGATTTTACCTTCGTTAGATTTTTTAACATTGAAATTTTCAATTTCAAAATATGATAAATTGAGATAGAAGAAATTCACTCTGGTCTCTTTTTGTATTTTTTTATTGGCACAATTAGCGGGATATGTAAAGAAGTAATATAATTTTTTTTTTAAATAATAATTTCGATTGTTTGTGCTATGTTTTGTGCTCATGTTTGTGGTTGTCGCTATCTTTTCAGATTATACCTACTGATCATGAAAGTTTAGAGAAGAGCTTTTTTGTAGGACGGTAATTTTAACCATTTTTCAATTATAGGTCAAAATTTTGCGGGCTTTCAATTTTAGGACAATATTTAAAATATTAATCAATTTTAGGATAATATCTAAAATATTGATCAATTTTAGAACAAAATTGAGCCCGATCGGGCTAAGTCGTACTTCGCTCTCACGTGAACTCAAATCTTTGGCCCGATTCCCACTTCGCTGCCAGCTAGGCGGTCCATTCATCAATTGTATATATTATTATTACAAACAAAAGTCAATTATTCACCCTACAAAGTAAACTCGTTCAGAAAAAGAAAACAAAAACACACAACAACCACCCAAAAGCTGAAGAACCCTAGTCACAATCGATTGCAAATCAGAATTTTTACTGCCCAAACTAAATGTACTTGACATAATCGACTCTTGGGGCGGCTGGTGTGGTTTTGTTTTCTTTTTCTAGACAAGTTTACTTTGTAGGGTGAATAATTGATTTTTGTTTGTAATAATAATATATACAATTGATGAATGGACCGCCTAGTTGGCAGCCAAGTGGGAATCAGGCCGAAGATTTGGGTTCAGGTGAGAGTGAAGTGCGACTTAGCCCGATCGGGCTCAATTTTGTCCTAAAATTGATCAATATTTTTGATATTGTCCTAAAATTGAAAGCCCGCAAAATTTTGACCTATAATTGAAAAACAGTAAAAGTTACCGTCCTAAAAAAACATTCTTCTCAAAAGTTTATGGAGAATTTCTACAGTCACGGATTCTCATAATATTAACATTACTTTTAACACAAAAAATAATAAGAAATAGTACTACTCCCTCCATTTCTTTATAGAGATATTTTAGAACGTATGTAAAGTAATAGTAAAACATAAGAGCATTCTCAGCAGATCACTCAAAATTAATTTTTACTCTAAATTTAGGTTAAAATGATAAAAAAGTATGTTAAAATATTCATCAGCAAATCTCTCAAATTGTGTAGGTCCACAAAAATAATTACACCTCCCTAATTTCTCCTCAAATTTACACCTCCTCAAATATTTTTTAGCTCATAAATTTAATTGGGTCCACAATTTTATATAAGGAAAGCTTTAAAAACTAATTTAAGAGCAAATATTTGGGATTTTTGTTGTGAGTGCTCTAATTCAACTTAACGTTATTTGTTTTATGTATTTTATATTTATTCTTCGTTTTCTTTTGTCAACTTAACATTAATACACAACTTAATTACCCCGCATAAATACATACAGCTCGTGTTATGAACGTAATAAAAAAATAAACTATTAACTTTCTCCATTCCAAAATATTAGAAAATGCAAAATTAATCAGTATCTGTGCTTGAGAATGGAGCAAGGAGATGGCGTGGCAGCGAAGAAGGAGGAAGGAGAAAATATACTAATAGTTGGTAATTAATTAAATTTCTTGAGATGTAATAGTAAATCCTATAGATATCTCGCATTGTAAACAACCTTATTTATCTTGATGTGTTTAGCCATTTGACGTGTACTTGTAAACTTTTTGATCATTTAATGCAATTTATTTACTGATAAAAAAGATTAATAAAACTAATTATAACGTACACACTTAATTAATTTATTATAGTAGTAGTAAGTATATCATAACTCCTGGAGTCATTAATCAAGTTATTCAACAATCTCTTGTAAAAAAGATACTAGTAGTTGGCAAAAATTTGAGCATAAATAGGGAATTACAACCCCACAATTTTCATCTTCTCATTCCATTTCTTCCTTTCATTTCCTTCTCATTTCTTTTGCAAACCAAAAATCAGGTTTAAGGTATTTCACCATCATGTGAGGTGTAACACAATTCTAGCCCTAGTTTTCAATATAAATGCGTCTGAAGATTTTGTAAGTAAAGTCATTGACCGATAAAGAGTTAGGTATCATCGCCGATTCCGTATAGAATATGACGGTTATACACCTCATCCTAATGATCTTGCTCGTTGGTTTGATTTTGCCTTGAAAAAATCAAGTGAAGGAACTCCTTTTAACTACTAATACACTTTAAACTATGAAGATATTAATTCAAAAGAAAAAAAAAAAAATCAAGTGAAAGAACTCCATTTAGAACTCCCACATGTGTATTAATCCATGGAGACATGTTTTTGGAAGTGTACATTTTTTCTAAAAAAAACATTTGCCTCCAATTGTGCTTTTGGACTCGCTTGATTTTTTTCTTTTTGAATTAATATCTTCATAGACTAAAGTGTATTATTAGTTAAATGGAGTTCTTTCACTTGATTTTCAAGGCAAAATCAAGCCAACGAGCAAGATCATTAGGATGGGATGTATAACCGTCATATTCAATGTAGAATCGGCGAAGATACCTACCTCTCCATCGGTCAATGACTTTACTTACAAAATCTTCAGACTCATTTATATTGAAAACTAGGGCTGGAATTGTGTTCCACAGATCATTCCAACGTCTGGAGAGAAAGGTTGTCATTAACACATCTCTCAATTCCAAAAACGGAAGAATATGATGGATTACGTGGTCAGGTAATTCACTAAATCGATCCATCATTATGAATTGGTTAAGTTTTTGGTTAAGATGCTTAATTTATAAAATCTGAAGTGACACCTACGACGGGATGCATACCACTTGGAGTATGGTATCAGGAGACGTGATTAGTGAATATGCTTATAATTTATGGTATTAGGAGACGTCATTATAGAGACGCAAACTGAATCAATTTCCAAGAGTTGCAACTGAATCAATTTTCATACCAACTCAATAAGTGATTATTTGCCCGAGAATTTGGTGTCTCAATTTTTGGCCCAAATTCAAATTTTGAGTTTTTTTTTTGGGTTTGGGATGCAGGAAATCTATTTGATTAAATGCCCCGAAGAGACATTGTATGGAAACTTGCTGATAATGTGGGAACGGGTGGAGCTGGATTGAAGTGGATGATCAGATCCATAAATTTGGCGTTGGAGATAAAATCTTATCCCAAATTTTTATATAGTTTTTTTTTTCAATTATATCCAAACTTTTGAAGTTTATTGATTTTATCTCAATCAATTACTCCCATACAATTCGATAAATATTAAAATTGTCGTAGTATAAATTTTAAAGGTTGGGATAGACTTGAACAAAACGTCAAAATTACGATAGAAAATACTAAAACATCAATAAATGTTTTAGAAAAGTACTATTACTAATCAATCTACCATATAATTTAAATGCTTGTTATTTATTTGAAGCTGCTAATTGCTTGTAATCAATATTATGATTTAACAAAAAAAAATTATATTATTAATTGATTGTGTGGCCGTCAATGGATCCAACACTGAATAATTTAAAAAGAAAAAGAAATAATTAAGTATCTAATTTGGATGAAGATTGTTAGAGTTGGAAGAAAAGATAGCCCTGACGGCGAAGGCAAAATTGAGGGCGGCGTCGATATACTTGTTGGAGGCGAACATGGCGGCTAACTGCAAAGCATTGAATTAGCATAGGAATGTAAGAAAAAAAGTTACGGTCCACTTATTACCAACCCGCACAAAAAAGTCTATTTTGTCAAAACTTGAAAAGTTACGGTCCGGATATTGCCTTTAGCTCAATTAAATTTGTTAGGATGTAATAGTAAATCCTACCCACATCTCTTATTGAATTGTAAACAACCTCATACTTAATGATAATTAAAATACTAAGTATAACGTAGTAGTAGTATCGCAACTCCCGGAATCATTAATCAAGTTATTTAACAATCTCTAATAAAAAAGATTCCAGTAGTTGGTATAAATTGGAGTATAAATAGGGATTTACTCCCCAACGATTTTCATGTTCTCATCCCATTTCTTCCTTTCATTTCCTTCTTATTTTGTTTTGCAAACCAAAAATCAAGTTTAAGGTATTTCACACTCATCTGAGGTGTAAGATTGATAAGAATTTATTCCTAAAATAAAATAAAATGAAATTTGTACAACACACTTTCTCAATATTCAGACATGCATAAGTATTCCAAGTCTCTGCAATATTTTTGTTTAAAGCATCTTACACCACAACATCAACGACGAGAAGCAAGCGTGTCACTTTTGCTATGAGCGATATTGTAAAATAGGTAAATTTCCAATTTAATTATTGTCGGCTCTTCATTTGTTTTTTTATTTGTGTTATTGTTAATTAATTACTAATTTGTCCTCATTGTGATTTTAGAAGTGAATTATACGAATGTTTTCCAATACTTTTACTTCATATACATAAATCATGCTATTATTTATTCATTTCATCAAAGGTTGCCTTCTGATCAAACTACAATTCCTAGATCCCTAATTTTATTTCATTCTTAAATTGAGCATAGCACCATATAATCTCGAAATACAGAATAATAAGATAATTAATTTATCAGCAACATGTCTTTGCCTCCCAGTTTCCCTTTATGCCTTTGCTGCAGATACTTAAATATCCTTTCACAAATATCCCTTGGCCAATTTATATCATTGAAATCTTTTATGGATTCACAAAAACCTTGGGGTTTTGCAGTAACCACCATAACAATTAACATGTTAGGAGATCTCTTCAGCGCATAGTGTCATATGACGATCATTGATGATGAAAGCAATAATGGTCATATCATACATCTCGGCTACCTTAGTAAAAAGCTCAATGTTATTCTCCTAGGTTTTTCTACCATCAGACGAAAGAAAGGTGATTGTTTGCATAAGGCACGCTTAGCATCGTGATCAACAAATACGGATGCTTCATATACTTTGGAAAGTAATTTTAAGTTGCTTCTACAACTCAACTTTTTTATTCTGAAATTACAACTATTGCATGAGTATCTACACTGATAATGTCTAAAAAACTGAATGAGAAATATTTCAACCTTGAGTGTGAGAAATCACAAAAAGTATGATAGCTTGTGGCTCATCCATCTGATGGTACACCTTCGGTACATCATCGTTGCCTAGAAGGCAACCTTGATCCAACACTCAGGGAAACCTCATTGCTAATGCTCAGAAAGATAAGTCAGCTTTTAGGCAAGTTTTTTATCTACCTGTGGATAAGAGTCCGTGCTCTTTGCAAAAAATTAAAAGTATCGTGTTGGATTCAACACGATCAAGAGAGGATCGGGTGAAAGGTCTATTACTTATTTTGATGACATGCTTTGTGGTGCCAGCCGGTGATAGTCACGGGCAATGTAAATGACCTTAGTAAGGTTAAAAATTATGCCTCGGGTTTGGCGCTCCTTTCTTATCTCCACACGGGAATCAAGAAGTGTAAGACTAAAAAAAAAGTTAAATCCAGTATAGATGAAAATCTTTGGGTTTTACTGGTAGGTTGATTTATTGGTTTTCGTTTCATTGTTTTTTATAGTAAATGACATTTTCTCTTTATCAATTATATTTTGTTCTTTTGCAGGCTTTTTTCATAATTAGGGTACCTCATTTTGAAACACTTCTCGGAATCAAAGTGGATGATTCTGATTGTAGGGTACCTTTGGTAATAAAGTATGTGGCAGCCCTAAAAAAATTCCAGCGAACTGCAAGCACAATTACAATAATGTCAAAAATTATTTAGCTAACCTTACCTCCGCTATAAGTGTTGGACTCCCTACTTCTAACAGTTTTTTAGTCTTATTGCTGATGTATTAGTTCATTTATGACTACTTTGTTTTGTTTGCATGAATAGCAAGTTACTTGGACTCCCTATGCTGAACTTGAGCTACCGGTTGAACGGAAAGGTCAAGACAAGGTTGGGCTACTCTTTTGCCCCTTGTGTTACATGGAATGTCTGGTGTATCACAAGCCACATTTTACACCAGACCAGTTTCCGAAACTTAAGGAAGTACAACTGGATTAGCTCACTTGGGTGCCAGTTACACTACTTTCCAAACAGAACAGTGGGACGTTTGCTCAAAACTTTGAGGAAATTTAGAAAGAGGAGCTCAAAGATTGGGCTAGTGATAGATTTTCTGCCACAATCGGAGGACACAGATGCTACCTTTGAGAACGACCAGGTAATCTATACATTTAGAGTTTTGGGTTAAGGGTTTAGAATTATTTATATTTTGGGTTAAGGGTTAAGGGACAAATGAGTTCTCTCACTCTGCAAAAGAAAACAAAATATAAATAATTCTAAACCCTTAACCCAAACCTCTAATATGTATAGATTATATGGCCGTCCTCAAAGGAAGCATCCGTCTGACGTGTCACTTCAGATTTTATAAATTAAGCATCTTAACCAAAAACTTAACCAATTCATAATGATGGATCGATTTAATTAGTGAGTTACTTGACCACGTAATCCATCATATTCTTCCATTTTTTGAAATGAGAGATGTGTTAATGATAATCTTTCTCTCGAGACGTTAGAATGATATGTGGAACACAATTCCAGCCCTAGTTTTCAATATAAATGAGTCTAAAGATTTTGTAAGTAAAGTCATTGACCGATAGAGGGGTAGGTATCATTGCGGATTCTGCATTAGAATATAACCGTCATATTCTATGCGGAATCGGCGAAGATACCTACCTCTCCATCAGTCAATGACTTTACTTAATAAATCTTCAGACTCATTTATATTGAAAACTAGGGCTGGAATTGTGTTCCACAGATCATTGCAACGTCTGGAGAGAAAGGTTATCATTAACACATCTCTCATTTCCAAAAACGGAAGAATATGATGGATTACGTGGTCAGGTAACTCACTAAATTGATCCATCATTATGAATTGGTTAAGTTTTTGGTTAAGATATAAAATTTGAAATGACACGTACGACAGGATGCATACCACTTGGATTATGGTATCAGGAGACGTGATTAGTGAATATGTATATAATTTATGGTATCTGCAGGAGACATGATTATAGAGACGCAAACTGAATCAATTTCCAAGATTTGCAACTAAATCAATTTTCATACCAATCAATAAGTGATTATTTGCTCGGGCATTTGGTGTCTCAACTCTGGACGGCATTTTCCTACACTATTTTGCACTTTTTCAACGACATGGAGTTTCATTCTCCTCTTGTATGTTTCCGAAAGTTGGTTATAGAGGACAAAGATTTAATGATACTTGATGCATTTCGTCCATTACTCCGGAAAACGATAACAAGTAGCCGTAAGTAAAATTAGTGTGATAAGAAGAGTGAGCAAGTTCAGTTGTGGCTCGAGAAAGAAAATTACTTGATTACATGGAAATGGCCAGAGTTTGATGAGGAAGTGTCGGCGCCGTTCGAGCGAATGCTTTTATAATTGATGATGGAGATGTTGTTCTCTCAAATGAGTAAGTGCTTTGAAGCTATTGTTTTTTTTTTCAATATGTAAATATAACTTTTGATTTGGATCTACAAATTAAAAATTATCCAAATCACTATTACATTATTAATTCTTAATTAGATGGAGAGTTTAGACCTCATCACATGTATAACATTATTTCAATTAATATTGCAGCGAATGTTAAAGATTCCTCCTGCATCATGTATGAGGAGATACGATAAGATCGACCATATTCCCAATCATACTTACTTTGACTAACGCTGTGCATTGTGTCTTTTTATGAACGCATACTTGCCCGAATAATGATCCAGGTTCATGGGTAGGGCAAGTAATTTGAATGCAACTGATGTCATTTCAATGAACATAATTGCAGGGGTCGGTTCGAATTCCAACGATTAATTAGAATTTGACTAATACAGTGTATGTGCATTATTATGACTGGATGTATTTAATTACTTAGACAATTTAAAGTAGTGTACATATATTTCTTTCATAGGGCGTTAGATTATAAATAGAACTATCTAGCTAGGGCCATTCTACATTACTGTCATCTAAACTCATTTCCAACCAGCCTACTTCATTCATTATACACAACACATGTCTTCTGTCCTAGTCATTTATGTTTAAAAAAAAGATTAGCAAATATTGTGGTAGTGTACTGCTCTCATAACTCTTATTTTCACACACAGTTTTGATCTTTCTCTTCGGTCTACTCTTTGAAATAGGACTTCCCGAATCGTCGTCCTTCTTCCTCTGTGCTCGCTTCAATTGCAAACAAAAAATAAATAAATATATAAATAATTGAAGTCTGGAAAACAATATAAACAAAATATAAACCTTTCTGGTATTTTCTCTGTCCCCTTCCTCCACTGAACGCTCTTCTCTTGGTGAGTGGACTATCGCCGGGTAGAGTATCATACCAAGCAGTGAAGACGGAACTCTCACCGAGTGGAGTATCAAACTCAGCAGTGAAGACGGAACTCTCGTGAATATAGTTTGAGGTGGATGGAGTATTGAAAGTGCGTCGTTGCATATACTTATCAGCCCGCTATTTCTTCTCCCAGAGCTCAATTATTGATTTAAGTTTCTCCCACAAATTTTGGTCGCCTCCTTCACTGTTCTTGATGTTTGGAATATCCGGAAGAACGAGACTTGGTTGAAGTCGATACGTCAGTTTCATAAAACAAATCTCAGCTCATTAACATATGAGTTGACATAAGATTATAAGATAAACATAAATCTTAACTCATGTGGGATCAGTTGAGTATTGATATCATCAAATCATAACTTAATAATTTTCCCAATATTATGTTTATAAGTTTAAAATGAATTCGAGTATTTTGTGAATTATATGGGCTTGAGACGTTATTGAGTAGTAAAATTAGACGAGTTTGGGAACATGCACGAGAGTATATACAATATAGAGGGGAATAAATTATTGTTTATATTTTTCTTAATTGAATTCATATTCTTATAACCTTCAAAACATCAATTATATGTCTCAGCTCATCTGGTAAGATGCGCTTATTAATAAAAGGGAAGCATGATTCTTATATATTTGGGAAAGCCCAAAATCCAAAATTAGTCTAAGTAATTAAGATGGAAACCACATCATGTAAGGTTTATTATTTGCACCATCATTATTACGTGAATGTGACATGTGACATTTAAGTATTAATTCATTAATGATTTTATTTTGAGTTAATTTAAAAAGTAGAGGCAAAAACTCATGAAATATCACAAGTTTTTTTAATCACACAATTAATTAGAGAATGACAAAAACATATGTGCGACCAGTACTCGTACCAAATAAAGCTTGATCCACTTTAATTATCTTAAAAACACAAACGAAATCTTCCATTTCTATTTGTTTCGAAATTTGAATTCCAATAAATTCTTGTCAATTTAATTAGGATTGAAAATTCTGCAATTTTTCTTAGGGGTGTTTACTAAATAGGATAGGACTATTTCTTATCGCATGATTCCTTTAATCCCACATGTATAGTTCCAAATATGAACAATGATCATGTGTGATGAGATATCCTTGAATTTAATCCTTAAAAGTAAACGCTTGATTAACCTATATTATTTTTATCTATCCGGCTTATCTCACTCAGTAAACGCCCCCTTAGGGTATTATAATGAGGTATGAATAATCGATTCTTTTTTGCCACATATAGTCAAATATTAATTTTATCTTTTGTCTTCATCAACATATTGAATTTTTGATTCGTTTTTATCTTAAAAACACAAAAACAAAAGCTTCCCTTTTTAATCTGTTTCGAAATTTGAACTCGAATAAATTATATTCAAGTTAAATTGGATTAAAAATTCTTCAAATTTATATATGCCATTATTTTCGATTCTTCTTGGCGGCCTGTAGTCAAATATCAATTGTAGCTTCTGTCTCCATCGACATAATTGAAGCTTGATCCATTATTATCTTAAAAACACAAAATGATAGCTTCCATTTTTTATTCTTTTCGAAATTCGAATTCGAATAAATCCTTCCAAGTTAATTGACTTTAAAATTCTTACAAATTTATTTATGTACATCGTTATTATTCGATTATTTAGTGCAATTAAACTCAAATAATTAGTATATCAATTCGCAATTAAAATGTAGCAATTATTTCCGGTCCCCAACAATATTGGCACGATGAAATTAAAGCCGTATTAATTTCATTAATTATTGCAATTCAATGCCTCTGAATATCCCACAAAAGCAACTCGTATCCTCAAAATATATCCCAAACCCTAACGATCATTTTTTTAACTGTGCAGTGCAAACGGTAATCGGTAAGAGCGACGGGCTGTGTGTACAAAGGGCATGGACATACTAATGACTCACGCTTACTAGGAATTACTCGTTAAATACCAACACAAGATGAAATTTCAAGATTGCGCGGTCCTGTTGACTAAGGGATAATTTTACAAATAAAATGATGGCACAATATATATACAACATTTTTTGGGAAACATTACATTAACACACAACTTAATTACCCACATTAATACATACAGCTCATGTTATGAACGTAATAAAAATAATTTATTAACTTTCTCCTTCAGTTCAAAATTTTGGTTCCAAAATATTAGAAAATGCAGAAATTGTGGAGATAGAATTAATCAACATCTGTGGTTCAGAAATGGAGCAAGGAGAGGGAGCGAAGAAGGTGTGGGAATCTGTGAAGTTTTACACCGTACGGTGCGGGCTATGTTCGAAGTGGAGAGTGATACCTTCAAAGGATAAATATGAGGAAATTAGGGCAAAAATGAGTGAAGAAATGTTTAAATGTGAGAGAGCAAGAGAGTGGAGGCCTCAAATATCTTGCCACCATGAATCCGACGTGGCGCAGGATGACGACAAGCTGAGGTGGGCCATGGACAAGCCCAACATTCCTCAGACTCCCTCTGGTTGGCAGAGGATTTTAAGGATTCGAGCTGAAGGAGGCACCAAATTTGCTGACGTGTCAGTTTTTTTTTTAAGATATAATTGAAATCCCTTTTTTTATATTTATATAATTTTTTTTTGGTTTGTGAGTTTGAGATGGAAATTACTAGTTTCTTTGATGTGTTAAACAGGTATTATGTTTCACCATCAAATAAGAGGCTACGTTCTATGGTTGAACTAAGCAGGTATTATAATAGATTGGTTCAACATGGCTTAATTAGGTTTTTTTGTTTCTCCTTAAATCTTGGAATGTATGATAGATTCGGAAGAGTTTATGTCAGATCGTCTGATGGGTCGAGATTCGTTAGATGGTCCAAGTCTATATTCAATGGCATTTTTGTAGTTTCATTGATGTTTGTTACTGTTCGGATGTGGGTCTCTTTACATTACACATCAGACCGATCTTGACAAGACTCCAAAGCTTACGCTATATTTCTTTATGTTACACGTATGAGAAATCATGACAAGAACTTAAAAATTTGCTTTAGTATTGTCTAGTCGTCAAATATATTTGTAATTAGGTTTTTTTGTTTCTCCTTAAATCTTGGAATGTATGATAGATTCGGAAGAGTTTGTGTCAAATCGTCTGATGGATCAAGATTCGTTATATGGTCAACGTATTCAGATTCGAGTCTATATTGGTGGCGTTTTTGTAGTTTCATTGATGTTTGGTATTGTTCGGATGTGAGTCTCTTTATGTTACATGTCAGGCCGATCTTGACAAGGCTCCAAGAGCTTAATTAGATTTCTTTACATTATACGTATGAGAAATCAAGATAACTTAAAATTTCGTGTTAGATACTGTGTAACGGTCAAATATGTTGGTAATTTTGATGAGATTTGGAGGTGTCTAGCTCCGATCCTAAACAAGAGTTGCCTATGATAATAATGTTAAATCAATTTACATGCCCGGAAATTCGAACAATAATAATGATAATCAAATAATATAAGTCCCACTAATGAAATTTGTCTGTGTCCGTCACTATGCTTCAGGTATCTAGACGACAATCCGAGGTATCAACAAGATAAGATCAGCCTATCGCGCTTCTCTTTTCAACCCCCGGTGCCATTGGATGACAAATACGTTGCAAAGCGCCAAGCTCGTGCGACTGGTACGTGCTAATAATCGAGAATATGGATTTGAATAATTTGCCTTAATTATGAATAAAACTCAAATTAATTTCTTGATGGTTAATTTAGGGGTGCGCTTTGCATCAAATTCTGAAATTGATGGTGGAGCAAAGCTTAGGAATCCTGCTCAAAATTAAGGTACGTTAAAATGCAAATTGGTTGGATACTATTACTAAATTAATGTACTAGCATATATTATACTCATATATGTGATGATTAACTTCTTGAAATTGTCTATTTTATTTTAACTTTTGTATAATAATTTTTTCCATATGCAGGAATTTTCTTGCAACAAAAGGGAGGATATAGGAACAAGCATCAAGTGCATATTAATTCATTTGGGTTTTAATATGAAACTGTAGAATTTTTGGCTTGTTTATTTGATTTCGCTCTATATTTACGTTGAAAGAGTAGTAGGATCATGTGTCACTTTTTTTAGGAGTCGGTTGAATTTCACTTGCAATAAACGTTATTTGTTGGTAATAATTAGTAGCCTATTATCGAACCTTTTATTCCTTTTTCTTTTCTTTTTTTCTTCTCTATACGTTTATGTTGGCGGTGATGAAATAAATTTTGTTGTGCAAATCTTTAGATATTGACATCATCAATGAATTTACGTAATAAATCTCCTTCCGGCATTTACACATAATACTCAACAAGTTCATGTTAAAGATTTGGAAACTAATTTTAAAATAATTGAGAATTAATTAATTCTAATAAGATTTGTTTAGATATGAAAAAAAAAAAAAAATGCTAGATCCTACGGTATAGTTCACTTTAGTGAACCCCTACCCAAATTTTGGTATATCTGGTCATGTGGAGTGGAGGCTATCAAAACGACGTCGTTTCGATCAAGTCAACTTGACGTCGTTTCGATCAAGTCAACTTTGTTGCCGCATAGGATTCCGCCGCATGAATTGCAGTTTCAATGCGCGATGCATCACTGCCCTGCCCTGAAAGAGAAGTGAAAATCCAAAAGATTTCACAACAAAAAAGCCAAAAATAAAACAAACAAATTACAAGCATTTTATTCTTGAGGGATGTGTAGCTTTGGAAGATTGGTAGTTAAATCTATACTAATATTAAAGCAAAATAATTTGCAATGCATTTAATTTCCCTCCAATTTTGTATGCCACGTGCAAACAATAGTATATTTTTCAATGCAAATTCATAGTTTTACATGTTTTCATTTTCCCATGTCGTTTCAATTTTTCAAATTCAAATATTAAGTTTTGGAGTTTGATAAGTTCCCTCCTATTTAGCATGCTATATGCAAATAATTTCGCACTTTCCAATGCAAATTCATGGCTTTACATGTTTTTATTTTCTCATGTCATTTCAATTTTTCAAATTCAAATATTAAGTTTTGAAATTTGACAAATGTAATTTCTATATAGTGTATACTGAATTATTAGTACGAAAAGATAGTAGTCACATTAATTTAATTTTTGTGTTTGCTAAATGTATTATTATATGTAAGATTGTTAACTGAGATGAATTTTATTAGTTTAAAATATTTAGTTGTAATATAGAAGTAATAATATCTAAATGATGCTCTATTGACTCTAAAAATGTAGAATCGAAATATTAAGTTTTGTCCAGCGCAACGCGCACGAGTAAATCTAGTGTTATTGAAATGAAAAATTACTAACCTGGCCTTGGGCAATACCTCCTCTTCCTCCACCTCCTTTCCCATTTATCAATCCCAAAACCTTCTTCAACCATTCTGTCACATTTAACTGCTTGTACTTGCCATCTCTCTCCGGGACACCCGCACAAACAAAAGCCTTGTTCGTTGTTTCGTCTCTGCTAAACACCATGATCGCCATCCCCTATTTTCCCTCCAAAGAAATCAAACACAAGTAAAAATCAGATACAGAAAACCATATGTTTTGTAAACAAATGGGAAGTGGCTGAGAACCTTCTGCTCCATGACTTCGACAACTGCCTCACGAATGGCAGCAGTATCAGAACCAACGTCGACAAGTGAAATGCAGTAGATTTTTCCATTGACGAAGCACCTTCAGCCGTTTGGATGGCTGCTTCGATGGCTTTCCGTATGTGTTCTTCAGCTATCTTCTTTTTAGCTTTAGTTACTTGGCTCTGACCAAAGCGCAGATTTAAATTCATCTTTTTTTCACCCAAAAACTTTCAAGTGTGTTGCCACAATGTAAGAGAATCAACGAGGTAAGCACATACACAAACTTAACAAAGAATATGATAAACCACTAATCATCAGAAAATTAAGAAAATTAATGAACAACTTCCATTAATTTTAAATGCAACGCGTCTGTCAAATATGTTAACAATTCACAGATCCGGCCTTGGATCTGTGGACAAGTGAGCCGTAACATATAGCTTCATTAATACAACCGACTCAAGGGTGAGACGTACCTGAAGCACAGATGTTTTTGCCTTGAGATGAGCTTTTGTTGCAGAAGGGATAGACGCTGCTTCCAGTATTCTATACAAAGAGTTTAATCTCTCAAGAGTAGTAAAAGAAACTGCAGCTCATAATCTTAAAATAGGACATAAAGGAATTTGTTCAGTGACGATAAACAACAATAACGAGCATATACAAGTCTTGGAAGGAACATGAACGAACATACCATTTTTGCAGAGAGGAATGAAATAAAATGTTCCAAGGAAACAAGGGAAAGCATAATTGCATGACAAAGTTTCAGGCATTAATGGAAACGAGTACAAACAAAGAAATTAGTTATCCAACAATTCCAACAAGTAGAATTCAACACAAATTCTTAAAATCTAAAACACAAGAACCTGCTCCAGAATGCTTCCTTCGGTTTTGGATGCTTCATTTATTTCTCGCTCTAGTGATGACGCCAGTTCAAACGCTTTGGAAGCATAATCCAATGTGACTGCTGTGACTCTACGGATTCCTTTAGCAATTCCTTCCTCTGTTAAGAGTGCGAATGCTTTGGCTTCCCTGGTATTCGATATATGTGTCCCTGAACGAGCATGAATATTATTATTATCGTAGAAAATATTCACGCATAAGAGGTGGCCAAATTCCTTGATTTATTATACCCCCACATAGGTCGGCAGAGATTGATAACCATTCCTCATTTTCAGGATTTGCAAGTAAATGGGATATACCTACAAATATCACAGCAACAAAAAATCAACCAACCAGATGCTCCAAGATGATCTTCAAGGACAAAGATTCTCCAATCTTACCTCACCAAAAACAGCTCTTAGACCATTTATACGTTTTGCATCATCAAGCTTGGTCTCCTTTGCATAAACATCCAGTTCAGCCTTAATTTGCTCGTTTACAATGGACTCGATTTTTCTTAGTTCCTCGGGTTTCAAAGATTCTCGTAGTGTCAGTTGTTCAATATAGAGAATGGAAAACTAACACGGGTAAGCTTACCATGAGAAAACTCGTATCTCAGTTTCTCGGGGAGAACAATTGATCCTTTCTGGTCGACGTGGTTACCAAGTACCTCCTGCTCTTATCACAAAGTTTTGAAGGTTAATTCCAAAACTAAATTGGAATTCGTCAAGAGATCTAGTTTCTGTTGGCCTTACGCTTAGAGCAAAATTTAAGATGTGTGTGCAGGTATGATTCGGAGCAATCAATGTACGTCTATCATAGTCAACCTCCTCAGCCCCAACAACAAAACTACTTAAAGGACAGCCAAACGTAGCTAACTTGTATGTTTGAACAATCATGAAAATTTAAGCATCGAATCAAGAATATCACCTTACAAATTACTTTATCACCAATGAAAAGCCTGCCTGTCTTTCCTCTAAAAGAACCAATATGAATAACGAACCCATCATAAACCTGAACATTACTCACTTCAAAAGCTCCATCAGGCCCTTCAGTTATTCCTGTATCATATATCTACAAAACATAATAATAAGTGAGTGAATACTGAAATGTGCTCCAAAAGAAATGAATGTTTTTGCATTTGCACAAATAAACACCAACCACCAAGGATAATTATCAAAGATAGAGTAGTGACTAGTGAGTTATAACTACCCAACACAAAAGGAAAAGGCCCACTAAATACATGCAAGTGAACTTTACTAAGGATAATGATTTATATATTATTTGTGCTCTCCAACTATGTTTTTGTCTCGCAAACCATCTCCTGAAATCTTGCAATATTAAGATAGTTAAAAATCATTACAGTTGATCGAAACATTATTTAGTCAAAGATGACCAATAGATCAATCTTGGGTAACCAGTTTCGAAATTACAGTGAGTTTGCCTAATTTACAGTCGGCACTCTACTCTGAAGGTGAAAACCAATACGTGGCCATGACAAACTAGATGAAACCCCCAGCAGATTGACAACAGATATTTACCTGACCACCTTGCTCGGCATAAAAGCTAGTAGTTTCTAAAATTATCCCAACTTCTTCACCAGGAACAACACTTTCGAGAAATTCACTCCCAGTGTAAACAGCTTCAATCACACTTGTGTGATCCTAGAAAATCAGAAAGAAAAATTACGAGCAGGTCCAAAATGATTATTCTGTGGGCCCAGACCAAAATGACAACAACATATATTTGTAGGAAACCAGCAAAAGCAGATTGAAAAGCTAATTTTGATTTACAAAGTTGATAGATCTAGGGTTTGCAAGAGTAACAGAAAATAATAACAACACGATGACACAAGGATTTACGTGGTTCGATCAACAATGATCTACGTCCACGGGAGAGAATATAGAGAGCTTTTATTATACTTGAGAGTACAATGAGTATTTTTACCTATTTACACCTCTAATCTAGCGTCTATATATAGGCCTTGAATTGAGCCCTAATCCTTCTAGGATTCGGACCTTATACATATCTTGTTTCCTAGTACGTGCATATCCGACTCCCCTCCATAATAGGATTCGATCTTCTTCCAAAGTAGGGCTTTGTTAGTGACTTTACTTGGGCCGAGCTCTATGGGCCGAGCTTTAACATATAGGCCCAATTAGATTGGGTCTTCGATCAGGCCCAAGAAGAGGCCGGTACTATCACATCTCCTCCCCCAAAAAAGAGGGAAGAAGACATGTAGACGCAGACTTCGAGGTCGAATTTCCGAAGTGATTGATCGCGCAAATCACCTGTACGAACTGGATTACCGAGCTTATCGCCCGAGCTGAAGTAGCAGATAGAACAAGATTAGCAAACTGAGTGTCAGCGGCTTGGTTATGTTGTTTAGGTCGTTGGTATAGACGTGGCCCATACCCGAACTTAAAGGGAGGGAAAAGTAGCGGGCCGTTTTGAATTTGGTTGAGGGACGGTCCATATTCCGAGAAATGCGGGCCCACGTTTACACATGTATAATGGGTAACGGCGGGATTCAAATACATATAATGCGGGATTCGAAACGTCTCCCCTATCCCGCTGTTTCACATCCGCCGCTATACCAAAAATTTCTCGTCCCAGAAAATCCTCTCTTTTTTCCCTTCTCTATTCCCCCAAGAGCCTCAATTTTCTGTATTACTGTGCCGCCGGTGTTCACGCCGTTGAGACTTCCATTCGCGACCGCTCCAGAATATTTCCGCTCACTTTCACAAGTAAGTATGGCCTCCCATTCTCATTCTAGTAGTAGTAGTGATTCTCCTCCGGCAAGGTCCGTTAATAACAGCGTAGAATTTAGGATTTTTACCGTAGGATCTTCTGAACCCACCACTGAGATTTTAATAGTGCCCCCGCGTGCGGAGAGGAAGGTGGCCGATTACCCCTCATCCTTAGACGAGGCTAGGATTAGGTTGCTTGCCCAAACTTATAACTTTCCTTCTGACGCTGACTTAATAGAACCTCGCCCAGAGGATAGGGCCTGCTCTCCCCCAATGGGGTTTGTTACTATTTATGAGGACAACCTACACGCTGGTCTTCGTGTACCCCTCCCCGAGCCCTATTCCGAGCTCCAGAAGAAGCTTGGCTTAGCGTTAGGGCAGATAATGCCGAATTTATTTAGGCAATTTACCGATTTGGGTGTGGCAGCGGTTGATAAGGGTCACCAAATATCTGCCGAGCTCATTCACGAGCTCTTCCTCTTCAAAAAACTGCCCGAGCTAAGTTCAAGGGGCGAACTCAAAATAAAGTGGACAAGTGGCACACGAAGTTTTTCTTTTGTCGCCACAATAATTTTGTCGACCTGGTTTGGAGGGTAGAAAAGCCTTACGAGTGGGTAATTGACGAGGTGGATAAAGCTTTAGAATCTGCTGTGAAAGCAATGAGGGATCACGGTCCTTTTGAGGGGCGCTACAACGAAGACTCCCTAGCTGAGGCGGGGTTAAGCCCGTACGAGCCCCAAAGTATGGTGGATCCTTCGACGGGTGAGGCCCCGCTAGCACTGTTAGGATTGTTGGTTTTTTTTTTTTTTTCGTCTTCCTTACTCTTTTCGTGCCTTTTTTTGCAGTGAAGAACTTCGGGAAGATAAATGAGGTCGATGCCAAGGCCGCAGCTCGCGGTACCAAGAGAGTGAGGTCTTCTGGACGATCTGCTTCCTCCTCTGACCCGAGTCAGCTTGGGGGATCCTCTGACTTAGCTCCGCACTCCGAGGTAGCGGGGCTTGTGGCGAATGTTCGCTCTACTCCCCCTAAACCTCCTCAGAAACGAGCCAAGGCCGGGGACCATGTCGACATGGAGATTCTCGAGATCTCGGGCGGCGACGCGAGCCCCGTAGCTCCTCCACACAAGCTGGCTGATCTGCCTTTTTCCCGAGGTGGAGACTTATTGCTTTTATTACATAATTTTTCGTAATTTTTGCCTGTGTAGCTAACTGTACTCCCTCTTACAGGGCATCGATATGGTCGTGGGGTGGCTGAAGAACAGCGTTGGGGAGATGTCCGCGAAACACGAGGACGAGAAGAGCAAATACTCTGAGAAGTTGATGTCGGTCACAGCCAGGGCGAAGAAGGCCGAGGCCGAGCTGAAGGGGGCCAAGGAGGAGGTGAAGGCTGCGAGATCCAAGCTGGTCGCTCAGCTCACGAAGGCTGAGGCGGAGGCTGAGAGAGCTCGGACTGAGGCCAAGAGAGCTCGGAAGCTGGAGTCCGAGCTGAACGCGGCGAAGGACCGGGAGGCTCAGCTCGCGGCTAGCCAAGGTGAGGTTCTCCGGGCCTATACGAAGAGGCTTCTGCTATCGGAGAGCTTCTCCAGCCTAGCCAATGACTTGGCTTTACTCATCAATGAGAACTTCGCCGTGGCCGCTTTGGAGAAGGCCGCCGAGGATTTCCCCGACCTGGATGTGGCGAAGTATGGCTTCGAGCGCCTTGGGGATGATATTCTTCCTTCCCGGTACGCTAGAGTGGTCCGGGATCACCTCGGTCAGCTTCCTGTCTTGAAGAGCCTCGCTAGCTCGTCTGAGCTGCTATCTGCCGAGCAGATTGCTGACTGCTCTGTAGATCGGGATTCCGACCTGGATGCCGCCTTCGATTCTCTTCATGATGAAGAAGAAGAAGATAAGGAGGAAGAGGAGCGCGAGGCCTCGGCTGATGGAGAGGATCTCAGTGGTGCTGGCGCTGATGGCTCTTCGCAGGACCCCCCCTCCGGGCAGCCACCTCTTCAAGACAAGGAGGTCGACGCTCCTTAGATTTTTTTTTTTTTTTTTGTAATTTGTACTCAGACGTTTGTGAATAAACGAATTTTGCCCTTTCTTCTGTGTGTAGATTTCTGATTTCCCTGATATAGCTTCTCTACACAAGCAAATAAGTCTTCTTTCCCAAGATCTGTCTGAACAAAGATCTCTAGCTCGGTTATGGATGGAGAAATGTCGCCGAGCTGAGGCACTTTTTGATGAAAAGTGTGCTCTGTTGAGGTTTAAAGAATCCGAGCTGGAGGAATGGCAGGTTAAGTTTGAGTCGCTATGCGCGGAGGCTGAGGTCAAGCAGGTCGCTTGTCAAGAGCTTGCCGATTTACTTCAGGCCAGGCTGCTTCAGGTGGAGGAAGAGTTGGAAGTAGCCCGGGGTAGGGCTGGGCGTGTGCTGGAGGACCATGAGACGATCGTCGAGGAGCATGCCGAGTATGAGGATATCATCCGTCGTAATGGCGGTATTACCATCTCCGAGGCTGAACTGAAGACGAAGGAGCTGCTGGAACAGTACCTCGATTTGAAAACAGCATGCGGTCCCGAGTCTTTTGAGCTTAAAGGGGCTTTTGAGATGCTCAAGGAAAGCTCGAACTTCTATAAATGCGTGCTATCCCGTCGTCCAAAACTTCGTGCATTCCTGTCCAACGGTGCGGATGGATCTGCTTCGTCGTCTTCTCGGACTATGCCCGCTCGCGAGGTGAGAGCTGCTTCTCGGGGACGTCAGGCCGGACCGAGCCAGGGTGGCCGGGCCGTGGGGCGGAGTTCGGCCACGTCGCGAGGTCGGATCTTTTCATCTGGAAGGAATCGAGGTCGTAGACGAGGTCGAATTTCCATTGACGACCTTCTGGGATCTACTTCCTTCGAAGAGCGATGGCTCAACTTCAGCAGGCCAAATCCCCCTCCGTAGATTAGCTCGTGTCCTCCTGTAACTTATGTACATACAATGCTGTAATTAGTCAAAAATAAAGTAATATATATTGTTTATTATGAACTTGTTTTTCAGGAAGAATGCTCCATTTTGTTCGTGCTCTTCTCCTTTTTTTTTTTTTTTTGGAGGGAGTCTAACTCGGACCTCTTTGTATGACAAGGGAACCTTGGTTAAGACCTCGTGTTATGATTCTCTTGGGGGAACTTGGTTCTGACCCCAGTTGAGAAAATTTTATCCTTTGGAGGGAGTTTAACTCGGACCTCGTCGGATCTTCCCTTTTGAGGGAGACGAGCTCGGACCTCAAAAAGGGGTTTCCTTTGCGCATTTCTTAGGATATAATTATCCCATGTCGGGTCATTATTGACCTCGGAAGGGAACTTTAGTTCGTCCTTATGAGGGAATTTGTTTTTTGGATACTTCGTATAAGCAATTTAAAAGACACGAGAATATGCAAAACGAAAAGAAACTTTATTAAAGAAAGACCGAAACAAAAAAAGGTTATGACGAGCTCGTTAAAAATAAAACATTATGATTCAAAAAAGAAAAGAAAAAAAAAAGAGAAAAAGAACTTAGACTCTAAATGCAAGACTCTGCTGCTTATACGAAGAACCTTTTTAGGTGGGCGATGTGCCACGTTCTAGGTACCAGCTCGCCCGAAAGGTAGGCGATTTTGTAGGCTCCTTTTCCGAGGACTTCGTGTACTCTATAGGGCCCTTCCCACGTGGCTTCAAGCTTGCTGAGCTTCTCCGAATGGCTTATTTCGTTGTTTCTAAGCACAAGATCACCGACCTGGAACTGCTGGGGTTTGACCCTTTGGTTGTAGTATCGGGTCATCTGTTGTTTATACCGAGCTTCTTTTATGCTGGCTAGTTCCCGCTTTTCCTCGAGTAAATCCAGGTCGGTTCGGCGTTGCTCTTCATTGGCTTCAGCTGAGAAATTGATGGTGCGGGGGCTTGGTGCCTCGATCTCTACGGGTATGACCGCTTCTGTCCCGTATACTAAACGGTACGGGGTTTCCTCCGTTGGAGTTCTGGGTGTAGTCCTGTATGACCACAGGACGTTTTGGAGGTTGTAGATCCATTCCGTTTTGTCCTTCTCTAGGCGGGTCTTGAGTCCGTTCACTATTGTTCTGTTGGTGACCTCGGTCTGGCCATTAGTTTTAGGTCGGTTGACCGAGGTGAAATTTTGTTGGATATTGAGTCCTTCACAAAATTCTTGGAATGCTCTGCTCGTGAATTGCGTCCCGTTGTCCGAGATGAGGACTCTTGGAACTCCAAACCGGCACACGATATTCTTCCAAACGAAGTCGACGGCTTTCTCACTTGTGACTTTTGTGGAAGGTTCGGCTTCGACCCACTTGGTAAAGTAGTCGATTGCAACTATTAGGAACCGTTTTTGTTTAGGGGCTGGGTAGAAGGGTCCCACGATGTCAATGCCCCATTCCACAAATGGCCACGGGCTATGTATAGTAGAGAGGTCGGTCTGGGGTACCCTTGTCACCTTGGCATGCAGCTGGCATTTCAGGCACTTTTTCACGAACTCTTCCGCATCTTTTGCCATTGTTGGCCAATAGTACCCCCACCGCATGATTTTCTGTGCTAGCATCCGAGCTCCAATGTGACTGCCGCACGATCCAGTGTGCACTTCATTTAGTGCGTAGTTCGCTTCCCTTGGTCCCACACACTTTAGTAGAGGCTGTAAATATGACTTCCGATATAGGACTCCTCCTTCGAGTACGTACTGCGTGGATCTAGCTAGGATTTTTCTGGCTTCCACTTTGTCCTCAGGAATTTCCCCGCTCTCCAGATATCTTTTCAGTGGGGTCATCCAATTCGGGTCGTCCTCTTCGATTGTATTGACTTCCGCCTCTTCTATACTTCGATTCCGGACTTCTTCTACTAGAGTTGAGCCGGTTGAGTTCGCCAGCTTACTTAGCTCATCAGCTCGGTTATTTTGGCTTCGGGGAATGCGAACTATTCTGAAGAACTGGAAGGATTGTTCTAGGAGCTTGACTTTCTCCAGGTATTTCTTCAGCTTCTCACTCCTCGCTTCATACTTTCCTAGCACGTGGTTGACCACTACTTGGGAATCACAGTAGGTTTGGATAGCTCGTACCTAGAGGGTTTGGGCAAGACGTAGTCCGGCTATGAGAGCTTCATATTCCACTTCGTTGTTCGTACTGGGGAACTCGAATCGTAGCTAGTACGTCAATTCCTTTTTCTCCGGGCTGATCAGGAGTATGCCAGCTCCGCTTCCTTTCTTTCCCGAGGCTCCATCCACGTACATCTCCCAGCAGTCTGGGGGTGTCTTCTCTGGGATTTCTTGGAGTTCGGCTTTGGTTCCGGACTTTTTTGGCTCGTTGATGACGTCGTATTGAGCTTCTGCGAGGAAGTCTGCTAAAGCTTGCCCTTTTATAGCTCGGCGGGGAACGAATGATATGGAGTGCTCTCCGAGCTCGATTGCCCATTTTGCGATCCTTCCTGAAGCTTCCGGTTTAGTAAGGACTTGCCGGAGTGGTAGGTCGGTCAAAACTTGTATTGGGTGAGCTTGGAAATAAGGTTTTAGGCGCCGAGCTGCATTTACCAGGGCTAGAGCGACCTTCTCGAGAGGCTGATACCTTGTCTCTGGGTCTTTCAGGACTCTGCTGACGAAGTACACAGGTAGCTGCCGATCTCCTTCATCTCGGACCAACACTGCGCTTATTGCTTCCTCCGACGCTGCGAGGTATAGGGATAGGGATTCTTCCTTTTTGGGGACTGACAAAGTTGGTAAGTCTCCAAGGTGGCGCTTGAGCTCGTCAAAGGCTAGTTCGTGCTCTGGTCCCCATCCGAACTCCGGTGCCTTCTTGAGGATTTTGAAGAACGGAAGTTGTTTCTCGGCAGCTTTGGAGAGGAACCGACTTAGTGCGGTTATGCAGCCTGTCAACCTATGTACGTCGCGAATGGTTCGGGGTACTTTCATCTCCTGTACAGCTCTGATTTTCAACGGGTTTGCTTTGAGACCTTCCGGCGAGATCCAGCACCCTAGGAATTTCCCAGATTGCACGTTGAAAGTGCACTTCTTGGGGTTCAGCTTGAGGTTCGCCTGCCTTAACACGTTGAGCGTCGCTCGTAGGTCGTCCACTGCTGAAGCCTTTTCTTTGCTTTTGACGACAATGTCATCTACATACACTTCGACAATCTTGCCGATGTGATCTCGGAAGAGGAAGTCAACCATCCGTTGGTAAGTCGCTCCGACGTTCTTTAATCCAAAGGGCATGTATTTGAATGCGAAGACACCGAAGCTCGTGGCGAAAGCTGTCATGATCGCATCTCCCTCATCCATTAGGACTTGATAGTACTCCTTGTAAAGGTCAAGAAAGTTGAATACCTCATATCCCACTAAGGATTCAATCTTCTCGTCGATGTTGGGGAGAGGGTAGCAGTCCTTTGGGCAAGCTTTATTGAGGTCGGTATAATCCACACACATCCTCCATTCCCCTCCTTCTTTCTTGACTACCACCGGGTTAGATAACCAAATTGGGTATTTGACCTCGAATAGTAGTCCTGCTTTCAGCCATTGTTGCACCTCATCGTAGATAACTTGATTCCGCTCGGCAGCAAATGTTCTTCTCTTTTGCTTTACTGGGGTGGAGCTCGGGTCGATGTTGAGTTTGTGCGTAATGATGTCCGAGGACACCCCCGTCATGCCCGTTGGCGACCAAGCAAAGACGTCTTGATATTCCCTAAGGAGCTGGATTACCTGCAGGCGGGTCTGGGGTCCCCCTGCAAAGCCGACCTTGACAACTTTTGCAGGGTCGTCTTCGGATAAGGGGACTTGTTCCGCCGAGGTGTCTGAAATCGGCGTCGTCTCTTCCAACTCCTCGGGATACTTTGATTGCTATGCTTGCGGTTGACCTCGAAGGGCAACTTGCATGCACTCCTTGGCCTTTTTCTGGTCGCCTCGGACAGTTAGGATTCCACCCGAGGTCGGGATCTTTAGTAACAAGTGGTATGGCGAGATGATGGCTCGGACAGCGTTCAGCCAATCCCGACCTAATATGATGTTGTACAGGGAGTTCGCTTTGACCACATAGAAGTGGATTAGTTTGTTAACGCTGGTTGGCGGGCTGCCAATGGCGACGTCTAGCGCAATTATCCCTTCAGGTCGCATCTCCTGCTGTGTAAAGCTCCTGAGGGGCAGGGGTGCGGCATTAACCCGAGCTAAGTCTAGTCCCATCCTATCCAAGCAATGTTGGAAGATGATACTGACACTAGCTCCACCATCAACAAATACGCGGTGGACCAACTTATTGGCTACTCCGACCTGTATTACTAGTACGTCATTATGGGGCGTAGCTGTAGGTACAGGATCATCCTTGGAGAATGTGACGGTCTCAATTTTCTTGAACCTCTTTTTTGTATGTTTCTCTTCCGACGGAATTGGTGGTCTGCGAGCTTCTGACCTCAGCTTAGTTTTTGTTGTGCCTGGGGTTAGCCCGGAGATGGTCGATACCACCCCGTCGTATTGTGGCACGCCGCACTGAGGGTCGTCATCCTCCTCATCATGATTGGTTTTAGCTCGCTTATTATCGGGAGCGCAGCGACCCTGTCCGCCTTTTCGCTTCCCCCTTTTGTTTTTCCTTCCCCCGGCCTCGTACTTCCTCATGGCTCCTTCCTGGGCTAACCTCTCTATCTCCTCTGCGAGGTCGCGGCAGTCTTCCGTGTGGTGCCTGTGGTCATCGTGGAAGGAGCAGTGCTTGTTTTTATCTCGAGATTTTAACCCCGACATAGGGCGTGGTCTGGTGAACCAGTCCTCATGAAGTGCGAAGATCTCCGCATTTGTTTTCACAAGAGGAGGTCGCTGAGAGTGCCCTGATCCCGGCCGAGGTCCGAGCCGGGACTGGATAGATCCAGGTCCGAGCCGGGATTGGATGGGTCCTCGCTGAAGATGTTCGTGGGCACTTCTCCGATCACGATCATTCCGGCCCCGATCACCTTCAGCCCTCTTCTTCTCGGTTTCTTCTCGCTTTAAACGGTCCGCATCTTGGTCGTCCGCGAACTGGTATACAATTCTCCACATCTCCTGAGCCGTCTCAGGCTTCTGTTTAGCAAGCTCCTGGTTGAGGGATCCAGGGGCGACCCCATTTCGAAAAGCCGAGATGAGGAATACGTCATCGATTTTATCGACCTTTAAGCTCTCTTGCATAAATCGGGAGGCGTACTCCCTTATAGTTTCTTTGTCCTTCTGCCTCACCGATAGGAGATAGGCTGTGTCTCGGCGAGCGTGAACCTTTATGTGGAATCTTTGCTTAAAGATTTTTTCCAAATAGGTCCAGGACCCTACACTGCCAGTTGGGAGGCTATCGAACCAGGCTCGGGCATAATCAACAAGCATTTCGGGGAACAGCTTGCACATGTGTTCCTCTTTAAGGCCTTGGTTATGCATGCTGTACCGGAAACGTGTCAAAAAGTTGAGGGGGTCCTCCAACCCGTTGTAGGCCGGTATGTTCGGCAACTTATATGCCGCAGGAAGCTTGGCATCAAGCAGCTCGTCGGTGAACGGGCTGACGAGCCGGCTGGTTTTCCCTCACGTCGGTGTCGGTTTGCCTCGGGGCTGTAACTTCTGGAATAGCTCGGACTCCAGCCCCTGCTTGGGCTCCGATGTCGCTTTGAGAGATGGCGTCGCTTGGGACTCCAACGTGGGCTGAAGCTCTGGCGACGGAGTGGGCTTCGCCGGGTGTCGTACTTTCTCCTCAGCTCGGGCTCCTGTATCTTGGAGTGGTGAGGAGTTTTGGGTATAGACTTCCGCGTGGAACTCTCCCTAGCTTCGGATATTGAGGGCATGCGAGCTGTTGTGAGGAAGCGCTTGAAGCTCTCCTTATTCGCTCTAGCGAATTCAGTCGCGGCATAGGTGGTAGTGAGGTCGAAGTCATCGAGAAAATCCTCTTCCTTCGACCCTGATTTCTGTGGACCCTTCTGAGGGATGTCTTCCAGCTCGGGCATCCCTTTGAACGGATCCTCTTCTATAGGGTTATTGTCGTGCCCCTCCTTTGGGACCGAACTGCCTTTCTGGCGATTGCCCCTATTTGTGGGGCGACTTTCTGCTTCGTTGGGATTCCCACGTTGGCTTTGGTCCTCCCGTGCGTTTTGTGATCGCGTTACCATCATTGCTCTGCCACCAAAGAACCGTCGATCGATTTCCCACAGACGACGCCAATGATAGATCTAGGGTTTGCAAGAGTAACAGAAAATAATAACAACACGAAGACACAAGGATTTACGTGGTTCAATCAACAATAATCTACGTCCACGGGAGAGAATATAGAGAGCTTTTATTATACTTGAGAGTACAATGAGTATTTTTACCTATTTACACCTCTAATCTAGCGTCTATGTATAGGCCTTGAATTGAGCCCTAATCCTTCTAGGATTCGGATTCCTTATACATATCTTGTTTCCTAGTACGTACATATCCGACTCCCCTCCATAATAGGATTCGATCTTCTTCCAAAGTAGGGCTTCGTTAGTGACTTTACTTGGGCCGAGCTCTATGGGCCGAGCTTTAATATATAGGCCCAATTAGATTGGGTCTTAGATCAGGCTCAAGAAGAGGCCGGTACTATCAAAAGTGTAGCAAGAATGATTTACGCAGCTAATAAAAATGGTTACTAACCTGAAACCAAGTAAACTTGAACGAGTCATCTGTAGCAGCAACCTCTCTCGTGTGCAATGAGGCAGTGGCATCAACATCCATATGAATACCAACACCAGCTTGCTAGAAATCCAGACAATTTTTAGCAAAACCATATTCAGAGGGAACATCATTTTTGGCAAGTATCAACTGTCAGTTACTTCTTTCAGTGCATCAATGTCAAGAATTATTCTATGAAAAATTATTTAACAGAAAGAACACAGTTTCTACTTAAAGAACTATAATTGTGAGATTCTTAAACAATCAATAAAGAAATATCTGGGAAGACGAAGCAATTTTATTTATTTTAAGCAATGTGTATCATCACCTTATTTTGAGCACTCCTTGATCTTTCTCGTGCTTTATTCATAGCTTCATGAAAGCCTTCCACATCAACTGTCAAGCCTCTTTCTTCGGCCATCAGCTGATAGAAAAAAGTTGTTAGTCACAATCAAAAGAACAAATCATTTTCATGCAGAAAACTGGAGCTGCAATAACCTGAGTTAAATCCAAAGGAAATCCATAGGTATCCCACAAGTCAAACGCATCCTGCAAATAGAGGCTTAAAATCAGGTTTCTCATTGCACCAAATGCTAATAGACCAAGGGAGAGCTTGGTTTGATGGATGGGATGGATAATGTTTGATAGGATAATGTAGGATGTGATTATTTAGGTTATCTAGTCTTGTGTTTGGATTGCTTGATTGTTGTGTATGATAATTAAAGTATTATGATTAAAATATAGCACAATACCAAATATGTATGAATGACACCAAAACAGGCTAACCACTTGCCTGTCCACTAAAGGGGCGTTTACTAAATAGGATATGATTGATTATTCTTATCTCATGATTCCTTCAATCCCACATGTGTAGCTACAAATATGAACGATGATCATGTGATATGAAATATCCTTAAATTTAATCCTTAAAAGTAAACACTTGATTAGCCAATATTATTTTATCTATCCGGCTTATCCCGCTTAGTAAACGCTCCCTAAGTGTTTTCCCTTGGACGTCTTGAGCAGCCTTCTTAAATCTCTCAATTCCCTGTTGGAGAAGCATACCAATGCATTAAATTCATAATTTCAACTTGGGGAACTAAATCAGTATTTTAAGCAAAATTGAAATACAGAAGAAGATAGTGTTGTAGCCATGCCATATGTCTGACTATTTTCCATCAACAAGGTAAAGGAAAGTAATGCACACATACTTTAATCAAAGTCCTGCCAAAGCTGGCCTCTTCATCCGCGATGATCTCCCTAATCTTCACGGCATGTTCTTTCAGCTCCGGAAAAACATCACCCATGACATCCACCACAACTTGCACCAGCCTTTTCATAGAACAATATAATGATATGAGAAGCAATAACCAGCCACGATTATCTATTATGCAACAAATATATATGTAAGATCTCAACCTAGGAATACGAGGGGAGTATCTAATGCAATAACTACAAGTGGACAAGTACAGTACTGCGTACATAAGATTTTGGTTTATTTTTTTAAAAAGTGAACAAGTTTGTAAATTTGTACCTATTGAAGAAACCTGGGTGAGCTTTCAAGACTTCAGTACCATATCTCACAGCTCGTCGAAGGATGCGCCTTAAAACATATCCTCGCCCTTCATTACCTGCAGATCAACATATTAGCTTCACGAGTTTAAAACATAGAAATTACTTAAAGAATATAAATACCACAACACTTAAATATTCAAGTAAAAAAAAACAGTATGTACTGAATAGTAATTTCTTAATATATCAGGACATATTTCACCATCAAGAAGTATGGGCATGGATAATTTTAAGATAATGCTTACAGACTGAAACAAGCTCATTTTAGTGAGACTTAGATATTCCATTATACCTGTTGTATTGCATCAAATATGGGCATGAATATATCAGTATCGTAATTGCTCATCTTATTTTGAAGAATAGAAGTTAATCTTTCAAAACCCATCCCAGTATCAACATGTTTCGCGGGCAGAGGTTTTAGTGATCCATCAGCTTCCCTGTTATACTGTTATACATGCAATAAATTTAGTAACGAAACCAAAGCAGACAAATAAAATCTGCCCATATGATAAGAATAAACAATTACCTGAACAAACACAATATTCCATATCCCAATCACTGTAGGATCATCCTTGTTAACAAATGATGCAGCACCAGCTTCTCCACGGCCGCCAATTCTATCATAATGGATTTCTGATACATCCCAGCGGGAGGTTGAAGAAGAAACACAACGAGCTGTGGGTCGATCCGTTGAGAGGGAGAAAAGGCGTTCTCGAAGAGTTTGTTCGCGCCCTCCTTACTTGGCCGACTATGTTTAATATCATGCTAAAGTTGTTTAATTATTATTTTAGTTAATTTCTTAATTAAGTTATTAGTTATTAAATAAGTAATTAATAGTTTCCTTTTTATTTTCGGTATGGGCTTTCCTTACGAGAGTTCTATTCCTTCTAGGATTTGTTGAACTTTTCCCTATTTAAGGGTCTGCTGTTTTCATTAATAAGATATTGCTCTGATTTCTTAAGAGACCTTTGGTTATTCCTTGCGTGATCGTAAGGACAGGAGCTTATCTTGTGCTATAAACGAGATTATCGTTACGTTCTGAAGCAGAGCGTTTCATTGGTGCTTTCATCCAGAGCTCATCATGACGGAAGAGAGTTTTGCGGATTGGAAGGAGCCCTTCAGTGCATTAAGCGCCCAAGTGGATGCGTTCGTCAAAACGGCGAGGCAGAACCAGGAGAAGTTGCAGCAACAAATAGCTACGCTCATGGATGCGGTTCAAGGCGAGGGGCAGAGTTCAAAGACGTTATGGAGAACAGTTCCAGCGGGAAATGATGATGCTGAGGGAGACGATCGAAATCTGCTTGCGGGTTTAGGGGACCATCCTTACGTTTAGATGTGCCACGATTTGATGGAGACGACCCGTACAGTTGGATATTCCAGATTGAGGAGTATTTCTCGTTCCATAATATTCCAGAACCGCAAAGAATTCAAATTGTTGCTTTTCATCTTGATGGCAAGGCGTCATCGTGGTTTCAATGGTTGAGGAATAATGGTATGCTGCAAAATATATCTTGGTCCCAATTTTTGCAGAAGATTAAATTAAGATTTGGCTCATCTCCCTTCGATGATCATGAGGGGGAGTTGGCTAAACTTTCTCAACAAGGAACTGTGGAGGAATTTCAAGGAGAGTTTGAGGCTTTAATGAATAAGGTTCATGGGGTGTCTGAAGCTCTATTAATCTCGTTTTTTAATTTCTGGACTAAAATCGGGAATACGTCGAGAGTTACAGATGAATCGGCCATCGACATTGGAGGAAGCCTTTGCCTTGGCAAGGGTATTTGAGGGAAAGGTAGCTGATAGCCAGAGAGAGGGGCGAGGAATGAGCCGCAATTGGAATCGGGAAGGGCCAAATCCGAATGCCACTGTAGTAGGACTACGATACCCTCAAACTGCAAGTAAACCTTTGATAAGTTCAGAGGCAAACACGGCTCGTTCGAGAGGTCCAATACTGCCCGCTACCAATACCGTTAATACTACAATACCAACACGACGTTTAACTCCAGCCGAAGTGCGAGAGAAAAGAGAAAAGGGTATCTGCTTCAGCTGCGATCAAAAGTGGTCACCATCGCATCGGTGCAGGAATGGAGGGCTAATGATATTGGGATCTGAGGAGTTAGATGAAGATGTCGAAGACGGAGAGGAGTTTGTGGGTGAGGAAGAAGAAGAGACGCCAAAAGTTATGTCGGGAGATATATCTAGCCTCCATACCCTCTCCGGGACGGGGCAACCGAGGTCTCTCCGTGTGCAAGCGGAAGGAGTAAGAGCTGACCCGAAGAAGATTGAGGCGATGGTAACGTGGCCAAGACCAAGCTCACTCAAACATCTCCGTGGTTTCTTGGGACTTACGGGCTATTATCGCAAGTTTGTAAAGGGTTACGCCTCAGTTGCTGCCCCTTTAACGGAGCTGCTGCGCAAGGACAATTTTTCATGGAGTGAGGAAGCCCAAGAATCTTTTCATGCCCTCAAGTAGATCATGTCCAACATGCCTGTATTGAGCTTGCCTAATTTTAACCTACCGTTTACTATTGAGACAGATGCATCCAAGTTGGGTATAGGGGCTGTGCTTTTACAAGAAGGACGACCAGTTGCATATCTTAGTAGGAAGTTGGGACCGAGAATGCAGGAAGCATCGGTCTATATTAAGGAGTTGTATGCCATAATCGAAGCAGTCGGCAAGTGGCGACAATATCTAATTGGACGGCATTTTTTTATAAAAACTGATCATCGTAGCTTAAAGGAAATTCTGCAGCAAACCATTCATACTCCTGAGCAGCAAAAATATATTCGAAAACTAATTGGTTACGATTTTTCAATTGATTACAAGCCTGGAAAATTGAACATTGTGGCAGATGCCTTGTCCCGAATTTCGGAAAACGAAGAATCAGGAGAGAAAAGTGAAATTTTTACGGTTGTTGCTAGTTGTCCAGTACCGGATTTTTTGATTAAACTTCGTGAAGAGAACCAGCGAGATCCTGAGATGAAGAGAATCCAACACCAATGCTCTCAAGGTAAATTCAGTGATGACTACCAAATAGTCGACGGGGTGTTAACTTACAAGGGTCGTTATCACTTATCCGAGAGTTCTGAGTTAAAGGAGAAATTGCTTCAAGAGTTTCATTGTTCGCCAACTGCTGGCCATGGAGGAGTTAAAAAGATGTTGGTTGGGTTGTCGACAATGTTTTATTGGCCTAAGATGAGGCGTGATGTGGAGAATTTTGTCAAGGGTTGTGTGACTTGTCAACAGACCAAGTATTTGACTGCTGCACCAACCGGGTTGTTGCAACCGTTGCCTGTTCCGGCCTTAGTTTGGAATGAGGTCACTATGGATTTTATTACGCATTTGTCGTTGTCAAAGGGGTGCACAGTTATTTTGGTCGTCGTGGATCGATTGACGAAGGCCGCTCATTTTGGAGCCTTGCCTACTGGGTTTACAGCAGCTAAGGTGGCTCAATTATATTCCGAGATGGTTGTGAAGCTACATGGATTTCCTTCCATTATTATTTCCGATCGTGATCCAATATTTCTAAGTAAATTCTGGTTTGATTTTTTCAGACTTAGTGGGACCAAATTAAAGCACAGTTCTGCTTATCACCCTCAAACTAATGGGCAATCGGAAGTGGTCAATCGAGAGCTGGAACAATACCTCCGAGCAATGACATCAGATCGACCAGGGAAGTGGCGAGAATATTTGGGTTGGGCAGAATTTTGTTATAATATAGTTATCATTCGAGCTTTCAAATGAGTCCGTTTCAAGCTTTGTATGGCCGACTTCCCTCTGTTATTCCTCGTCACATTCCGGGGTCCACCACAGTGGATGCACTACAAGTATTATTGTTGGATCGTGATCGGGCTTTATCAGAGTTACGAGCAACACTGGAAAGGGTGCGACATCGTATGGCTCAGAAGGTCAAAGCCAAGAGCCGAGAAGTTAGCTATGAAGTGGGTGATTGGGTGTGGGTCAAACTCCAGCCATACAGGCAGAGTACGGCAGCTCGACGTGAGTCCCATAAGTTAGCTAAGCGCTATTTTGGTCCGTATCGCATTAACAAGAAAATAGGAGCTGTTGCTTACAAACTTGAGTTACCTGAGGGGTATAGAGTGCATCCAGTTTTTCATGTCTCCTTACTTAAGCCTTTTGTTGGATCCACATTGCAGCCTATTCATCCAATTCCAATTGATGAAAGTGGACAACCGACATTGATACCATTAGCTGTATGTTCTTCTCGAACTATACTCCGTAAGGGCGTCACGAAACCACAGATTCTCATTCAGTGGGAAGGTGGGCCACTTGAGGATGCATCTTGGGAGGATTTGGAGGAATTTCAAAAAGCATATCCTGCATTTCACCTTGAGGACAAGGTGTTGGTTGAGGGGAGGGGAGTTGATACATCCCAGCGGGAGGTTGAAGAAGAAACACAACGAGCTGCGGGTCGATCCGTTGAGAGGGAGAAAAGGCGTTCTCGAAGAGTTTGTTCGCGCCCTCCTTACTTGGCCGACTATGTTTAATATCATGCTAAAGTTGTCTAATTATTATTTTAATTATTTTCTTAATTAAGTTATTAGTTATTAAATAAGTAATTAATAGTTTCCTTTTTGTTTTCGGTATGGGCTTTCCTTACGAGAGTTCTATTCCTTCTAGGATTTGTTGAACTTTTCCCTATTTAAGGGTCTGCTGTTTTCATTAATAAGATATTGCATCTGATTTCTTAAGAGACCTTTGGTTATTCCTTGCGTGATCGTAAGGACAGGAGCTTATCTCGTGCTATAAACGAGATTATCGTTACGTTCTGAAGCAGAGCGTTTCAATTTCAGAGCAGGGTCCACATGGTCCAGTATCCCCCATCTCCCAAAAGTTGTCCTATATAATTTAGTGAATATAGAAATTAGATATCATTTACATTGCCAGCTAAACTGAATGCAATGTAGAACACTAAATACGATCACATATAACCGACAATAGGCATGCGAATCCAATATAATGTACTAAATTCAGAAGCACTAATTCAGTAACCAAACAATATTTCAATCCATTTCTTGATTTTTTGAACTAACTATCTTAATGTCGTGCTCCAATGCTGACATATCCATGGTGTCCAATCCACCTCGAGCATCCATTCAAGCCAATTTTTCCAAATCATTGCATGAGAATAACATCAAATATAGCTATAAACTCACAGGTCCATAGATATATATGCATCTGTAGCTATACAAGCATGCAAAACTTGTAAATATGAAAAACTCCATGCATGGTGCAGACAAAATAAGGAATGGGAGACGGTACATACTTTGCAACCAAAAGGCAAAACACGGACTCCATCTTGATCTTGACCGAGAATGTTGAGCCACAAATCCTTCGCTTCAAAGTCAGGGGGAAGACCAAGTTTCTCATCACCACCAAAATAGGTGACATATATTTGCCCCGGGTCCAATTTGTATACCTGTTTGGAAGTGCAACATTTCAAATTTAAAGTGGAAGCAGTAAACGACACAAGAAGATAACAAAACCATGAAGGAAAGTTGCCTTGGCAAGAAGCTCCCAAGCCCATTCAATGGCGTCACTCTTGAAATAATCCCCAAACGACCAATTCCCAAGCATCTCGAAGAAGGTGTGGTGGTAAGTATCCTTCCCCACATCAACGAGATCGTTGTGCTTCCCACCAGCACGAATACACTTCTGAGTGTTGCAAGCACGTTTCAGCTTGCTCAGCTCCGTGTTACGATCAACATTGCCCAAGAAGATCGGCTTGAACTGATTCATACCTACTCAATACCATAATCACTATCAAACACACACAAGTAACCAAACAATAATCAGACAACGAAGTGCAGCTCAGTTGGTAAAATCAAGGACTCAAGGTACGAGTCATATGTGCATGTGTCATGAAATTAAAATTAAAATAAAAACAAAACAGATAATCAGACAACGAAGTGCAGCTCAATTGGCAAGGTCGAAGTTCGAGATCATAATGCATGTTGTCATAAATTAAAATATATTAAAAAAAATTAATCAGTTTCAAATTTCTACGTAAGGTTTTCAGTTTTCAGTTTTCACTTATGTCTACTAATCATTCAAATCCAAAACATAAGCAGTTAAAACACAACGGAATTGCGAAAACCATATATTATAATCGAGAATCGAAAATTTACCAGCGTTAGCGAAGAGAAGAGTGGGATCATTATGGGGAACAACAGGACTCGATTTCCACTTGACATGAGCTTTGTCCTCGAAGAATTTGATGAATATTTTTCTTACTCTATTCGCCGGCCACTCGGTTTCAGTCGCCTGAGACCCCATCGATGCTGCTGCATCCGCCGGAATTATACTGCTGCGGCTGCTATAGAGAGCAGTTGGCAAGGAAAAACACGAGACTCCGGAGTGTGCTGATAGCCGCCGGCGGCCGAAAAGGTCGATGTGATAACGGTGGCGGTGGCGGCGGCGGCGGCGGTAGTTTGCTTACTTTGTTCGGCCTAACGATATACTGGGTCCCCCATTTACTATCGGGATTTTAAAAAGCTGGTAAAATCTTTGGGAATGGACTAAAAGTTAAATAGTAGAGATAATGGTAACAAAAGGCTATTAATAAAATTATTGGAAGGTGAATCCATTGGAAGGTGAATCCATCAATAGCAAATGAATGTAAATAAATGAGATTTTTAGGTATATAAGTGCCTGAAGTGAAATGAAACATTTTTTGGTGTACATTTTAAATATGGTAAATAGAACATTTTTTCAAGTACGGAGGAAGTAGCATATAATTTATTTTTTTGAGGAACATAGTATATAATTTTAGATAATTTTTAGGGTAAAATATATGATGAATTATATAATTAATATATAAATAAAAAAAAAAACTATTATAACCTGAACAATAACTCTAAGGCTGTGAGCAGCGGCGATCGCCAAGATCGCGTGCACTCACATGTCACGTCAGTGCGAGCTCGCGCGCATACAACAGTTGCAGCGGTGAGCTCGCCGTAATAATTTTTTTTTTAATTTCTATTTTTTTTTGCAGATTAAATTATAATAATTTAATAAATAAATTAAAACAAACATAACATTAATTATAAAAAAAAAACCCTAATACAATGACATAATAAAAAAAAAAACACCCTAATACAATGACATATAAAAAAAATCCTACTCACTAAAAAAATCGGGCACATCCTTCACGAGTTGTCAAACCGTCAAATGCCTAAACGCCTCGGCGTTCATGGCCGCCCATTCATTGAGCGCCGAGTTTAGCACCGTCTCTTCAGTGACGCGAGCTTGATTGCGGGTTTGCCGGTACATCGCATTGAAGAGCCCGCAACTGGTCTTCACTCGGTGCCAGTGGTGGCGCAACTGCGTCGAGTTGCGTGCCGCCGAGTATTGTGGGCGATTCTCGTTGTAACGAGTCTCGATTCTAGTCCACATGGCGCCATTGCAGACGTACAACCACGCCCGTGCCAATTCCAGGGTTTCGCCATCGGTGTAGGATGAGGAATCATCGTCGGATGATCGCCGAAAGAAAAAATTTGAGAGGGGAGAATGAGAGAGGCGTGATGTTTAGGGTGGGAAAGGAGGTATTTATAGGGTAAAATGTAGAATTAAAAAAAAAAAATTTAACCGTTGCGATCGCCAACGATCGCATGGCGATCGTTGTGCAATCGCCACGTGTGCCGAGACTGCCAGCGAGCGCAATGTTTAAGCGATCGGCAGAGCGAGAGAGCGCTCGCGAGCTCGGCGCTCGCCAGTGGTGCGTGCACGGTGCGAGCACGCTCACGCGATCGCCGCTGCAGATGGCCTAATAAATTGGTCTAGAATATCTGCTCGCTCGAGCTAGTCGATATAATGTGCCGGCCTTTATGAGTCGAAGCTCTTATTATGTTGCCCAGTAGGAAATGCGTGATTTTCATTTTTTGTTAATGTAATTTTCTATTTGAATTATGTAATCTTCTTATTAAAATTTGTATGATTTTCTTATTTTTGAAGTACTCTAATTTTATGGGTAATTTTAAATGTAGCCCCCATTTTACTGATTGTAGCCCCCAAATTTAAAATATAATTAAAATATCAATGAATGTACAATTTTACCCTTGTAGCCCCCTAATTTAAAATGGTGAAAACATAATCATTCATCGTCATAGCCCAAATTTTGAAGAAGAAGAAGAAAAAAGTTAAGAACCAACAACAGACGAATCGTAAATTTATGCTATCACTCGTCATCGAATTTTTAAGCACCTTTGCTCCTGTTATCAACCACGACATCTTGATCAAGCCCATAGATTTTAATCTCAATATCCCACCTCTCAAATTTGAAGAAAATAGAAATGTCCAGTTCCCTGCATATTTTCAAAAACAACAAAATTATAGATAAATGTTCAATTTACCCAATCACCTTACATTCAGATCCCTAATTACCATAAATAAGAAAGCAAAATCAAGAAGAATAAAAGTATCTAAAAGAAAGCACAATTTTCCCAATTGCGGAAACCCAACAATTTTTATAATGACAAACTAATAAGGATTAGAGGTTTAATATACTGTTAGCAGCACAAGTATGGAAGATGTGATGCAGAGATGTCTCATCGAGTGAATTAATGTTTTGTTATACAACCAAAAAAAAAGATTTATCTACGCATCAAGAGTTATCATGAATTGAGATCATGGATATTTGATTTGATTTTATTTTAGACTGTAAAAGAATAGAAGAATAGAAACAAGCCTTCGCTAAGTCGAAAACAACTAAAATTAGAGGCTACAAGGATAAGATGGTATATTTATTAATATTTTAATTATATTTTAAATAAGGAGGCTATAATAAGTAAAATGAGGCTATGTTTAAAATTACCCTAATTTTATAATTTGCATTAAATATACAATTCAAATTTCAAAACTAATTGCTATGAGTCAATATGATAAGTCAAATCAATATCCCAATGAATTCACTAATGAATCCAAATTTGATTGAATCAAGATTTAAGCAATACTGATGCTCTCTAATAATCAAAATTTTCTAACCTTTTCTCTAATAATATTAAAAAAAAATTAAATACCGCACAACGGTGAATTCAAACCCGTAACCTTTGATCAAGATATTAACCATTATCATTGAGGTTGTTTGGGCTAAAGCCGCACATAAATTTTGTCTCGTAAAAATTAGTGTAGTGCACGTCGATGCAAATTACCCAATTTGACCTCTAAAGAGGCATGACTATCAGTTTGGTGTGCATGCATAATTGTAGAATCTGATTGAAGTCATCATAAAAAAAAATTACTATTAGTATAATCAAGTCAAAAAAGGTTAAGGATAGGTTATAAACAAATATAAGTTTCAGTTTTTTTTTTTTTTTTTGAAAAAAGTTTCAGTTTTTTCTAATTATAAAATAAAGTTTAGTTTTACCGTTTTATTTATTTGGGCTTTTACCTTTTCTATAAGAATTAGATTTATTTGTGTCCAAGTCAGAGACGAAGGGAGAGGGGGTGTAGGGGGTCATTGGACCCCGGATTTTAGAAAATTCGAGGGTATTTTAGTAATTTCACAATTTTAATTAATTAATTAAATTTAATTAGACAATTAATTGGATTTCAATTGAACAGTACGCAGTCCAAACATCGGCACACATCTCAAATTTGCGACTCTACTCCAATTCTCAAAATTTAGCATTTCTGTTGCCGTTGGAATTCGCCGGCCACCGCCTCGTTGCTGCCGGCCAAGAATATCGAACTCCATCGCGCTCAGCTCCCGGGTCTAATGTTCTTCTTCTTTTCAAATTTCAATCTAGGTTTTTTTTAATATTTTTTTGGTGTTATAATTTTAGCACTTCACGAAATTAAATTGTGGACTGTAATTTCATTCTTGTAATTGAGGAACACCCTTTCACTAAAGTTCTATTCCGATTGTTGTTACGAATGTCGATTTTATTTTTGTATTTTCAGTAGCTAGCAACCAACAATGAGCCAACATAAAATCTCCAAGTATTAAATCCTTATAAATACATGCATATATCATTGTGCATAAACCCATATATACATACATATATATATATATATATATATATATATATATAAAAGAAGTTTAACGGAAATTTAATTTGATTGTGGTTAAAGAAGAGTGCATAAATCCTATTATCTTCGTCCCGGAACAAGTTACTCATTTCGTTTAGGCATAAATATTAAGATGAAGAGTAAATATAGATTAAAATGGTATGATCTACAATTATTGAAGAAATAATTGTTTCTTTATTTGGAAATGAACCACTTATAGAATATTCTTATATAAAAAACGAGCCACTTGTTACGAAAAGAGAGAGTATTAGTTATGTCAACTTTATTTAATGGTATATTTTTATACCAAAAAAGATATGTTACTCCGATATATTTTAATGTAATAGCTATTATCTTAATTTTATTCTCTAATATCTTGTTATAAGAAATAACAATCATAATTTTACACATACAATCAATGTTTGGCCCGGCCGGCCCATTTAATCATCTGGTCCATTTTATGACTATTAATTTAAAATTCTAAATTAAGGGATATAAGAATTAAATATAATAATATTTATTATTATTATTATTATTATTATTATTATTATTATTATTATTATTATTATTATTATTATTATTATTATTATTATTATTAAGAAGCCCATCACCAAGTCGGCCCAATTAGGTTCCACATAATTAATACTTGCCCGTTATTATATCTTCTTCCATAGGAGTATTTCTGTACGTAATATTCCGGGAAATTACCATCTTCCTTTTTCCGTATTTGAATTTGAGTCGGCTACGTAAGATTTTTCTACCTAATATTTTCTCTCGCGTCAACACCAAGCTAGTAAGGAATGAGTATTTAGAGTCGCAAAATAAATCGGCGTCCCAAAATACATCAAATCAAATCGATCAGCAGCCGCAGCCGAGTGAGATGGCGTTTTCTATGCCGTTGTTGATATCGGAGCTGGAGAGCGTGCTGGGACGGAGTTGGGTAGAAGGCGATCTGAGGAGGACGATGGGACGCATCAAGAAAGTATGCAACGGACAAGCGTCGCTCGATGACGAGCTGGAGGATGAGTTTTTCTATCTACGATTGCGAGGAGGGAATCGGGAGCAGGAGAGACTCTCAGATATTCTTCGCAGATATTATCAGTATGTGCTCGGGGCATGGCCGGCGGCAAGTGAAGTGCATTCTGTTCCGGTACCCGCCGCTGACTTGGAGATGGAGATTTTGGACGTGTACTTGGATTTGTCAGATTCTGATGATGTAATAGAAGAGGAAGAGGAAGAGTTCGAGCCAAGTCTAAACCCTAGTATTCATGGAAAACTAGGTCAACTGAACATAAGAAGCTGCGATGGAGATGGAGAAGAAGAGGCAACAATCTGCAGCGTGTGTCTTGAAGATTTGTACAAAGGATCAGTTGCAACTTTAGGTGTCACCATGAATTTCACGCGGAGTGCATAGGGAGGTGGCTCGTTCGAGGCCAAAACTTTTGTCCGCTCTGTAAAGCTCGGGCGCTCAGGTAACCCTGCATGAATACTCGTTTTACCTGATTAATAATTTGAGTTAGTTTATCTCGACTAAGCACTAAAAATGATTCTCGAGCTCCATAATCTTGTTTGATATGTCTAGAAATGATGTATGTTGTTTTGCAACCCAAACGAAACTTGCGTACAACCTTTGACAGAAAAAGCTGCCTATTCTTTGATGTGAATTAAGCCGCCATCGATGTGTCACGGGCAAAGGAAGAGGGCTGTCTATTCTTTTGTGTGAATTAAGCCGACGGTGATGGTCATGGGCAGAGGGAGAGGGCTGTCTCGGGTTAGTGTGAAAGCTATTGAATGGTCAAACATCTAAATGATAAAGATGGGTCACAGAAAGAGCTACCTAACACCAAGTGCGAATGCCGTCCTTTGAGTAAAAAAAATAAGGGCATCGTCGGAAAAGGCTGCCCTTAGATAGTGCGTAATCGTCCTTTGAGTAAAAAAAATAAGGCCATTGTTGGAAAAGGCTGCCCTTAGAAAGTGCGGAGCTACTGACGGGTTGGGGTTTTTCTTTGTGTTGTTGCGTTATGGCATACGTTGCTTAATGACTTGAGAATGGGTGACGGAGCTCGGTTATCATATTTCTTGCTAGTCTGGATAAACTGGTCCAAATTTGTTTTGATGGTTAAAATTGGTGCTGCATAGTTACTAATTTTGTCTTGGCTTTATGGAGTGAAAATTGTAAATACAATGAAATCATAAATTCATTCTATTGGAGCAATCGACTTTTAGCAATTCCAATTCAATTGTGTTTGCATTCAACAATTCTTGAAATGGGCTGCTACGAATCTTGGTTATTATTCATCTTTACTTTAACTTTCTCTACTCTGATGATTGCTTGGTATATGTAAGTTTTAACTTTTATCTTATTACCATACTTAATTATTCCTAAAGTAGTAAATATAAAAATATATGTACGTATCTAAGTCATTTCGTCTTTTGAGAATTTAGATGAAAAATGATAATGTATGTGTGGTTTTAAAAAAGTCTTCCTCGCAAAAATTGTTCCAACAGATCTGAAGAGACTTTTTAAGCAATGTAAAAAAATTAAGTTCTACATCTGTGTATTGCAATTCAATTTAGTGTCTTGTGTCGACTCCACCATGACACACTCTTTAAATAAAATAATTTTACAATTACAAAAAAAATCAAGAAGTCTCATATATATAATTAACACTGTAATTATCTGAATACTTATAAGTTTCCATGTACTCTTCTGCACTGGCTTCAATAGCCTTAAGAAAGCATCCATCCCTGAGCCGGTGACTGCAGACACTCCGACTGATTTGAGATGACTACAGAATTCCTCCAACGATAGGGAGAGACTGTGGGTCAAGGTTGATGTATAAGAATGATCGGAGTCTAGTGCCGCATGAAATACCTCAAAATCTTTCATCCACTGCACTTACAGCAGAAAAAGTAAGCCACTGTATAAAATGACACGTGAACAAAATCCCTCAGCAATCAGGAAAGGAAAACACGAAGATTAGAGGTGGAGATACATAAGGTGGAGATAAGAGGAAGACTAGAGACAAGCACATGAAAAGGGCAAATGAAAAAGCATTTCCTACGTAAGACGAAAAATATATACCTCCAATGCAAATTCATGTTGTGCCACATCTGTCTTATTAAACACCAAAACCAATGGCAACCGCGTCTTGAAGAGGATGCTACATGCATATAGCATATTACTCATGAAGGTAGTTGGGCTAGCTAAATGTGGTGCATCGACAACATAAGCTATAACTGTGGGAAATGGTGATACAAAAGCTTCTGTTAAGATAGCTCCAGATGCAGACCAAGTGAAAATCTCTATTTGGCTAGGAGTGTCCACCAGCACATAGTCAAGGTGATCTCCTCGTGTTTCTCTATCATCGATATGACCTACAATTCCAAAGACAAACAAGTGAAGCAATACCCTCCCTGTCATAAATAAAGATTTGATGGCCGGAGCTACACAACATGCATACCTAACTGCATTGCTAAAAACAACTTCAATAACAGCAGTAATGATGAACACACAGTATAGACTTTTCGTGAATAAACAAATAGAGGATCACAGAAATCTTCTCACATTAATGGTGTCATTGACTAAGCAAAGACAAATATTCTGCATTCACAATGGAGCAAACTGGTTCAAAGTTCAGTAGGACTCGTGAATTCTTAATTGAGCTTCACTTGGCTAAATTCTTGCTTTCTTTCAACTTGAAAATACATTAATTGAGATTTCTAATCTAATCATAAGGTCTGAAAACCATTGCATGAATATTCTCACTCTCACACTAATCTAAGACCCATAATATGAGTTGGCAACTGCCCGATCTGAGCCTATAGTTCAAGCATCGATGGAAACCTGCTTTTCATTGAGCTTAAACTGTCTTCAATTTTGAGCCAAGTATAGGCTCACAACAAATCAAAAGAGAAAGTCCCAAGGTGGGACATTTATTTTTAATATAAAATCGACTACACCTCTGTAAACTTGCAGAAAATAGACCTGTCTCATTTCTTATTTAATCAACAAACATAAGCAAGGTGGAAGGATTAAGGTAATCACTTCCATTAGGGTAGACATTGGTGACATTAGGGACTATTTACCTGTACGAAGGTAATATGCATAAAGCACACTCACTAATGCAGTAATTTACATTAACTACGTATACAAATAAAAGTAATCTGCTCAGATCTAAAGCCAATTGTTGAACTGATGCAAGATCTAGCAAGCTAGAGAAATTAAACAACTAGTAATTGGTATTTATAAGAAATTTTAATCAAACAAATTTTGCTTATTACAAATTGAGGAAGTACTAATTACACAAGTTTGAGACTTCTGGTAGAGGCTCACTATATTGGCTGGGGCATGGTATAGAAAGAACTCCAGTATTGCAACCAAGAAAAAGATGCACTTATCTATATTTTCAATTCAAGAACATCACCTAAGGTTTACTAAATATCAAAAGACATGTATATTTGGATATATAAACATCAACCGAACTTAATGAAAAATTTACCTCATCAAACTTCGTAGCGAACAAATTAAGTGAAGTCAAAATTCCTCCATTTAGCCCAAGATTGAACTCCTTCATGACCTCCTTGTATTGAACAGTGTCTCTGATGTCAATGTTTGCACCATACAGAAGTGTCACGATAGCAGGATCAAGATGCACAACATAACCTCGAATATTTGATGCCATAGTGTGGCTGACTAGCCGGTGAAGAAATGTAGTCTTTCCACATCCTGGAAATGTGGTGATAATTATTCAGAGTACAGAAGTGGCAGTAGAATAAATAAATAGGTGCATAAATTGTGCAGATATTATTTCCTTTACTAAACCAACTAGTACCTGCCATTCCCACAACAATGATGATAACCAGTTTCTTCTTGAAGCTAGAGGATGATTCTCCAATATTAAGTTGCTCCATCGTTTTGGACATGGAGTCGGCATCTTCACTCTTTTCCAACAAACAAATTGATCAGCCATCATTTAATGAATGAGAGATTAAGTATAGCCATATAGAGGAGAACAAATGAAGAATTCACAAATCAGGTATTTACACTGCTGCAGCATTTTTGGATGCTTTTGAGTAGATGTCCATTTCTCGTGACTATATCAGACTCTGAACCTAAGGAAACATTTTTTATGTAAGAGACGGAAAGCACACCCATACTAACACAACTTATACACAGTACCCAAGAGCCTAAGATATTACAATAATTTTCAGATTGCTATCACAATAAAGAAACAAAGATAGTATCCCCCTTCAAACAGAAAATCCCTAAGGAGGATCCTGCATTCACATACTCTACATCCACAATGCTTAATCCACGTACACGTGGATTATAACAATATTGTTGGAAAAAAAAATGTTGAATTGAAATTTCTTAACCATGGTTTTGGAGAAGACACATGCGGCCTTTTGTTTTCTATATCTGCTACAGCAAATTTTCCTTTTACTTTCTGTATTTATTTTGCACATGGGCCGAATTTTTTTTTCCTTATTTAATGTTGCTGGTTAATATATTTAATTATATTTGTCGCTTCCTTTACTTCGCCTTATATTTTCAACCATTTATTATTTGTTTACCGTGTTCAATATTTCTATTTATTTTGTGAGGGAAGATAATACTCCCCGAGTCCACTACTTTTGTCATTTAAATTCGTTCACGAAATAGTTGTCACTTTCATTTATAGTAGTAGAACTCACATAATACATTATATTTAATCTTATATTTCTTACTACTTCACTCAATTTTATCGCGTGACCCTTACTTCACTCACAATAACACTCACTATTACCCACTATTATCTATTACTACCTACCATTTTTCTTAAAACTTGTGCTGCCACAATGTGGCAACCATTTCGTGGACGGAGGGAGTATGTAAGAGTGAGTTGAAAAAATTTTATTTGTTCGTGTTTGTGTATCTTCCATTTTGTTCAGCCAACCCTTTGAAATTCGCCATTTCCCTGTTATTTGTGGGGTTTCATTCCTCTTTCCAAAATCCGGTGACCATTTGTGTCATCATCGTTTTTGCAGGCGTGTTGCTTCGTTGCTTTCGTTAATTTTTTTAATTTTTTGTTTGTTTTTTTTTCTGTTGTTGAGAAACCCCACTCTGCAGTTTGACTCTTTGTTATCGTTTGTTTGTCCGTGTGTATTTATCAATATTTTAGAGTCTTTGTATGTCGCCTTTCTGAAAAAAAAGCCGATATTGTCCAGATTATGGCCGACCGATGTCCATCGTTTGTTAAGTGCTGTGTATGCGCTAAGTATCATAAGTGTTTTTTTTTTTTTTTCTTAAATGTATCTTCCTTCTCCGCACTTGTAATTTTGTTGAAATTAGTCTCCAGCTTGTGTAGTTTTGGTTGTCCGTGTTTTTTTGTTGGGGAGAATTCAAGAACCGGGGATAATTGAAGAGCCTCTATTGTGTTTTTCCCAATATATGAAGCGTGTGTTATTTTTGAATTTTATTTATTTGTCCCCCCTTTTGTAGAAAAAACGTATTTATTATGTAGTGTTGTAGAAGATTAGATTATTTTTTGTTTAACTTTATCGTATTTTGGCATCCCTGTCATTGGTGTTGTGTTATCCGTTTGTTTGTTGTCGTTGTTGTTGGCATCCTCTTTTGGAATCTGAAGATGGATTTTTCAAGATAATGATAATGAATAGAGAAAATGATTTAAAATATCTATTTAAATTTTCTATCCCACATTGGTTTTCAATCAAACTACACCAATTGAAAACTTTATAATATGTCAATAACCATGTAAACATTATACAAAGAGTTGTAGATTTGGTTGTTATAAATAGAGGTTAATTAACGGATAAATAGTAAATAATTGGTGAACTACAGTTTTTTTGTTGCATAATTAGACTAATGAATTAGGTGTTCAAAGAAATACTTATACTTTTATTAAGTCTATTTCACTATTTAATTTGGTCAATAAATAAATTTGTTAAATATATAATTTAACTTCTAAAAGCAATATTTTTTGTCAATTAAATGGTAAATTATTATTTGACAAAAAATATACAAATATTAAATTAAATTATAGATCATCTTAATTAGATTATATAGTATATATTTTGTCCCACGTCGCTTTTGAACAAGAGTTCATTTTTTGAAAAACCTATATAGATACTCAACATCAATATGCAATAAGAACAGTGTTCGATGGGCCGATTCCGACCTAGAACTGTAAGACTAGACGGGCTTATTGCGAATCGACAGTTCAACAATTGTGGAGGTACACGGGCCAATTGCTAACCAATATTTCAACTTTTTTTTAATAATTTTATATTGAACTTATAATGTATATTTATGGTCACCTTTATTCTTATAGACAATTTTTAATATTATTTTTTTTCTCTAAATTAACGTGGGATCCACCACACTTCTCATACGTAATCAACGTGGGACCATCAGTTCAGTAGCCAAATATACTTTTGTCTCACATCGATTTAAAAAAAAGAGAACTTTGAAATATCGAAAAACTCAAAAATAGTTAACGAACAATATTTTTCTTATAATTTTATTAAATGATAATTCCCTGTTGATAATTTCTTTTCAAAATTGATGTATTAATAATTTAATCTATACTCGATTTTAAATATTAATAATTAATAATATTTATCTCACATTATATTTAGTTGATTTGAACCCTCTCCTTAATTCGGGATCCCAAGTGGCATATCCTTCATTCTTTATTTTTTATTTATCTTAAAATTTGAATTTTATATATTTTTATTCAAATATTTACTAAAATCTTGAATCTTAATAATGAATTAATCTTTACTTCTTTTATATTTGAATTTTCAACTTTGCACTGAAGAGAAAGCAAATTCAAAGAAAAGATGAAACTATTAAGGTGCCCATAAAATGGTCGACATACCGATTTCGATCCGAAACCTTGGGGGTAAACGGACCAATTGCGAACTGACATTTTAATTAATTTTTTTTTTTTAATTTTATGTTGAAGTCATAATGTTTATGGTCATTGTTATGATAATCTTTTTGAGAGCCAAATATGCTTTTGTCTCACATCAATTTTGAAAAGATTTGAGTTTTGGAAGTTATTGATACAAACGGGGTTGGATTAGATTTGAATTTTTAACGTATATTCCTGATTTGAGACGAGAACATGTAGTGAAAAAAAAATCAAAGTTGACATATTTAGAATAAAAAGTAATCGATTTTGTATGAAAGGAATTAAACTGTTGCATGTTTTATAATAGTGTGAGTCCCCGTCGATTTTCGACGGGTTATATACGCTAGCTATTATATATTCCAAATTCGCATAGTAATATGCGATAAACCCCTAAATATTACAAATAAAACATTAACAAATATTAAAAAATTAAGTTTTAAGTATACCAATGAAAAAATTATACTATTCCCCGTCCCATTCAATATGACCTTGCTTATTTCATCATGTAGATTAAGAAAAAGGGTATTGTATATAAAAATGAGTGATAATAAAGTGTCTTTTATTCTATAAAGTGAAACCTAATAAAATAATTTCACTATTTCTCCAATTAGTTAAATCTACTAAAATAATTTGTGCGGTGCTTTTTTTTTAATTACTAAATTTTTTCAAAAATAGGAAATGTAAATGGACTCAATTTAAATTTATAAATTTGAAAATAATATGTTGTTTTTATTTTAAAAATCTTTATCTTTTTTAACTACTTGCTTTTTTTCTTTATTCTTTTTTTAGATATTGATTAACTTATAAGCTTCTTTAATTTTTTTGCATATATACATATCACAACCCATTTTAAAATTAAATTTTAATTGTTTTGTTTAAATAAATAGTCGTATAATCAACCAATTATAATTTTCTTTATACTCGTTAATCCCGAGATGGTTTTTTAACTATTTCTTTTTCCCAATATATATTGTTTAGATATTAATTGACTCATACCCTCGTTTAGAATTTTTATATAAGTACATATCCTATACCCGATTAAATTTTTTAAAATATTTATTGTAGTCTCATACTCATATAATACAACTCGTTATTATATCATGTTGTTAACTTACAACGTCATCAACTTATAATAGTATAAAATAAGCATTAATCGAAATGATAAAATAATGTATAAGCACACCTCTAAAGAATTCCTTTTCGTTTCACCTCCCCAACTATAATCAGACCAGAAAATGGTTGAATTCGGAGCTCCATCCATGATTGATTCTCCGATTGTATTAAAAATAAATTAGAATTTCACAAATTCATCGATGCTATGCTACAACTGTTTGAATTACATCGGCATGGAAAATAATACTGTATACAACAAACCCAAAACTACCGGCACAATTCCCACTCCGCCGCCGGCCGCCGCCCGCCCCGTCCCTACCGACAGATGATTAGGCGGGCTGTAATTATCCGGCGACATTGCAATGTCGGACGGCGGAGCTCCGCCCATGACTCCGCCACCATAGGCGAGCTCTCTTCCTCAAATAACCAGTACTGCTTTATTCTTACTATTTCTTCTTCACCTACCAACATATATTAATTTCTTACAAAACATAAATAATAGTATATTAATGGATATGTATGGGAGCTACAACAATTCAGACCCTTTTCCTGGCACAATCTCCATCCAAGACTTCTCACCCTCCTCATCATTTTCAGAAGCAAAGAGAGAATCTCCTTCCAACATTGGAGGCGGAGATTTGTCTTCAGACAAGCAAGTCATTCTAGCTTCCGACAGTCCCAAGAAACGCGCCGGACGGAAGAAGTTCCGCGAGACGCGCCACCCAATCTACCGCGGCATGCGGCTGCAGAGGCAAGTGGGTTTGCAAGTTGAGGGAGCCCAACAAGAAAACTAGAATCTGGCCTAGGACTTACGCCACCGCAGAAATGGCCGCACGTGCGCACGATGTGGCGGCGATTGCATTGTGGGGACGGTCGGCCTGCCTGAATTTCGCTGACTCCACTTCGCGGCTGCCTGTTCCGGCGTCGTCGAGTGCCAAGGACATTCAAAAGACTGCGGTCGACGCCTTCCAATCGGAGCACGTGGAAGCGGAGCACCGCCGCCTTCCGATCAGCTGGCAGAGATTGGAATTTGGCCGACGCCGGGAGGTCGGCGAAGGCTTCGTCGGTGGGACGAACATTGTGATCCCAGCGCCGCCTTGGCCCTCCTCGAATTCCGAGACCACCCCCGATGCGGCCAGCATCGCCGCCGCGACGTTGAAGTCGTGGCCTCCGATGAGCGTGTTGGTGATGTTGAGGCCTAGCGGCAGGCGCGTCTCCGATGCGGAGACGCGGTGAGATCGGGATTAGATGTGATGAGCAGAGAATTGAGGGAGAGGATCCAGATGGTGTAAGGCGTATTAGCACGTCAGCTAAAATAAGGAATAGTACCAAACCATACATCTAACTTTACCATAATTGAAAATATATTAATAAAATAATAGAAGTTAACCCAACCAAAAAAAGAAAATTTAAAATAAAAATACTTTTCCAGATGTACGGCAAATATGTGATAAATGCACACTAGGTGTATTCAGGATCCAGGTTCCCCAGAAAATCAATGGCACGGATAAGTTAGGCAAAGGAACAAGATTATGCATAACATATAAATGACACACAGAAAACCAGTTAAACATGAGAATTTTTTATCAGATTGTAACTATAATGTAAATACATACAAAAATATCAAGTTTTTCCATTTCAAGGATTCAATATGAGAAGATAATCAAGAGATGCTGGCAACCAAAAAGTGGATAGCTGTAAATATTTTCAAAGACGAATTAAAATGATCATAGATTTTCATTTTAAGTTCTAACTACAGCAACATTATTCACACTCGTTAGGCCAGAAGTGGAAATGCTACCAACACCTTTCCGAGCAAACTGGACTGGAGCTGAAGCCGAGTCGAGCAGCGGCAGCGGCGTATGGGGGCAGAAGCTTCTTCAAAATTTGGGGGTTTGGGGGTTTAAGGTTTGGGATTTTGGGATTTGTGAGTTTTATTCTCTCACTTGAACTTCTTTCCGTTTTTTTTTTCTTTTTTTCCTTTATTTGTTTTACTTTTAATTTAATGTTACTTTCCTTTGTTTTACTTTTACCTTTTATTTTATTTTATTCTTTTTTTTGGACGAAATTTTACTTTATTTCTTACACATAATCTGCTTCATTATAGTCAAAATCTTGGATAATTTTTTCATCCACGTCCTTAATTATTTTGGGACGAGAAATATCCTACACAATGTGATTAAATTATTCGTCACCGTTAATAACTCTTGTACCATATTTCAAAGGTGAAATTACAAAGCAATTAATTAATGGAGCGAATGTTGAGTATTCCATAACAAGTGGCTCGTTTCCAATACAATGATGTGTTGCGAATTTGGATTGTGATTATATTTTAGTATTGTGCGGTAAATTTATATTTGATGGCCTTTATCTTCATATATTGATTCAGCTCATAAGGTGTTTGTTGTTTCCAATTCTAGATGGTGTGTGTTGGCATATAGTTTGTGTTTGTTTAGTTATTTATTGTAATCTCTAGGCTTGTGGTTGGCTCCTACATCCACGTGCGCGTGGTGAAGGACTATAGGTGATAGTTTAATTTTTCTTTTTTTCTTTTTGCTTTTTTCTTCAGTTTTTTTCTGTTTTGTTTTTGTAACGTATTTTCACAAATAATATGATCCTTTTAATTCGTTTAAAACATATTGAACATATATCTTATATTAAAGATCACGACGAGAGCTTTTGTTTGACATAAAAATCGTAAAAATCCGACTTCAAACGAGCAATAAATTTGAAGTTCAAAGCTAATAATTTATATATTATACAATAAATATTTATAAAAATATATATTATGTAAACATATTTTTAAATAATGTTTAATAATAAATTGTAATAAAAAGCTGCTATTGCGGCCGTTTTTGGCATTTTCCAACGGCTATTTTCCCCAACGTTCTCTTAATTAAAGCACAAACGGCTATTTTTCTAAAATTCTTTATATATGTGTGTGGTTCTACAACCTTACAATTTCACTCTCTCTCCAACATTTCAATCTTTTTTCTTTCTTTTTAACTTCATTTTTACTACAATCAAAATGGCGGATTCGAGCTCTCAAAATTCAGACTCTAGTAATTCAAGCTCCCATCATTTTCAAGGTTCTTACTTTCCAAGTTCACAATATCATCAAATGTCTTACCCTCAACAACAATTTCCATACAACTTTCAAATGCCGACATTTTTTCCTACTCCACAAATTCCATCAAACCATCAAAATGTAGTCAATTTTCCTTCTCAACATATTCCATCCACCTTTCCAAATGCAGACAATTTTCCTACTCAACAATTTCCAACCAACTTTCCAAATGCAGACAATTTTCCTACTCAACAAATTCCATCCAACTACCAAATGTCTTAGAATTTTCCTCAACAATTTGCATCCAACATTCATTCCAACTATTTCATGTCTCCACCAAATCAATATAAAAAAAGTAGCTCCTAGTATCCGCAACATTCTTCATAAATTTCACTAGAACAGGTGTTCAACCCTCTACAAAGGCAAAGGAAACAAAGGTGACTCGGACACCTGGTGAAGACATACTTCTTGTAAAGCTTAGTACAACACTAGCACCAACTCCATAATTAGTAATGAACAAAAGAGAAGAGAATTCTAGCAGAAAAATACTGCGTACTGCAATGAGTGGAAACCGGAGGGCACTATTGAGCGAAGTTACTCTCAGGTAAAAAATCATTACTATAAAATCAATCCAGATATAACCAAGTGGGCAGGTATCTACAATAACTTGTGGAGCAATCGAGCTAGCGGACACGACGATGATGATGTTCTGGAGGCGGCAAAAAAAGCATGGAGAAATGATCATCCAAAGAACATGGACTTCAGGTTCTTGCACATATGGAAGATCATTCAAACTTGTGAGAAATGGACTCTTCAACAAATACCACAGAATCCTCAGAAAAAAGCCAAAAATTCTGAAACGGATAGTCCATCTTCTGCTGATAGTGGAAGTCGAGTTCGTCCGGTGGGACAACAGAGAGCTAAACTACAAGCAAAACAGAAAGCTAAAATGACAGTTAGAGCTGGCGAAGACTACAACAAGTGGAAGCAGATATAAGAGGCTATGGATAGACAATTGAGCCTTCAAGAGGAACAAATTAAGCTCCAACATGCTGAGTTCTGCAGTAAGGATACTAGTGGCATGTCAGAGGCAGGACTATACAATTTTAACAAAATGGTAGCCGAGATCAAAGCTAAGTACGGGTGGATGTAATACTTTTAAGTGTCGTTTTTTATTTTTATTTTTATTTTGAAGTGTGCTTTATTTAATTATGTATTGTCGGCAACGGTCACAAATGTAATAAATATAACTTTATCTGTTTCTGTATGTGAGCAGTGTGCTTTGAAAATTGTCTGCAACGGTCAAAAAGTAATAAATATACCCTTAATGTTTATGCAACAAAGCAGTGTTTTTTAAAAATTGTCAGCATTGTTTTCCAAAGTAATAAATACAACTTGACAATACAACAACTACTACATTTGACCAATTCAACGGTCATAATATAGTTGTTGATATTTTGGTTACATATACAACTGCTTAAACTTTCTTTCATATCATTAACAAAACATTATTTCATTTCAAATTTAAAGTGGAAGCAGTAAATGACACAGGAAGATAACAAAACCATGAAGGAAAGTTGCCTTGGTAAGAAGCTCCCAAGCCCATTCAATGGCGTCACTCTTGAAATAATCCCCAAACGACCAATTCCCAAGCATCTCGAAGAAGGTGTGGTGGTAAGTATCCTTCCCCACATCAACGAGATCGTTGTGCTTCCCACCAGCACGAATACACTTCTGAGTGTTGCAAGCACGTTTCAGCTTGCTCAGATCTATGTTACGATCAACATTGCCCAAGAAGATCGACTTGAACTGATTCATACCTACTCAATACCATAATCACTATCAAACACACACAAGTAACCAAACAATAATCAGACAACGAAGTGCACCTCACTTGGTAAAGTTAAAGACTCGAGGTACGAGTCATATGTGCATGTGTTATGAAATTAAAAATAAAAAACAAAAGAAATAATCAAACAACGAAGTGCAGCTCAATTGGCAAGGTCGAAGTTTGAGATCATAATGCATGTTGTCATAAATTAAAATATATTAAAAAAAAATTAATCAGTTTCAAATTTCTACGTAAGGTTTTCAGTTTTCAGTTTTCACTTATGTCTACTAACTAATCATTCAAATCCAAAACATAAGCAGTTAAAACATAATGGAATTGCGAAAAACCATATACTATAATCGAGAATCGAAAATTTGCCAGCGTTAGCGAAGAGAAGAGTGGGATCATTATGGGGAACAACAGGACTCGATTTCCAATTGACATGAGTTTTGTCCTCGAAGAATTTGATGAATGTTTTTCTTACTCTACTCGCCGGCCACACGGTTTCAGTCGCCTGAGACCCCATCGATGCTGCTGCATCCGCCAGAATTATACTGTTGCGGCTGCTATAGAGAGCAGTTGGCACGAAAAACACGAGAGTCCGGAGTGTGCTGATAACGGTGGCCAAAAAGGTCGATGTGATAACGGTGGCGGTGGCGGCGGCGGCGGTAGTTTGTTTACTTTGTTCGGCCTAACAATATACTGGGTCCCCCATTTACTTAGGGATTTAAAAAAACTGGTAAAGTTGTTGGGAATAGAGTAAAAGTTAAATAGTAAGAGTAATAGTAATGATAAAAAGGTAGTGGTAATGATTAAAAAAGTAGTGATAAAATTGTTGGAGGTGAATCCATCAATCGCAAATGAATTAAATAAATGAGATTCTTTAGCTATATAAGTCCGTAAAGTGAAATGAAACATTTTTTGGTGTACACTTTAAATAATGTAACTAGTACATTTTTTAAGTATGGAGGGAGTAGTATACTCCATCCGTTCACGAAATAAAGCCCTACTTACCCCAAAATATTTGTCCACAAAATAAAGCCCTACTTATCTTTTTACACTCACATTAAGTGGGACCTACAACAATTTTCACTCTAATTTTACTTTTCTCACCCACAATATGCGGGACCCCTATTTCACTAACAACAATTTTAACTCTATTTTACATTTTCTACTCACAACAAGTGGAACCCTTATTTCACTCATAAAATTTTAACTTCCAATCCATTTCTTACACTCTCAACAAGTGGGACCTTAACTCCACTCATAACAACTTTACCAACTTTCTAAATCTCCGTGTCGACACCCAAATGGGGCTTTATTTCATGGATGGAGGGAGTATAATTTATTTTTTTGAGGAACATAATATATAATTTTAGATAATTTTTAGGGTAAAATATATGATGAATTATATAATTAATATATAAATAAAAAAAACTATTATAACCTGAACAATAACTCTAATAAATTGGTCTAGAATATCTGCTCGCTCGAGCTAGTCGATATAATGCGCCGACCTTTATGAGTCGAAGCTCTTATTATGTTGCCCTGTAGGAAATGCGTGGTTTTCATTTTTTGTTAATGTAATTTTCTATTTGAATTATGTAATCTTCTTATTAAAATTTGTATGATTTTCTTATTTTTGAAGTACTCTAATTTATAATTTGCATTAAATATACAATTCAAATTTCAAAACTAATTGCTATGAGTCAATATGATAAGTCAAATCAATATCCCAATGAATTCACTAATGAATCCAAATTTGATTGAATCAAGATTTAAGCAATACTGATGCTCTTTAATAATCAAAATTTTCTAGCCTTTTTTAACAATATTATAGAAAAAGTTAAATATCGTGCGACGGTAAATTCAAAGCCGTGACTTTTGATCTGGACATTAATCATTACCATTAGGCTAATATACACATCCAATTTTTTGTTTGGGCTAAGCCGCACGAGTGTGAGACCGATCGCACATAAATTTTGTCTCGTGAAAATTAGTGTTAGTGCACGTTGATGCAAATTACCCAATTTGACCTCTAAAGAGGCATGACTATCAAGCTTTGTGTATAAAATACACACATGAACGTGCTTAGCGGCTGCACGTGGTTACACGCGCCACTCTTTCGTTGTGGAATCTTCTCTCCCCGACCCTCCAGTTCCACCTTCTTTTGCTGTAACTTTCCTATGGCTGCCTCCTGCCGAATCGCCGTCGTCGGCGACGTCGTAATCTCTCTCTCTCTCTCTATCCATTATACCTTGGTTATAATTGCCCGTATCTTCTTTTTTTTTTCGGAAAATGCTAATTTGTCAATTTTTTCTCTGTATTTAACTTTGAAGCATGATGATTGGAGCCTAGAAGAGGATACCAAGGCTCTGCAACTCTTGAAGGTTTCTTTCTCTCTTTATGAGTACTTTACGTGATAAAACTTATTTTTATTTTGTTCTGTTTAAGTTTATGTGATTTAATGCTGTATTTCCATGTATTGATGATTAGTTGTCGATAAAATAAAGTAATTTCTTAGTGGAGTGAGTCAAATTTGGATGCGTAGATGAGTAGGATGTTGTTACCAGCAGATTTTGTTGAAATGCCGATTAAATTAGAAAATGTTTAGACTGCAATGTTATCAGAATACTAATTACATTAATTAATTGAAGAAAAAAGCTAAGGCAGAATATGTAATTCCCACCTTAGTCAGTGTGCCTTGTGTGCTTTGTTTTTGTTTGCATTTTATCTTTGTCTTTGGTAGGAGTAAAAAAGAGTTTGTGTTAATGGACTTGGCACATCCTTTTATTTGTTTTCATTAACCTAGAACCTTCATCAGTAAAATAGGATATTTTGTTATGGGAAGTGAAAGTCCCTTCTGTCTACTGCTTCTTATGGTTAGGAAAGAGTTGAGAAATTTTGAAAAACTCAGAGAAATCTGTTTATGAGGTTTAGGTGAGGATTAAACTGGATTTGGTTGGTTTTCAACCACAAAGAGTTCGTAGCACTTTTAAATTTTTATAGGATGGAGAGTAGTGCACTTCAGCTCTTCAGTCTTGTTATGTAGTTTGGCAACCCTCGTTCCTTTGTTACGTTTTCTCTTTACAGTTAATTTTTGGTTCTTCGAAATTATTTTGACTTGGCTATACCCCTCACAGTTTGTTTTACTTTGTGTATACTTCTTGGATTTGTTCTTTTGTAATACGTGTTTCTGGAAATGCAGCCGGATCTCGTGCTGTTCACAGGCAGGTGACCTCTTCTTCACTTTCGGTGCTGCTTGTCGATGGGCATGCCAGCTGAGTCGTCTGCTCCTGCATTTATCTAGACTAGTTTCAGGGGTACCCAGGATCGTATTGGTTTCCTTATCCTGTGGTTTTCTTCAGGTGATTTTGGCAATGAGAATGTTGATCTTGTTGCAAGTGTTTCAAATGTTGATTTCGCAAAAGCAGTCATTTTGGGGAACCATGATGCCTGGAAAACACAGAAGTTCTCTTTGAGGTAAGCTTAGACGATGTATGAAATCCCTGTAATAGATCAAAAATATGTGCTTCCCCAAAGATCAAAATATGATGCAAGAAAAGCAAAGTACATGAAAGCTTGTATGCCCCTCCACCTTATAACAGTGGGGACGATCACTTCCCATAACAAAAGCAAAGATCAACATTAATACTCTTTCATCCTTCTTAAAATTTATGTTCTTGTTGGGTGGCTGAAAGAAAAGCTTGCGGTTCTAAGATGGTAATAACTTCTACAGATACTCAACACATATATGCTGTGATTGGCAAGAATGTTTTGCTTTTTTATGTGGGGCAACAAGGTGAGGATTCAACTTCTGAAACTGCAACTTAGATGGATGTGGCATAGTGATTATCTGGAAAGAGAAAATAAATATCAATCTAGTCTTGCTGAAGTTTATTGCCAAGAACATGATTGGCCTGCTCCGTACATCCTGCCTCTGCTCTGCCTGATTCCCCCATCTCTTGAAAATGTTTTCAGTTACTATGTTTCTCATGTAAATTGCAACCGTGTTTTATATCTATGGTGATCGTCATTGTTCATCTGTTCTAAATGTCTCAACTTTTTAATGCAGGGAAAAAGATGGTGTTCAATTGCAGCTCGAATCGTAAGTCTCTTACTTATAGTTTGTTAAAATTACATGTTCCCACAGATTTTTTCTTTTGGCATTTTGCTCGTGTTAGTTTTTATAGGTTTTAAGAGATCAGCCAACATCTGCACAACTTCACGTTGTCCCCTAACTTTGTGTTAATATGTTTTGGCATTCATCAAATTTGGTTTATTGGTGTGTGATATAACATGTTAATTTGTACCTATGTCTCATTCACATAAAGCTACATCTAATATGCATCTCATGTTGATTGGTAGTCACTGTGACCCTTATGATTTTACTACTTGATTTTCATTTGGTTCGCAATAAAACACAAAAAAATTCTGAATGTGCTCTAACTTTTTATTCTTTGGCACATGACTTGATATGTTGAAATAATCATTACTGTCAACAATCTGTGGATAAAAAATGTTTGTGAACCAGCCTTGGCGACGAGCATGTTGGGCTATCGACGGATGGATTTTTTCAAATCTGAAGTTGAGTATAGTTGGTGGACGGCCGTTTCTTGCGGTGGTCAACAATTGTTCCGGAAAAAGCTTCTTACTGCTAGGTCAGTAGTCTGTATCTGCCACTTCTCAAATTTATTCTCCACCTATTCGATTTGGCATCATCCTCTTATCAGAAGTCATTTACTTTTCAAGGATTACAAGTCGTATTTAATAAAGTAAATAAAATGTTTTCTTAATATCTCTGTTAACATTTACATATCTAATATTATTGTTCTGCTACTTTTCTTGCTCAACTTTTAAAACTTCGTTTGAGGAACAATAGTATCAGCAGAAGTGTAAAATAAAACAGACAAGAAACCATAGGTCCCTTGTTTTTAGTATGTAGAAAGATCATTAGTTTCGATAAGAAAGTGTCAAATGTAAGTCCTGGATTATTTAAATTAACACCCGTATCATTTAAATTACGCGTAGAAGAATAAAAAGATTGTGTTTCTTTATGGATATTATTCATAGATTGCTCTGATCTAATCAGTTCTATACATGCTGAAATGTCTCCCTAGATATGGCATCCGTGATATGGATGAAAGTGCAAAGAGGATTTGTCAAGCTGCCTTAGGAACTCCTGCCGACCATTCAGTTATATTTCTTGCTCATAACGGGCCTACAGGTGTATAATTTTGTAACGAAATCTGTCATATTTACGCGGTACCTAAGAGATGCTTTATATTAAACTCGAGGGCGATTCCTTCAGGCCTAGGTTCCAATAGGGATGATATCTGTGGAAGGGACTGGATACCCGGAGCTGGTGACCATGGCGACCCTGGTAATTCTGCATCTCTGGTACTACATTATGTTCCCCGTTGCCATATTTGCGGACGTATATTGATATATATCCGCTGAAATTGGTTTTGTGATGCAATCTATGCACAGATTTGGCGCGTGCAATATCACAACTAAAAGAGACCACCAAATTGCCAATCAAGTTGGTAGTGTTTGGTCACATGCATAAAGAGCTGGCTTCTGGAATGGTGTTCGGAAAATGATAGTGGTTGGGGACGACAACATTGTGTACCTCAACGGAGCTGTTGTTCCAAGGGTTAAAGCAGTCGGCAAAGAAGAAGGTGTTACATCAGAATCTAAAGGCACTCTACGAGCCTTCACCGTTGCTGATATATCAGACGGGAGTTTGGAGAAAATCACCGAAACTTGGGTTTCGGTCATCGGAGACGAAGTCACGGTAGAGGATGAACTCGTATTGCTTAGCAAAGGAGCAAGGTTGTAATTACATATCAGCCCGCATAATTTTAATGGATTTCTCAGTTATTTTTGTGTCGCCGTGAATATATTACGATTTACTATAATCTTCTCTAATGTTAGAATCATCTGACATACCCCCTCCACCCTCTTATATTTACATCTATAGTTTTTTTTTTTTTTTTTTTTTTTTTTTTTTTTTTTTTGGCTTCACCTGGTGTGCATTTGACTACCCCTCATCAGCCCACCTCAATGGGATTTTTTGTGATCTTTTTTTTTTTGTGTGAGATGAATTATTTATAATCTGAGAAAGAGTGATGCTATTTGGCCATCTTCAAATTCAAGTGGATATAACAAATTATTCTAGAGACTTCATCAAAAGTACTCCTTCCATCTCACCAAATACGGTCTGTTTTTTATTTTGGAACGTTCCACTATACTTGGTTTGTTTCCTTTAAAGAAAACAAAAGGAAACAATCATTATATTACTAAAAAGAAAACGATTTTTACTTTAAAAAAATTCTTGGCACCCCTTATATTCTTCTATTCATATTTATCTAAATTCTCAAATTTTTGAATTTATAAATGTAAAATAATAAATTTTAAATATCTATACTAAAATCTTGTGTTCCACATCGGTTTCTCAATGAAACTTCACTTATTGAAAAGCCTATAAATATCTAGAATCAATGTGTATTTTCTCATCTTTTGCTCCACCAGTTTTATTTGGCCAATTTATTTATTAATCGGCCGAATAAATAACTATATTTTATAGTTTAATTTACTTTACTTTGATCAATTTATTAATTGGGTGAATAGATAATTAATTTTTGTAGGAGTTTTATTTGGCCAATTTATTTATTAATCGGCTGAATAAATAACTGCTATATTTTTATAGTTTAATTTAATTTAATTTGGTCAATTTATTAATTGGCCAAATAGATAATTATTTTTATTATTAGTTGACAGAATAAATGGTTCTAAAATAGTTTGGATAATTTATTAGTTGACCGAATTAAATTTGTAAATAGTCTATTATTATTTTTTATTTAATTTGATAAAAAAATAAGTAATTTCTAATTTGTCAATTAATTAGGTAGACGGGTCAATTCACAACTGACGGGTACCTCAACTCGGGATACCACATGACACATTTTCATTCTTTATTCTTATTAATTTTAAAATTTTCATTTTATTCATTTTTTCATGTATTTTCTAAAATCTAGAATCGTCATAAATTGTGCATTTATAAATCAAAATCGTGGTCAACGAATCAATTCTGACCCGGAATCGTAGCGGTAGACGAGCCAATTCCCAACCGACACTTTTTTTCATTTTATGCTTTTTCTCCCATGTATTTTCTAAAATCTATAATCGTCATCCATGAAATAATTTTTACGTGATTTGTAGTTGGGTTTCCAGTTTTTGCATAATTTATAATTTTAATTAACGAATATTACTATATGATTAAGGACGATAAGGAATAGTACAATCATTATTTTTATTAAATTTTTTTATCTATATAAATTCTAAATAAATTTTATAAATTACGCACTTATAAATCAGAGTCGTGGTCAACGGGCCAGTTCCGACGCAGAATTGTAGCGGTAGACTAATATACGAATTTTTTTCTGAAAAGAACACAAATGATTAATTTTTTAATCGGATTTTAAACAAGTATGAGCATATAAATTTCAAACAAGTTTGAATAATCCTAAACACATCATCTCAAATTGTTTGATTAATCGTCTCCGTTGGAAAACGTAGAATATGTAGGAAAATTAGCAGAAAAATTACTAACGATTTATCAACGAGTCAATTCCGACCAATAATCGTGTGCGTAGATGGGCCAATTCAGTACTTGCGGGACATTTTTTTTTTAATATATTATATAATTTTGAACTCATAAAATTAAGAATATTTATGGTCAACTTTTATCTTATATCATTGACTAAATAATTTTATGAATAATCATTCCTCATAAAGTTTTGTAAAAAGAAAAAACTACCAAGTACATAGTGAAACAATTCTTGAAGTTCTATTCCGAGTTAAAAAAATTAAACTCGAAGCTGGTAAAAAAGAAAACGAATGTCATCATTTATTTTTCTATGAATATATTTGGAAGATGATTATTTATATAATACTACAGTTTATAATTAAATTTTTATTTATTAAATATTGTGTGAATATTTTTAGAATATAGTTATGTATATATTTAAATATTAATTTTAGGTAAAAAGAAAACGAATGTCATCATTAATTTTTTTGTGAATATATTTGGAAGATGATTATTTATATAATTTAAAACCAGTATTGTAGTCAATAGCTCAGTTCCAGGTCGGAACCGTCGGGGTAAATGGGATGATTGTGAAGCGGTGGTTTAACTTTTTTTTTCTTTAATCTTGTGTTGAATTCATAATGTGGGGTATTTAGGGTCATTTTTATCTTATAGACAATCTTAATATTTATAATATTATTCGCTATCTATATATCTATTCTCTTTCTCTCACTTCCCGCTCCTTCCTTTGCTCATTTTTCTTCACAAAAGGCTAAAAAATTCAGCTTAAGAGTCGTTTTCCTTTGAAAGAGAAATATATTTTTGCCCACATCGGTTTTGTAGAAGAAAAGAGCTTTAACAATTATCGAAAGTAATGAGAATATATTAGTTATAATTTTTAACAAACATAACTATATGAGTTTGAGACGTAAAATGTGGTAAAATTATTTTTTAATTGAATTTGAGATGTGTTCAAAGGATATAAATTCTAAGCGAGTTTAGTAAATTTATAATCCAATTATTTAACGCTAATTAATTAATAAATAATATTTTTTTAATCTATCACATATTAGTGCTATTTAATAATTTTATTAATTTTTATAATTTTCCGTCGATTTTCGACGGGTTATACGTTAGTTAGTTTATATACATGACTCACCATCTCATTTAAACCCTACTAATTTACTCTCATTACACACTTAATCATCTCATCTATATGAACTAGGCCGTATTCGGCGAGACGGATGGAGTAATTAATATTGGTGAATAACAAGGAGCAGGCAGACAGTCTGCAAGTGCAAGAAAGGTTGAATAACAATTTTATTATATCTATTCAAAAAAAAAAACACCTTTTTCCCTTCTTTTTTTTTTAGAATTACACCTTTTTCCCCGTTTAAAGTCTCTCCGTTTAATCTTTACTTTATTCGAGGCCTTTTCGTTTATTGGTGCATCAGTTCCCATGCAGCATCGTTGGCTTTTTGACTCAATTAAATATAAAATTACTACTAGTATTTTATTATTGAAATTTCACATTATTATGAGAAAGGAAAGCACTAATTGCAGCATTCCCCCACATATTTTTGCATGGTGTTGGCAATTTGTCATTTCAATGATAATGATGGCTTCTTTCTTTGGTAGACCACTCTCCCATTGCGAACAAAATGCTTGTAATTTGCTTAAGATTGTCGGCTATGATTAACTACACTAATTGATTCTTTTAAGTCACTTACAAAAATGATTCTTTTAAGTAATGTACCATCTTTATTACTATATAGCAAAGTATTATTTTTACACCTAAAATAGCCCGATAGAGTAAGGACTTGGAAAATCCAAATCTTATTTCATACCCTCATTTCGTGTTTCATTCTCTACTTCGTCTATTGGTTGAACGATATGTGACATTGATTAGGATTTATTCCTCCCAAATAGGGTATATAAGTATATCCAAATCGCCAAATGTACAAAATCCGACGAATGAAATAAAGGATAAAACACTATAGGAAGTAGAAGATCCGAATTATGGAAGATCATGGTAATATCGAATGCATTTTGGAGAAATTTACTTAAATATGTGTAAAATTAGTGGAAATCTTGAACATGGTCAATCCAATTCTAGAGCTATCGAAAAGCAACTCTAGAGTTGATAGTATATCATATGAACGACTTATGTCAAATAAAATTTAAACATTACTTACTATTTATCAAATATCAACCACATAAATTAAAGTATGTTCTTCCTTATTTAGTTTAGGGTGTCAACGAGATATAATAAACTCTCTCTTATCTATCGAAAGAGATATTGAAACTAATTTTTTTTTTTTTTGTTTTTTCGCAACATCAAGAGTGCTAAAGTTGATGGATTTATTGTGGTTCCCCTCAATTGATGTATCACATGTATAGTTGACCCCCACATTTGCCCTACATAATTGATTTTCTTCTAACTTCCAAAAATCCCATAAAGAAACTATAATCTTACGATATTAAATTATAAGTAGATGTTCAAATAAGATAATACTCACTCAACTTTTCAAAAAAAAAAAAAAAGATAATACTCACTCAAATTGCAAAAAGAAAAAGAAAAAGAAAAAGAAAGAACATAATATTCACTTGCATCAATCGAATTCACTGAAAGATGTCTATGTATAATAGCAAAATCTTGTCAAGGTTAAGTTAAATTTGAGTAATTTAATTATGATTTCATACCTCTGAATATGTTCGATAATTCATAATTGGTCGGAAAATATAATGAAATAAACAAATAGAGGAATGTTATTTCTGACAAGGTCAATCTGACATTTCCAATCTGTAATTCCCCTCTAGATTTATAGCAGCCTTTGACCGAATCTTAGCCGTCCAATTTTCCTCATCAAGATCAACTTTTAACCTTTATTTATTAAATAAATATTAAATACTATAAATAACATCTACCTACTCTTTCTCCTCTAGGAATGGCCTGGTCCCGCCGGCGCCGAGTCATTCACTTTCAAATTTACATTAATATGTATGAAATAAACAGTTGGAAATGAAATATACTTCATCCATCCACCTTACGTAATCCGAAGTGAAGACAATATAGGTTTCAAGAAACAAATAAAAGTGGGTGAAAGTGAAGAAGATAGTCCCTTTAATTTTAATGAAATAAAATAGAGTGAGTGAGAATGGAAAAAATAAAAGAATAATTAATTAAGTAGGGTCCTTTCCATAAATGAAAACGTCATACTTATTGTGGACGGCAGAAAAGAAGATCACACTTATTATAAATGGAGGGAGTACACAATAATAAATTTAATAGTGGTACAAACTACAAAGGGTAAATTTTGCGGATAAAAACTACATTAGCAATATGTTATACTCCCTTCGTCTATTTATTATGTTTACATATTTTTTAAATGGACGTCTTATTCAACTTGTCTATATTCAAAACATTTTAAAAGTAGTAGGATACACTTATTTTTTATTTTTTTACACTTTGTTTTAATTTTCGTACTCAATATTACATATTACATAAATATAATGAATAGTACGGAGTGTATTTGATAAATTAAAATAAATAAATAAATAAGATATTGCATGGCATAAGATTTGAGAAGTCAATACATGGGATACTTTTTCCTATTCTTGTAACTAATCATTACCTATAAACTCTTCTAAATAATTAATTATAACCACATCGAAACTTCTTTCGCCCTATAACCAACCACACTCATAAAAAATTGACCTACTTTCCTCACAAGTCACAATCATGATTAATTTAGTTTTTTAAATGTCTTTAAATTTGTAAATCACCAAAACAAAGTATCACGTATTGTTCCAATGTTTTAAAATGTTAAAAGCTTAATATTATGGTACATAAAGTCCAAACAATATTAGTGAAATGTTTGTAAATCGCACTTGAGAAACTGAAAAATCTATATGTCACACATAGTATAACACTATAAATCATTATAATAAAAATAAAGAATTATAATGAATTATTAGCTTTTGTCGTGACATGTCAATTTTACGAGATCAACAAATATAAGTGAGCATTATTGGATAGTTACCAAAATAATTTATGTGGCTTCGTTCATTTAATGAATCTACTAATCTAACTACCAAGGTCATTATCCAATCTTTGCTCAAAAAAAAGTCAATATCCAACCATACAAAAATTAAGAAACTTCTACGAGGAAAAAATCAGGGGCAAAATCGTCCTTTTCCATAATTTTCATGGGTGACCATAACCATGACCATACATAAAAAAGAATTAAATCTCTTTAAAAAATAAATTCGTTTATTAACTTATTTCAATTAAATGCAGAAACTAACAAATAAATAAATAGAAGGAAATAAAAAGAAGAAGAAAAGGAAACATAACAAACATGCAACACAGAAATACATAAACAAACCCAATTCTCCTTCTTCTTTCTTTCGCTTCTTTCAATTCTTCTGTCTCCTTCTCCCGCTTGAATCGGATCCTCCAATATCTCTATCATCATCAACACACAAACCCCAAGAATCCAAGAAAAAAAAAGAAAAAATTGAAGAAGGAGAAACAGGGAGAAGGGAGATTACAAAGGAAGAGAGAAACAAACAAACAAACAAAATGATACGAGGACAAGAAAAAGCCCAATCCAAAACCGAAAAGGGGGTGGAGGAAAATCCCATATTTTGTCGATCCTAGAAAGAGAAATACAGGTTTGTTCATGGTCCGAATTCTGGCAATTCATGTTGAAAGGCGGAATCTTGGTGGAAATTTTGTTGGATTGAATAAATGGGAAATGTGACATCGAGCGTGGCTGCAAAGTTTGCGTTTTTCCCGCCGGAGCCGCCGACGTACGACGTGTACAGTGATGAGGCGGAGGGGAGGCTGGTGATGACCGGATTGTCGCCGGAGAAAAACGTCGACGTGCATTTGCTGGACACCAAGGGCGGAAACAAAATTGTGGCCACGTTTTGGAGGCACCCGGCGGGGAGGTTTACTTTGCTGTATTCTCATGGCAACGCCGCCGATTTGGGCCAGATGCTCGAGCTCTTTCTCGAGCTCAGAGCCCATCTACGTGTCAATATCATGAGGTGTGTGTGCGTGTGTGTTTAGATTTTGTGATTCTTGAATTTGTATGTGTTGTAGGTGTGAGAGAATTTCCATGTGTGTTTTATTAGTATTTTTGTTTTGGTTGTTTGAGGTATTTCTATGGTGGCGCCAAAAAAAAGGCAAAAATGGTGGTTTTAGTTTGTGGATGTTGCTATTCATGAACAGAAGTTTCTGTTTGTGCTTATTTGATTGTTTCCCCCCCTCTCTTTGTTGTAACGGTTTAGCTAATTAGCGAGATTGTGTGGGAATTGAGTTTCTGAATTTTGCTTGAATTGATGGTGACATTGGCGAGGGAGGTTATTTTGCAGTAGTTTAAGACAGAGGTTTCATCTGTCATTGTTTGTCATTGTTTGTCCTTTGCTTGAATTGATGGGATTGGTGAGTTTATGATTTGATTTTATCTTGTTGGTATGATGTTTATGAATATGTTTTTTAAAGGCCACAGTTCTTCACTCCCTTGTGACTACTAATAATATGAGCAGATAAGAATTTTGGCCGGAATTTTGGGGTTTCTACGACGTCTGTCTTTTCAAGTTAGCATTTAAAAAGCAGTTGTCCGTATGATTAGTATGAATGTCTACTTACTGTATTGACCGTCGTTGCTAACCCTGTGGTCAAGAGTAGCTTACTCTGGTGAGGGATGTATAGATTCTTCGAGAAGAGAGGACTCACCTGCATTAAGCATCATGATCAGTAGCATTTCTGTTTTTCTCCCTTTTCCGTTGCACGTGATTGTGTTAGCTGGTTTTGATAGGGTTTGATGTGATGCTAACCTGATGTTTGCTCACACAGTCTACTATATAACCTTAGAGTGTAATTTTCATTCTTAACGACTTTGTATTTTCTATATTTGCTGCAGCTATGATTATTCTGGATACGGAGCATCCACTGGCAAGGTAAGAACATTTTTATCCGTTTTCATTTCAAGATTACTGTTTAAAGATCATTGCAACATAAAGTGATTTCTGTTACAAACTCACCTTGTAAACGAAGGCATTGGAAAAATAATTTGTAAAGATGATGCCTCTGTATATTTGATTCGTGGTGACCGGCTTAGTTTAATGAAGTAATGTTTAAATTACTACAGCCATCTGAGTTGAACACATATTACGACATTGAGGCTGTCTATGATTGTTTGAAGAACGAGTATGGGATCAAGCAAGAGGATGTCATTCTATACGGCCAGTCTGTTGGGAGCGGTCCCACATTACATCTTGCATCTCGTTTTCCGAGATTGAGAGCTGTAGTTCTTCATAGTGCAATCCTTTCAGGCATACGAGTTCTTTATAATGTTAAGGTCACATTCTGGTTCGACATTTTCAAAGTAAGTTTTCAACCTTTCAGAGGATTTCTGCTTGCTACTATTGTCGATGGTGTCTAAGTGAAAATCTTTGTGCAGAACATAGACAAGATAAGGAATGTCAACTGCCCGGTTCTTGTAATCCATGTAAGATATCTTTGCAACTTTGCTCCTTTAGCTCTAAAATACAGTTGAAGTATGTGTCAATACTGTTGTGGCGCCTATTACACATTGGGTCGAATTTATGCTGTCACTCTAATGTCTGCGATGATCAATTCTACACTCTCGTTCAGATCTCACCTTATTGGGTCTTCTTGAATGAGTGGAAAAATTAATTGTTATATAGGTAGGAATTTGAACTCGCTGTCTTCTTCTTGGACTAACCAAATCAAGACCATACTTTTGCTCTCCTCTATTAGTTGGACCTTCTGTCTTGTTGTGTATGTTATATAGTCATTTATTCATACCCTAAGTTTTACAAGGTCTCGATGAGATGTGTGCTTCGAGTTCACATAACGCCACTATGAAATAGGTTAAGTGTGCTAAATTATGAAATGGTTTCATCACTTTCTTTAATGATTTTTAGACTAGGAGGTGAAACTGAAACCTATCTGTTGCACTATTTGTAGGACAATTCGGGTTCTTCATTTAGCCCGATGCTTATCCTCTGAGTTCTTCTTATCTCCCGTTACCTTTATTTGCTTATGCTCATGTTTAGTTTTTTCGATCCTTGTATTTGTGGAAATTTAATAAAGATGTGTACTTGTAGGGTACAAATGATGAGATTGTCGACTTCTCACATGGCAAGCGACTATGGGAGCTTGCCAAGGAGAAATACGACCCGTTATGGGTGAAAGGTGCAGGGCACTGCAACATAGAAACATTTCCCGAGTATATTAAACACTTGAGGAAATTCGTAAATGCAATGGAGAAACTTTCCTTCTCCAAAAGAAACAAGGTGCAAAGCGATCCTGGCCCCACCGCAACAGAATTCAGAACCAACAAATGCTTGATGTTTGGAAAAAAATAGCTTCCCACCTCAGATAAACAGTTGCTCGCTCGTGTGCTTTGTGTAAAACGGTCCGAATCATTAATTGGTAGCAAGAACATGCCATTCAGCTGCAGAGCGTTATAGGGGGACAACGATACTATCAAGATTGAAGATGATGATTGAATGTAGGCCACAGCTTTTCGCTATCCATCAAGGTAAAATCAGATTGCTATGTTGCTTATTTCCTCAAGATTTGAGTTCTCACCTTCGTGTATACTAGAATGTTGTTGTTTAGCTGCAAGAAAAGAGTTAGTGTAGTAATAGATTGTTAGCGTGTTCATGCTCGCGTAGTACCCGATAGAAAACCACTCTCCTTCGTCTCTGCGCGTTAAAACGTTGTTCTAACATTTATATGTGAATTCTTGTGTACATACAGCTGCTGAAGCTCTGTGTTCATATCTTTCATGTTTTCTTTCTATTTGATTCAATGAGGTTATTGCATGTTGCTTGCAGGTGGAGATTCTTGTTGGTTTCTTGCCTGCTATTTATCTCAGCCACTAGCATAATATTTCCCATTTTAAGCATTTGTATTTTCCTCTGATTTTGCAATCATCCTGTACAATTATTTATTTTTATGTCTATATAAATTATATTATTCCAATCCATCTTGAAATTTAGTCCCAAATGATCTACAATAGCATATACTAGTAATTAATAAGCAAGTTATATCCATCATTTTGAAAAACATTTAATAAGATTATGGGCGAGTCTCCTGTGTGGTTGACCGCACCGTACATCCGGTGCAGCACATCCTAATTTAATGTAGTACAATTTATTTTTTTATTTTGTTTAAAACAAATTCGTTAGTTAATATTTAATTGAATTCTAAGTGACAATTAATATACGTATATGGATATCACAGTATATCAAAATATATATCAATTTGATACCTATATGTATTGATGTACATGTATCTAGAGAATTAGTCAAATATAACCACTTCTAAAAAGAAAAGTGTTAATATAGCAACGTTTTTAAAAATGATCAAATATGGCCACGCGTACACGACTTGCATACACGACCAGCATACACGACCATTGGTCGTGTATGTTGGTCGTGTATGCTAGTCGTGTATTCAGGTCGTGTATGCTGATATAGTCGTGTATGCTAGTCGTGTGTGCATTATTGTGTATATTGCTATGGTCGTATATGCTAGTCGTGTATGCATGGTCAACATACACGACCAGTTTAGGTCGTCTATGCTAGTTGTGCATGCATGGCCATATTTGATCATTTTTAAAAAAGTGGCTATATTAGCACTTTTTTTTTCAGGGGTGGCTATATTTGCACTTCTCCCATCTATCTATATAAATATACTAATATAAAGTAGCTTTGGAAAATTTTCTCTCCAAAAATCTATTTAATTCTATGTAAACATTAATTAATATTCAAATATTAATATTCATTCATTTAATATTTATGTAATAAATTATGTATTTGAATAATGATATTCGGACACACTGTGGTCAGCCACACGCGTGAAAAAAAGAAAGTTGACTATAAAAATAAAAATAATCACATTTATCCCCTAGAGTTTATGCTTTCCAATTAGGGTATATTTTCATTTTCAAAACTTATATTACCATTTTTAGCGCGTGTGGCCGGCGACAGTGTGTTCGAATATCATTACTCTATAATTTTCATACTTTTTCCATTTGTGCAAGTTAATGTTGATTTTTTTTTGCAATTATTTCACACCTAATTTTATTCAACCAAAAATTATATATGATGTACAGGTCTAGTTATGAATATGGATATAGATACGGATATGAATATGAACCATATCCATAATATATACTTATGATATAGGATATCAAATGAACTTTTAATTACTTTGATCCTCTTAATTAATACTCCATTTAATTGCAGCAATCTTTTTGACTATTGATTATTCTAATGTAAATGGATTAAATCACTGCTAAATTGTACTCTTTCAATTTTGAAGTTTATCAATCTTAGTTAGATCCTGTCAAAGTTTTAAGAGCCGAAAATATTTACTTGCGACGGACATAATGAAAATCAGAAATTTTGCAAATTTAAATTATACTATTTTAAATGTTAATTTAATAATCAAAATGGTAACAAAGTGTTAACACGGACGATTTGTGTTTATTCATTTGAGTTATCAATTTTAAATTCTTTAGAAAATGTGAACTTTATCAATACATGGTAACAATGCACTACTATAAACTGTAACAATTCTAATTTATTTTCTAGCAAAAAAAAAAAAAAAACAGTTCTAATTTCTTGATTTTTTTTTAGCAGAATTCTAATTCCTTGATTGACACTTCATATGGAAAATAATTAAATTGTACTCCTAAATTCTATAGCTAATTAAAGAATGCAAGGAAAGTCCCTATAAAAAGGAAAACTTTTTTTTCTTTTTTTTTTTCTCAGTTTCGAAAAAGGTAAACTTATTTTAAAAACGATAAACACGAAATTGGAGCAATTTCTGTTAATCACGACGGAGCATTAGGGATTATCTCGAAAAAGTTTGTGTGAGTTGAAATTTCTAGTCGTGAAAAAATGATTTTGGAAGAAATTAGGGGCGGCGCTGAGAATTTTCCCGGGGATGCGTGTTCTTGCTGTTGATGATGACCCGATTTGCTTGAAATTACTGGATACATTGCTCAGAAAATGCAAATATAATGGTTTGTTTCTCTTCTCTTCTTCAAAGTTTGGATTTCAGTTTAATTAATTTGTTT